>OX104063.1:2233722-2322333 GCA_944474145.2 Dicrocoelium dendriticum | reverse complement strand
TTGCTTGGTAATTTAGCACTTCCAATTACTTTTGGATCACAAGAAAAGTGACAAAAGCCAAAATTTCTGCGCAGAGTTATTAAACTACAGTTCGCAAACCAGGATTTCAGTGAAGAAATTCGAGTCTCCGCTTTTCGTGTAACGAGTGCTTAGCATATCGTACCTGTCCGCCAGTCACGGAACCGGAATTTTCCCGCTGTGAAGGTGACCCTAGATTAGCTCCGTTTTGCTAGTACACTGGAAAGAAATGTTTTCGCAGACGAAACGGGTGTAACGCGGCACACTATCAGAGCTGCGGTTTTTCTGTCAACAATTTTCATGTGAATTTGCAAAAGGACATTAGCAGTCTGGTGCGGTAGCACATGAATGGGGCAAGAGCAGACTACTGCTGTTCGAGTTTGCATGTTCAAGTCAGGTGTATCGAGCACAAGGCGCTCGAGCTTATTTTTTACTAAATGAAACTAGCTATTGTTCAGCCATTTGAAAGTGAGATTTCCGATGTGATTTTGAACATGTAAACTTTGTTTGCACTGTCTTTTCGCATATTCAAGTATTGATATACTCGAGCGACTTGAGTGAAGAACTACAAAAAGGAACCATTGCCTTCCTGGTGACGGAATAATTTGCCAACTTACGTGCATATGTTCTGTGCAGAGTGAGCACTCTGTTATAGTCAAACTGGTATCTGCAGGTCCATCCTTTTGTATTGAATTCTGAAACTCAATCAATCCATAGATATTTTGAGGTTACAGTGAGATTACGATAGAGAGCGAATGAATGAAGCCATAAGTTGACATAACGACAAGCGCCCCAGCTCGGAGGTTATACATAGTCAACTTTTTCTTTCAGGGTCCTATGAATCTGAGAGTGCGCAGCAACTTATACCATACAAATACAGCCTCCCGACTCGTTACTTAGGCCATGCGGATTCCTGGTCTACAGTGATGAGTTCGCAATGGAGCTGGTTTCAAATTGCTTACTATTCTCCGATGAGCTGAAGCTATATCATGCTATCACTGCAGTGGGTATTCGAAAAGCCTTGCGAAATGATTTGGCAGAAGCATATACATCATCCACGGAGGACGTGTTCCAGATGAGAGACGCCAAGTACAACGTGCTGAGGATAAAGCATCAGAGTACTTACGAATACCGGCTTGAGATACAAATTCTGCAGTGAGTTTCTCATGAGTGCGATCTCCGCGCGTTCGTGCAAGATTACCTTCAGGGTTTGAAACAGACTAAAACGACATCAACGGAAGCAATTTATCACTTCGACCTCATTTGTAGGGCGTTCGGAAAGTCCACCGATTTAATACATTTGAAACTGCTTGGCGCTTATTGGAGGCCGTACGCAGAATACGCTAACCAAACCTGTCAACCATGCCTTAATCCATGTATCACCGCACACAGTACTGTACATTGGAGAGCCGCGAAGCACTTCAAAGGTTGGCTGCGAATTCCTCATCAAAGCAGGCAGAAAGATCCAAAAGTGTGCAGCGGTAGTTTTAGGCGGCTACCGGGCTCTGTCGTAATGATATATTAGATTTTGAAAAACCCCAGCCAATCGAACATCCTTTGAAAGTCAACCAAAGCGCATCACTGAGTAACCATCAGTCTAATTTGACCTAAGAGTACAGCTGCGTGGAAACTCGACGAAACCTTTTCTGCACCCATGTGTAACAGCCATGGAACTCCCTTCCAGCATGTGTTAACAGTGCGCCCACCATATCATTATTCAAAGTGGACAACGATGATACATTGAGCACATGGTCTGCGGCATCCGGTTTCGGATTTGCTCGTCAATGTGGCTCCACAAACATCATAAACCTGTGCATCCAGGGAGACTAGGGGTGGGAGTTTGAGGTCTAGCACGCGCAGCTGCATCCGCACACCCCATGTCCAGTGTAAACCCGAAGAAATAACTCTCGGAGGCATGTGGATGTGGTTCACGTTTCAGAAACGGCGCCGGCCCACACCGATTCAGCAAGCAGAGCAGAAGTATTTATACCTTATTGGGGAACCATAGGTAACAGACATACACAAGGCGGCGATTGGGCCGTAGGCCGTTGCACACAGGATGGAACCACCCCAGGTAAGGAAACGACTGATTTAGAAACACTACCTACTACAGCCCATGATGATAATGGCAAGAACGCAGGAGTAACAGTGGGCGGTATGGTGACCCTCCTCTGATCAAGTCAGGAACACTAGCACATGCTACTGTAAACCACCTGATGAATGCAGTATCTTGCCCTTTCCTCTAACGATTCTTTTCAACCTAACCATTTCCACGGACTTATCAAGCATTAGCTTAGATACCGGATATAATCCATTGCTCAATTATTGCAGTGGGCATCAGTGAATCTATTATTTGCACATCCAGTAGCCTACATCAAGTAAGACTGTCAGGTGCCGTCAGGTGGAGTACTACTGGGAAGCGCAGTTCCTCTCGGATGTCTGCTGTTTGGTTTAAGCGTTTGGCCACCCCGTTGAAATGATAAATTCCCATTTGACTTTTGCAACATTATTTACCTTCCCCTGTCAACCCATGTAATCTCCATGCATCATCCGTTACCAATTCAGTTCACTTGCTCTCCGGCATCCCTCATGAACAACCAGTCGTTGCTGCGCAACTGCATCGATCCATTAGTTACACATCAACCAGAATACACACTTAGGCAGATTTATCAAACTAACTTGTAAACTCTTATAGGCGACCTCAAAAGTATGTTCATTTCAGATGGTTTTCTAGGAATGGTGTCCTGAATTCTTCATCTGTTGTAGGCTAACTGATTCAGTAATTTCATTTGTGACCAAGAATGACATTTTGCTACCACGCCACATTTAAATCACTTGAAGGGCTATTTTAATGCTGCCAATCGATTGAATCCATCTGCGTACTAGTGCGGAGAATAACCAACTTGCTGTTTTCAATGTCACCTGCATGTGATAGTCCGAAGCTCCATTTCGAAGAAGCTGAATTCCAGTGCGGCATGCTCCATTTCTCAGTATAAGTGTTGTGGCGCGGACGTTAGCAATCACGCGGAAGACTCGAAAGCCATACGAACGAGGAAGTACAGAAACAGGCACATGCATCATCAATGAGATCAAACGGTAAAAGTCAAACCCTATAGAAAGAAGGGATCGCGAGCGAACGACGGACGATAACTGCCTTGAGCCAGGGAGAACAGAGAGGTGTTTATCGAAAAGCAAATAAATCAAACGGAAACACCTTTGCCAGTGCATCCATGAGTAACCCTAAGCCAGAAACCACAATCTCGATCAAGTAAAGCAAGAGCCTTAGAACAATTCCAGGCTGGTCAGTTTGCCAGTTTCCGGAGGGAATATATGGGTTCAGTCAAGCTGACAAACCAGTTTGAGGAGAAACGATGCACAAATGTGACATTTAGTAACTCTCGTGTATGTTGCTTTTTGGAACGGAAAGATAACCGATAAAAGCACGTCTGCATAACAGCTCGGTTAACCGTGGTTCCGTGCAAAATAGGTGATTTCTTGCCGCTTGGCTCTTGGTGCAATATGACCGGAAACTTCGCACAGCTTTGATATACAGCCAGTCGGTGTAGACAACTTCCATCACATTGAAGAATGTAGTTGAACGGGTTGATAAGCACCGCTTTACAAGTCCCGTTGGGTGGCTTAGTGGCGATATCAAATAAAAGATTAATTGAACCAGTAGAAGCTTCGGTATGGAAATAGGGCGTATCGTATGTTCCACTGTAGTCCGGCAATCCGCGTAATGGCACAACACCCAGGGTCATAGTAACAATCCAAGATTTATTCTAGCAAAAGGGTGGAAACGTAGCACCAGGTAACAAAGTGTAACTGAATGAGTGAGCCCTCCAACGTTTTGTTGGATATTATTCTTGTCGATGCAACGACGACCGATTCGCGTATGATTGTTCCACGGGTGAGATACATAAATGGAAAATAACTTTCTGCGGCACTCCGGACGGCTGTACTATTCGGTGACTTGCACAGAGTGGCCAAATAGACGGACAGTACTGCCGCGTTGCAGTAATGAGTGGCACACACTTTTCCGATTGCGAAAATGATGTATGCCATTATCAGGTGGTCCAGTAACCTGCCATGCATTCCACTGAATACCCCAAGCGATTCAATGCTTGCTCGTACCGGAGACTGCGCACTCCAATGATTTACTTGGACGACCGGCGTTCAGCCGTCTCCCCTGCTTTAAGGTCGCGTTTCAGCCAAGGATGCCAGCTTGAATTGCGTATTCGACATGGAGGGTGAACATACGCACTGAGCGTCTGTCAAACAGTGGAGATGTCTGTATGTCCTAATGCCCGTCACGAAAGCACAACGTGTTGGTTGCCAGTTTTGAAGGAGTTTCCGTAATGCCGGAAACAACTAGATAATGTTCAACGGAAGATTACTGCAGTGCGTAGGTTCCGAGCATGTAAGAGTAGTTGATCCGGTGTCATATGGAGACTAGTATGTACTCACGTTGTATCGCAATACATGTTGGATGGACAAATGAAGCATGGTGTCTAGTTCAATCTGAATCACATGCTGGTCGGATTTCCTCAGCATGCTGCACCGAATCTTAATGTCGTCAGGAAACAGTGGGAAGCTCGAGGCGACACTCTGTGCGATATCATTAATTGACACCAAAAACTATCGTGGCCAACGAAATGAGTATTGGACCAAACCACACTCGACTTGTATGGGTTCAGCTAAAGAGCTCCGTAGTCTTATCACTAATTCCCGTGGAAGGAGAAAGTTGGTGTTCGTGCATGGTAGAATCCCAACGATTCCGAAACAGTGAAGTTTGGAAATGAGTATGCGATGTTCTAGAAGATAAGGTGCCTATGAAACTGCAGTCAGATCACATCAACGTCCACGTCAGCGCCAGCTGGCTCCGTCCAACTACTCCGTGCGAGCAGTAAATTTGTTGTGCACAATCACTATCAGCGGAGGCCATGCCGCGCAAGCTTAATAATGTTGCAGTTTACCCGATAGCGTATCGTCAACGATGGTTCTATAATCCTGACAGTATATGTAGAATAGATACCGGGCGGTAGTCTGAAGACTCAGTTCGGCTTCCACCTTGGTGAATCGGAGCTACTGTTCCACGGATCCACATAGTAGAAAAATGGTTTTGTGTTAAGCAGCTCGGGAAGAACTGAACAGCAGGTTCAACCAGTTGTCTTGCTGCTGTTCCCAGTGCCTCTAGACGAATGGTATCGGCGCGCTGGGAGTTGCGGTTGCTCAGAGATTTCAGCTTTTAAGAATAATGTTCAGCATAATTCATGTGTGTGTACCTCATGGCGAGGTGGCCCCAACGCCTAGAAGATCACTTAATGGCAAGACCCTCGGGAACTCGGGGACATATTGCATCCGCAACGCTTTTGCTACTTCTGTAGCCTTCTTGCTGAGCCATCAGGCTTCCGGAATTGAGAGAATCCATACCTTTCCTCTATGTCATGAACCTGCTTGTGCAGCAATTTATAATCAGCGCTGCAGGTTTTGCCACCTCCTGCTGATATGCGGCTTTGTATTCTCTTAGCAGTTGATGGTATTGGTTGCGTTGGAATACATAGTTTTCCAAGTTTTATGGCGATGAGCATATTCTTTGCCCTCGCCATGCTGCTTTGTCGACTCGCATCTATTTCTCGAGTGTTTTAGACCTATTGCGAAATATTGTCTGAGTAGCATCTGTAAGCAGTCAAAGGAATTTGTTGAGTAACCTCCGTGGGTTTATCCGCAAGGGACGACCAGATTGTGACGCTGACGATCTAGGTTAAACGACTGTATGGTGTGATGATTCGCACCGCCTCTCAGTTCTAATTCTATATTCCACATAGCAGACGAAGTTGAAACTGATGACTAACTGATCGTTGTGACCCAACAGGAAGCCTACAGCCAACATATAACTCATCTGTTCCTGGTTGGTAGGCACACGACACAGCACAGGTTTTTTGTTAACTGTTCTGTACCGTGTGGGCAAATGGACGGGTTGTAAAACCGAACAGTGGTTACGAGCTCCTGCAGATCAGCTTCGAATTGTTCTCTGCTTGTGGTGGGGGATTCTAAACAACGTACGCTGAAATCACGCATGATGAGGATGTAAGTGTGTATTCTCTTTAGGGTGCGTCTAAGAGCAGTCGTCAGTTGGCAGTCCGTTTCGGGTGTAGAATTAGGGGGCGTTACACCAAGGCAATAAGGCAAGTGTCACTGCTTTGTAACTGCAAGTGGGGAACGGCTCTTCTTCAACCCACAGGGCCTCGCACTGTAAGTTGTTTAGTTTAAATATTGCTCCTCATCCTTGTGTTAGTCTATCCTTCCGGATAAGCGACAAGCTCGACAAAAATATTTAGCATATATCATTCCATTTTGTAACCACGCCACACGGGTACCGATTATAGACTATGGCTTGGAAACTTGGTGATCTTTCAAATCGGCCAGTTTGTTAGATTAGCCTTGAGTATTCGCGTAAAAGCAAGCTATGTTGTCGGTCCCTAGGAGCCCACTCAGGGTTGAAGGTATCAGGTTTTGGATAACTCAGACAGGGACATTTTTGCGGCACCCGAATTACGAGCATAACAAGTGGAAGCTGAACCATCCATCATTCCAAAATTTAATGTCAATTATTAAAAATGAGTGTAATAACGCCTGGAAACAATAGCACTGCTGTGCTCTTTCTAACCACATTGCACTAAGCTCACAGGGGGCATGTGATCTCTTATTTACCCGCATTACCAAATGTTTGTTTTTGATTTTAACGCATGAAAGGTCTACATTAAAAGGAATACTATCTTGTAGTACAGCTCGCTTTACACTCGTATATGTCCGTAGTCCAACAAGCAATTTCAACCTATGTTTGTCCGTTCCATCTGAAGATATTTCACAACCTATGCTTTCTAGTATGTAAGCAACTTAACATATTACTTCGCTTTATTTTTATGCGTTCGGCAACAGAGCTCCGGTTCAAAGATTTCCTACCTTGCAGTGCACGCATACACACTTTGTTCAGACGGCAACTTCGTTCGTTCACCCGCTGATAAGTTTTTGCATTGACGCAAATATCCTCCCCACTGCTGTCGAATTTATGGGTTTCAGTTGTTTTAGGTCCCAAGCACATGCCTTCACAATTTCCGCCTCCATTGTGTTGGAGTAACCGTTGCATATACCATCCGCAATCTCACTCTATTGTGTTGTGCACGAGCGGAGTATCGGTGGAACAGTGGCGGGCCCATTTCATTTATGGCGAGATAACTTCTTCGTTTCTGTAGCGATGCGAAGAATTATCCGAGCTCGAACGCAGACACCTGCATCAACACGTATACAATGAGTGCGCACTCAATGAAACGCTCACACGAAGCGAACGTTTGCTGGAATGTATCAGAGGACAAGAATGGGGTCTAATGATATTTGACGAGGTGAGTATTGACAGATTCTTCAGTCGATGTTACCTGGGCCACTGTGTTTCCTTGGTACCATATCGGATCTTTCAGTGGATGAATGGTTCGTTGAGCAATGCTTCGGCCATCGATCCCTGAGTCCCACTTGGCGCTACATGCGCACACTTGCAGAACTCAACCAAGGAATAAACATAAAGTCAAGTCAACTTAAGCTTCATGTAAACAAATGGGCGCTTTCTCAGCATGTTACTTTATCAACTGTAAACGTACTAACTTGGCAACATCTCAAGTGCAGAAGTTCGTAAATAGGTAAACAGAATGAGACGGTTCACTCTCATCGCTCGATGGAACAACCATCGTATAAGGATAAACTGAATCTTTCGGATATTCATCCAATCAATTGGGCACATAATGAAAAATGTTTTGTAATAACTCCTTTTAGTTAAGTTAAAATGCTGTTCCCAAAGACAATCGTGGATAGTGCGTGATATCCCAGCATTTCTATTGGTCATTCTTTAGCAGATTGGTCCTGGTTACCTCGAAAAATCTGGAACAGGGCGCCTATCAGCTTGTTCGTGCAAAACTGGTATCTATAGTTACTAGTGTAAAATATTGATCATTAAAAAGTCTAACAATGGAGTGAAAATTACCACTATCTCACATAAACTGTCATTGAATGAAGTGTTCGGAGCGAACAGCAATGAAAACCCCCACTTCGGATGCGGTCGAAGTGATCAAATTATCCGTGATTAAATTCCAAGTGGATAACGTCTCAGATTGTAAATTCTTAACATAGTTCAATAACCCGTACGTAGTCCGTATAGCAACAATTCATTACCAACGGTTGATTTCGCATCAAACTAGGGTGTTAGACTGCAGACGACTGTTGATTCTGGTCATGGTTCATTTATTGACGTTGTTTGTGAGAATGTTACCGACGGATGAGGCAGACGCACACGTTGATGCTCACTGAAGCGATTCTGCTATTCTGTTTTGTTAGTTATTTATACGCAGGACTTATTATCTCTCCCTACTAATAGATTATCAGTGTTGACACATAGGGCTCAGAATATGCTTTTAACGTATCCGCTTTCTACTCAAATAGTGGTGAGTACTCAGACATCTGCGGTGTAGGCAAATATCGCGCTTGCAACAACGAGGCAGTTTAATGCTCGCAGACTTTGTTTTGCGTATGGGTTTGTGGTTTGCACTCACCGGTCTGCTTTGCGTTTTTGTTCACTCGCTAGCCGTTATTTATGCTACTGGACTAATCAGACAGCACGTTAATTGCTTTCTCAGACCGGTCGCATTTCATTGTTCACCCCACATGCCTAATGGGTTGAAGCAATGGATCATTCCGTTTTTCAACATGTTCACCCCAGTTGAAGAGCATGTCAAACGGTTATGCTGAATGCGACTTGAATGAGATCCATCCATATCATTACCTGTGTCTGGCTAGCATGGTTTCTGAACACAGAACGTTAACATACTTCCGTTATACAGGGTGTCGCTAACCGCTCCCCTCTGCGTCTCCGCTTATCGTGTAACGTGTGCGTAGCATATCGTACCTGTCCGCCAGTCACGGAACCGGAATTTTCCCGCTGTGAACGCGACCCTGGAAAGAAATGTTTTCGCAGACGAAACGGGTGTAACGCGGCACGCTATCAGAGCTGTGGTTTTTCTGTCGACAATTTTCATGGGAATTTGCAAAAGGACATTAGCAGTCCGGTGCGGTAGCACATGAATGGGGCAAGAGCAGACTACTGCTGTTCGAGTTTGCGTGTTCAAGTCAGGTGTATCGATCACAAGGCGCTCGACATTATTTTTTACTGAATGAAGCTGGCTACTGTTCAGCCATTTGAAAGCTGGATTACGGATATGATTTGGAACATGTAAATTTTGTTTGCACTGAACTTATTCGTATTCCGGAGCATCTTAAGCTACCAAGCTCCAATTGTGCACTTTCCTTACTGGTTGTCGAAAATTGGCCAGCTTACTCGTAATTTTTCCGTGCAGTGTAAGCACTCTATTTTAGTCTTACTAAAATCTACAAGTCCATACTTGTTTATTGAATTTTGGAATTCAATTAATCCTTACATGTTTGATGGTTACTGTGAGATTGTGATATCGAGTGAATGTAATAAGGCTTAAACAACCCACTATCTTATGGTTGACATATCAAGAAACGCCCCAGCTCGGAGGTTATACATTGTCTCTTTCGCACGCTTGCTGGACGGAATCTGCTGGATGCTGGTTTGGGAGCAGACGCCACCTGTTTGGATGTCCCGAAGGTATTCGACCGTCTGGATCACCGTAATTTACTTCACAAACCTCAGGTTTATGGAATCGGTGATCGAGTTCTGCGCTGGATAGTCAACTTTTTCGTTTAGGGTCGTATGAATCTGAGGGTCCGCAGTATCTTATACCATACAAATACAGCCCGTTGCGAAGTGCCTCACGACTCGTTACTTAGGCCCCGCGCACTCCTGATCTTTATTAATTAACTCGTGTATATGACATCTTCCATTTATCGACCATTCGCCAATGAGGTAGAGATATATTATGTTGTCACCACAGCGGTGTCCCAAAGCCCAACACGATGAGCTGGATAAAGCATACACATATTCCGCCGATAAAATGTACCGGTTCAACGTTACCGATTGCAAAGATCTGAGGATACGCCTTCAGATTACTCACGACTACCGGTTAGATTCACTAATTCCATTGCCGAATTTTTAAGAGTGCATTCTCGGAGTGGTCGTGCAGCTTGACGAAGTGGGTTTGAAACAGGCTGAAAAGTAATCCATGGGATCAAATTATCACTTCGACCTCCTTCCTAGGGCGTTCGGGAATTTCAAAGCGTCAGTCTTCTTGAGAAGTGTGGTTGCGCAAAGGAGGCTGCACGCGTAGTACGATATGCAAGTGTGTCAACCCTGGCAAAAGCGTTGCCTCATCGCACTCATAAATGTACAACGCAGGGCGACGAGCTACGTTAAACATTTGTCCCGCTTTCGTTAACTAATCAGGCTAAAGTTTTTAGAAGTGTATAGCGGTCATTAGCTGCTTCTGTAGGAGCCATCTAATAAGAAATGACTAAAGAAATTGATATATTAGCGACAAGCGGTATGCGGGAGGAATCTTTTACACAGAAGTAGTGTCATAGTATACGCGGTACAAAAGATGGGAATTAGAGTACAACATGAGAAATCGGATTTCTGATCACAAATATTTATTCGGATCATTGACCCGATCATTCAAAACGCAATAACTATAAATATGTGTACTTGTGTTTTACATTTTTGGTAGCGAGGCTTGGGTGCATTCAAAAGTAGAGTAGGGGAGACTAGGCTGCACAGACATATAGTTAATTTCATGGGCAATGAAAAGAGAAAGATGACTGTGAGCTATGGCATGCTCGTATATTGTTTAGACCAGTTTCCGTCAAATTCGCTGACAATTAATGTGCACAAAGTGTCTTTAACACATAGTGGTGTATCAGATTCCAAGCCATGCCAACATGTTTTGAAACCCAACGAAAGCACATCACTGAGGGGTCATCTGTTTAATTTGGTCACGCAGAATAACTGACTTGAATGCCGACAGAACAATTTTGCGTCCAAGTGTAACAGCTCAGAAATCATTTCTAACACATATGACTAATGCTCCCGCCTTATCACAATTCATAAATCAGATGTGGCGATATACTAACACATTCACTCCACGTACTATAGCCATGAAGATAATGGCAAGAAGGCAGAAATAACAGTAGGCACTAACCTAACACTCTTCTCATCCAAGTAGGAATATACACACGTGCTACTGGAAATCCCTCGTTGAGTGGTGTGTCTTGCGCGTTCCTCTAACCATTGTTTCTAGTGCTTTTCAACCTAACCATTCTCGCGAGACTTGTCAAGCATTTGCTTAGATACCGGATATAATCCATTGCTCAAGTATTGCAGTCAGCATCAGCGGAACTGCTGTTTACACAAAAGTAACCTACATCAGGGAAGGCTCTCAAGTGCTAGCAGGTGCATTTATACTGGGAAGCGCAAGTTTCTCTCGAGTGTCCGCTGTTGGGTTTAATCGTCTGACCACCCCGTTGAAATGATAACGTTCCCTTTGACTGTCGCAATTCCATTTACCGTCCTATTTCAACGTACGCAATCACCACCAATCAGTTACCGCTTTGGTTCCTTTGTCTTGGATCTTTCACGGACAACTAATCGTTGACGCGCAAATACGTCGGTCCACTGGTTACAGGTCAAGCTGAAAACTCACTTCGGCCGATTTATCAAATCAACTTGTTATCTCACATAGGTGACCTCAAAATGATGTTGATTTCACAAAGTTCTCTAGGAATTGTGTCCTGAAGTGTTCCTTTCGACCAGCCATCTGCTCGTCTTTTCCCATTCAATTTGATTAAATTTTGGGGTCAAGGTCTTTCTATTCATGTCATCGTTCATTTGTTTCTATTAGCCATTGTCCCGTGCAACCTAGCGTAGAATAAAAATCACCGAACCGAATAAGGCTATTCTGTTGCAGCGCTGTTCCAATCCTTGCGGTCCGGTGCTTGGAGTAAATTTCCATCAGGGTTCTATCTATGATCTACATAAATGTAATAATCCTAACGAATCCACACCTATTTACCCAATCGTTTCTAACTGTGGTTTACTCTTTTCCAATCTTCTTGCATATCCATCACTCCACAGGTGGATTCCATGGCGGCCAAGATGTTCTGTCGCGTGTTTACGTTGGCCCAGGCTCACTGCAATCTGGGTCTCACTGACACCTTGGTACGTGAGGACGACAAGATCACCTATTTGAGCACTTCATTGGCCCAAAGCTGTACGAGGTCAACTGGTTAAATCTGCAGGTGCCTTGTTTTATCGCTGACCTACCGCTCGCCGAGGTGTGGTATCCCGTGACGCAAAATTTTGTCGCAAATATCTGAACCTGCGTGATAATTACTTGCGTTCATGCTATTCAGGTTGACCAGAATTCTAATTTATCCCTCCACTATTTCGCAATGATGGATGCCATTACAGTGACGCATGTAACCACAACTGCTTCAGGGTCTGGACCTATGATCTGCTGATTACAAACTAAGGTAAAAGGCGTAACCACGTATGGACAGCAAACAACCAACATCGTCTCTATTTTGTATTGCGGTCTACGTACTTAGATATGCACTGATGGAAAAAGCACCGATTAAACTGGTCAACAATGATTTTGGCGTGACTGACTTTCAGTAAATTTTGGATAATTTCGTGTCATTGATTCTGAGTCTGGCCTCGGATTCGCTAGATTATCTCTACCTTTTGAGTAATGGTACATCGGCCAAACGTTGTCGAATTATAGAAAGCAAGAGAATGATTTCTTGAAGTATCATGTAGAGATTGTTCTTTTATCATAACCATCTAATTGTTATGTGTAGACGCTAACTGAATAAATAACAAATTCAGCTTGTGTATATCAAGTCGGTTAAATCTGGAAAAACGTTGTTTCCATGATTTCCTGCTACGTGGTTTATCTAGTTAGTCAGCTGGGGTGCTCCAGCAGAAGTCTGTCATCATGTTTCAGTCTCACCTGCATGGATACCACTTTTCCATCACCTTACTATCCTAATGGAACAGCTAGCCTCGTCCTTCGCGGAACTCATAAAGATTATCCGGGAATCTGTCTTCATGACTATGTAGAAAATAAAACTGTTTTCTCATGTTGCAACCCGATTTTTCAAAATTTGTGAGCATATTCTCTATCAATTCTTCACAATCGCTTTATTTATGTGCTCCTAGGAATCTCTGGAAAACGATGACATCAACCCAAGCAAATGCTTCAATCCCGTCGATACATGTAAATGTTTGAGCCCCAATGAGCTGTGGAACTTGAGAACCATCGAAGATGCCAGGTTTCAGTTTCTTCAATTGTATTAGGAACGATTTACAACTGTTCTTTAAACAAACATCATCCTTCTCCAGTGTCTCAACAAATTGCCGCATCAGCCGTAACTTTGTATGAAGTGGTTGGAGAGAAACGCCACCAAAATTTTGTGATAAATTTTGCAGCGCCTACATTCATGTCTTTCTAATAAGCCTAACCAATTTCTTCCAATGATTTCATGTAGCTCTGCGATCCCATAAAACCATATAGCATGGATACCGTAGCTGTCCTTAAAATGCTTCCAGTCTCGCGGCTGACATATTGGCAGTCCCATTATCCGAAGAAATCAACCATATTATTACAGTAGACAAAGTTTTCTGTGTCCTCTTCTATTGTGAGGCAAGGTGTTAGTTTGGCTTCATGCTTCAAGCAGTTCTATTTTCTAGAAGATTTACTAACTGTTCCAGGACCCGTTTTGACCAACTGAAGTATCGTATGGGTTTGTTTAACCGTTCTTGTGAATATTTCTGTAGTGTTGGGGAATTTTTCTAATTCACTGTCACATCTAACACCGGTAATTCATCACGGATACTTGTTATATCAATTTCAATAGCAGAAAATAAAAATTCAGACAAGAAAACAAACGATGTCATGGGAACTGCGCTATGGGGTACAGGTCACCTAGTTTACTCCAAGTCAGATTACTCCCATTTACTAGTTTTCTATCAATTGGAGCCGTTAACCTTGAAAGCGCATAAACAAGATGCATCGTGATATAACACTAAAACCCAAACCATTGTTTGTACTATTTTTTTTCCATTTTCGGAAACAATGGACACAAAGGTTGCAAACCTTATGCGTAGTCCGGGACGTTTTCTGATCTCTAACTTTTACTCCAAAATATGCACATTGTGCCTGATTTACCAAGATATTAGTAGCTTTCCTTTTTTGCCACAACTGTAGCAGAATACTTCCGGATCGACTTAACAGTTACGTCAACAGGGTCTCATGTATTTGAGGAAAAAATGAGGGTCTCTCTAAATAATTACTTGTTATTTACATTAATTACTTATTGGATGACTCTCTGTTTTATCACAGAAATAAAGCCAATTAAAAGCTGCTCTTATATTTGAAAGTACAATCACCAAAACGCCATGAAATGGGTCAGGTAGCATCGGCTTCCGTGATCACCCAGGCATCAGTTTGAGCCAACCGTTGCGATTATTAAGTCAGTTACGACGGTTGGGTGCTTTTGCTCGCATTTTATTAGTTCAATTGTTTATAATTTGATGAAAAGCGTAATTTGAAAAAGCCCCCACGATAGTTAAAATTAAATATGTTCCATGTTGGAATGTGAGTCATCAGGGGTTAATATCTCCTTTGTGAGAACGACATATCCGGGTAGTTGTCGGTATTCTGAGGAGAACACACCCGAGTAAACGAAGGCGCACCTCGTAACTGAGACCGGATAGTTCTTGGTAGCTCTACTTTGAGGTTGCTCCAAGTGACGAATATCTCGTTTTAACCACAGGATTCTGGTCTGAACCGAATATTAGACGTGGGGACGAAGATATGTGCTAAACAACTTTGGTATTAGTTGTCGCTCAGAGTTTTCGGGAGCCCATCTCTAAATCCTAAAGTTCAAGTTTGCCACATTTGCTGTTGTTGTACACTGCAGTGAATTGCTCAGACTTTCTTGACCGAAGGCACTTAAGCCCATTCACTAGTTATCTGTTGCTATAGTTTCTCTCCCAGAAATATGTGTTGGCGAAAGTGATGCACGCCGTCAGCAGGTGGCACTTTGTATTTTTCTATAGGAGCTGGTTGCTTTCTGTCCATTTGTTAGTCCTCTCCAGATCGTTCTGGAGATAGGCAAGGTCGGATGCGGAGAGAATTGCTCTATATATATTAGCATTATCTGCATATATATGCATCGGGTATAAAATGTTTCCTGCGAGGTCATATATGTAAACTGAAAACGGTGGCGAGCTGAGGAAGTATCCCTGCGGTACACCGCTGGAGACGCACGGTCTTTCAGAGTAAGTGTCGGCTATCCTTACCTTGATGGTTCTGTCTTGTAGGTAGGAACCGTTTATACCGTTGGCAGCATGCATTCGGAGGAGAACGAATTGCTTGAACTTTTCAAATGCCTTTGAGAAGTCTAGGTAAACCAAATCCGCGGGGACTCCTTAATCAGGTGCTATGGTCATGAATCCCGGGCAAGGAACAATTTGTCAGACAAGATGGTCTGCGTCTGAAACCATGTTGCTGATTGGAAATTATTTGCAGCATTTTAAAATATCGCGTCAGTTCATCTGCGGTTACTGATATCATCAAGTTTGATAAAACTGGTCGGTTATTAGGTCGTTAGTTGGTAAGATCCGATCACTTACCTCCATTGTATATCAGTGTGGTAATTCAGTTTGTCCACTCAACTGGGAGTGTATGAGAGTCAAATAGGCCCTGGCAAAAGATTGTAAGATATGTTGTTATGGTGGCGGCAAGTTTTATGTACCTTTGGGTAAATCTTGTTGGTTCCCTTGGTACTGTTTTCCCGAAGAGACTGTAAGTTGCTTACGACGGCCGCGACACTAGATAATCCGACGAGATTTGTTGTGAGTTGTTAGTGTGAAGATTACATTAGTTGTAGCGATTGAACACACGGCAGGAGTAGACCGTGCGCGGTATTTATGACAATAGTCGTTAAGCTACTGGCCATCTTGAGTGGTGATGTTCCACGTTAAACCTACTTTGCCGCTCACATACCTGTATAGCATTTTGTTGTTACTCGTAAACATTAGTACCGTGTTCTCCTGGCATTCTCACTTGTCGCTTCTAGTGAGTGATGCGCAGTAGCTTCCGACTGTTTTGTAAATCTTCCAGATGGTTTCACGTGGGTTTAGCACATGTTGTCCCCCAAATCTCATCTCTTCTGTACATCCAGTAACGTGTTATGCTTCCGGTCCAAGCTTTGATCCGACGTGATACCCGTAATGGTATAACTTTTGAAGGTGCTAGTATGACCGTGTTGAGTTTACATTTCAATTTACGGCATGCGTCGTTCGCCGAACCATAAATCAGTAGGTCTCAGTCAACAGTTATCGCTAGGTTGTGATGATTAGAATACGCAGTAACAGTTTGTTTGGTTTCGTGTTCTACATCAACCATTCTGGCATAAGACACAACCGAAGGTGTTATCTGCGTTACCAATGGATTGGTTTACCCCTAACTGTATGTATTTCACTCTTTTCACTACATTGATTGAAGTTAACCCATTTTGATTTTTTAGGCAGTAAATACTTAACAGCGTCCTCATGCATACCATGCGCGTGCACGCGTACAATGCCGTTAATTTCAGTCTTATCCAGCCGCTGGCTACTTTCTTCCAATTTTCTCCTTTATTTATTACTGTTGTCACGATTAATATATGAGAGCATTCCCCATATTCAACCGGTTGTCCATATCGCATATTGTGCGATACAAGGTTGCAGCGGTTTGATGACCGTAGCTCAGGCTAATCGTCCATAAATCTGTCACACGCGCGCTAAATGTCAGCCTTAAACCACCCAGGTTGATGAACACCACCATAAATTCGAGAGCACACACACACACCAAAATCATCTCCCAGCTAGTATATGTGTGTCTAGTAACGTTGAGGCTGTCAGTTACACTACTTTTTCCCGACTTGTTTTCCCTACGCAGGGTTCTGAGCACTATAGAGCATATACTCTCTAGTACGTAGTATAATCGCGGCCTCGATCTGCTACGTTTCACTGCGGTTCAGCCACAGACTTTATTACTGAGTCTCTAATCCTTTGGAATTCTTCGATTGCTTTTTGGTTGGACATTGCGACACAGTTTTTTCTTTCGTACTGAAAAGTGACGGTACCGTCTCCGTTATCAGCACTTGTTGACTCTATTGATAGTCACTATCTCTATGGCCCACGCTCAAATGTTGCGTAACCCGCGTCGTCTGTGTTTTCATGCCAAAGTATCAGAACGTGGCTTATTAGGGATGTTTATCCATACACTTGCATAAAACACCTGACCTGCGTGCTGCGCTGCTGCTTGGGCCGTTTTGAGATTGCAGCTAGTCGAGTTTCCAATCTCCCACGCCGATTGCGCATAAATCAGTAGAGGCAGCGGTAAATATTTGCATTCCTCACCTGATGGGAAAAGCGGAGTCGTCTTCAAGCCTCACTCGATTGTATCCGTAAGAATGGCACATTATTCACACCAAATGCTCACATGTAATTCGGCGACACGAACCCAAAAATTTTCCGCCCTTGCGAATTGCCAGTTCATTAACATAAGCCACGCGACGCCAATATCATGGCTGTTAGTGAGACACGTGTTACCCATACATATTTTGGAAAGAATTCATAGTTATCGATTTGTTTCCTTCAGCTATCGTTGTTAGTGACATTTTTAAACACATCATTCCGCTAATTTTATCGGCTGTTCGTGGTCACTGTTTCGCCATCGGATCACAACGCCACTTGGCCGCTGACACCCTCCCCTTTTCGTTCACGTGTTCCTCTTATCGGTTCCTTTGTTGATCACTCTTCATCGGCTTCATTTTGCTTGCATTCTATGAGCAATATGGTTTGCTGAAATGGCTTTCAGTAGTCTCGTTTCAGGCCGTTCTTAAAACTATGTAAACAGATATGATTCAATGCATACAATTATTTTCCGGCTCGCCTTTGTAGTTCGTCTTGCGGTGATGGGCTGAATTCGTCATCTGCGACACAACATTTTCTGGCAACGAAGGTGGACTGTTGATCAGATCAACAGTCTTGTTTTTCTATACAGTCTGCGGTCCAGTGATAATGCTGATATTCGAACGCGTATCGTCCACTAGCTAGAACAAAAACCACACCTGACGTTGCAAGTGATCACAGCCAAATACCGTTGGTTGATAAATGTGAAATATGCCACAAACATTATTGAGACTTCTGATCACATTAGAGAACGCCAGCTTTGTCGTACAACTATCCGTGGTAAAGCGATGAACAAGAATCCAGCAAGTCAGAAACCCCCTACCGCATGCTGGAACTGTGGCGCATAGCATTTTACAAGAGACTGCACGTATAAATAGTATCAACATTCCTCTTTCCAGTCCAGCCCCCGCATCTGCCAAAATTCACTTTTGAAATGCCCCCTTATCATATGCACATAGTACCAATTCACTCGCTTAAGACTTTCTTCCATTGCCGCATGATTGGAAGTGCTTGGTGATAACGCTGATTCCGAAAGGCCGTGCTCTCCGCCACGTAGACAGGTACGGAGTAACTTGTTTGACACCTATTTTGGTCAATGTTTCCAAGAAGATTGCAAAGAATAGTTTGATAATCTGTTCCAGTCAAAACCTCTAACGCCCGCAACGCACGGTTTCATGTCAGGACATTTAAGCGTCGCCAAAAGTTTCGTGTTTAGGTTTGCATTTTGCAAGTAATGAACAAGGGGAAGTCTGTCGAGGTGATCTACGTCACTGTCAGCAAAGCCGTTGACAAGGTAAAACATACATAAGATTTCGAGAACCATTACTCACTGATAATGATGTCTCATATTGCCTCTGCAGTTTACCAAACACCCTACTACTCATTAGTAACCTAAATTAGAACCGATTGCATGGCTTCTGAGTGCATCGTACACAGTCGCTATGGGAAAACCTGGCTCGTGGGGCTCACATCTGCCATCTACACAGTTCGTAACTGGAATGGCAGTGGATGATGAGCCGTGCTATATCATGGGCAACTATCGGTCATGCGTATCTGGAGCCATCACCCATGGCTAAGTGGCACAAGCTGCTGACATTCGAGAATCATAGGTTCGGAACCAGCAGTGGTCCGTGGAAGGCACACCACTGAGGAGACGCAGCAGATCAAAGCAATCCTGTCTGGTGCTTTTCCAGACGTGGCAACGCTTGCTGACTGAGAGTGGACTGTGATGAATTAGTTCTGAATATCTCACATACGTGAGTCCCAATTTACTAAGAATTAAACGATTTCAAGGGGGAAAGTGTAAAACGGTCGTGGCATTAACAAGTCATAAATTGCTTTTTGGACAATTTTGATCATATGTGGTTGGCGTTGTGCAGATTCAACTTTCTACTTGCTCTACTATGCAGGATTCCGTATTAATTAGTCAGAAACTAATCCGATCCCGTCGTCATAACGTTTATATGGGTTTTCTGTGCTGTAAGCTGCACCTGTTGCTTAGCTGATCCATGAAAAACAGCAATTAACTTTGAAGCGTTGCGTCGCAGTCAACCGAGTTATTGTTTACGTCATGCTAATCGGTGTAGGTCAACTTGTATTTGACCGTATGGATTTGTCATATTGTGGCTAACCTGTCCACCTACTTGAGTTCTCATTCATACTATATTTTAAGCGAAAGTCCATCACACCTAGATCCAACCTGACTGGGACTGGATGTGCAAAACCTCTCCTTATCTCATACAGATTCTTGTACTATTCCAGTGTAACCCACAATTTGACAATCGCAGTGAGCTACTGGTACACCGTGACCGTTTCGAACACTTCTCCCTGTCACAGTTTAGCAAGGGACGCTTCACAAAATGTTAAGTGGATATTACTCAAAGTCGACCTACGCAGAGCATTGTGATAAACTTAGATTCGACCCAGTTTGACTTCGGAGAACGAAGGTTTATCTATGTTTTCTTTGCAGAATCATAAATAGTCAAATTCGCAGTCTTGATAACGGCGTTCACATATCTTTAAGCAGCAGATATCCAATCCGTAACAATGAGACTAAGGTCATGATTACAAATTTCTTACGATAATCAGAGAACGTTTCCTTCTAACCCACTAGTCAAAGATTTGAAGTAAATTTACAAATGATATCAGAACAGAATATGATCTCTGCAATTTTAGGCTCACGATTAGGGAGAAGTTAAGTCTAAAACATGATCAGTGTGTTTGGAACGTCACAGTCGCTAGATAACGCTTTCGAAAACGGTATCGATGGTACCTGAATAGATTTTCAAACACGTACACGACATTTCGGACCACAGAACCTTTCCTTGCGTTACATTTGTTACTCGACTTCAAACAACTGTTATGCCTTTGTGAAGAAACCTGGTTCAATAACAGGGAAAGATAGCAGGACGATGCTGAGTACTATATGTTAACTAACTTGAAATTGCACCCATGTTTGTTTTGGAAATGTATTAATGCAATTGCATGCAAAGTTGGTACCATTGTTTGCTGTGATCCTTCTAGGGAACAGCTTCTCTTATTGTCGAGAAATATGCCATTGATTTACGTATTTAATTTCGAAACTAACGCGGGTGCCTGGCTCGCAGCCGAAGTAGCAAAAAGCACAATATGTCAGGCAAACGAAAGGCAAAACTGCATTCTAACCGGCATGTTGTACAACTGGCGTAAAGCATTCCATAGGCAAATCAATGAGTGAGTGAGTGGTTTATTGACATACGCTAGCAGATACAACAACGAATATGAAGGGCTCAGTACATTAGCATGAGGATGCCACATTCCTTCACCCTTTTGTTGGGACCATTCAAGTTAGCTTGGTATTGATCGACGGGGCAGAGTAGCCTAGATGAAGTGCGACATTGATGAGCGTCCGGTTGGCCTGTTTGGGCGTTTTGCGTTTTTATTAAATTAATATGCTGATTCGATAAAGCGTCGGGTGGCGGAATTGAAACGCAACGGTGGCGAACATGATCCCTTTGTCAAGTGACTATTTTACCATCAGGTAAAGCCACCTCCGTAAGTTGTCGTGCTACTTCGCGCAACTCTCCAGCCTGGCATACAAAGTCAACGATAATCCATAAATTTGTAACCACCCATCTTAATTCCTCCACAGAAGGTGTCTCCAAAATATTAACCGACATTATCTACCCTATTCACAGCACATCCTCGTCAACCAGACACAAACAGAGAGCAATGTATACCTAAGCGATAGTATGTGGTTCCTTGGACCTGCGTTACCTAGCTGGGTTACGGTTGATCAAAAAGCTGTTTTCTAGAAAATGGCTTGCAAATTTACAAGTGACTTGCTTCACCTGAGCCTTACTTAGCTGTTGTCTTATCGCAATGAAAGTATACAAGCTGTTGCGGTCCCGTCAATTATTCCCGCAAAAACGCGCCGGAAACCCCGGCAGAATGGCTGCGGAAAGCGAGGTCCAATTCCTCCCCACAAAGCAGCAGCCTTCGGCCACTCCGAGACGTGGCCCAACTGCGAATATTTGACAATGGTCTTCTACAAACTACCACCTCGGCATGGTAGCAATTTTCCCTAACTTAGTGACCCATAGCATTGGCTGTGATTTGCCCTTTGTTGGTCGTCAAAGAGCCTTCAGTGGACCACTTGCTTTTCTCCTCGGCCTCAGTTGGGAGTCGGTCGGTCACGTGATTTTGTGTCCGTCGATGGCCGGGCAGCGTTCGTGTCTAAGTGACTAGCGCGTCTACCATAACCCCACTCTTGTGCGTCCGTTCCGAGGGCTCAACATCTATCCGAATACGTGCGGCTGGGATCGTTCTCACGCTCGCTCAATTTCCGTCTCGCCAGCGCGTACCCCGGGCTAAGCTAACGTAATCAGGTCAGCGCAAATCCGTTCGATTGGTCAGTGATCCAATACGTTACCGTAGGCGTGCTCCAACCGTGCCAGCGACAATCTTATCAGGCATTTACACAACCATACTAGAAGTGTTCCCTTCAATTGTAACAATGGGGACAGCGTTTACGAATCATGTCTGACGAATACGCCGATTTAAAACTGATTTTGCAGCAACAACTTAAATTATGGTCCGTCTTAACCGAAAAGCTCTCCACTTCTTCCCTTCATTCAGGTCCAAGCGCTAATTCGCTATCAGTGGACCATGTGGTTAGCGGCATCGACGAATTCCTGTATGACGCCAAGGCCGGGGTAACGTCGAAACTTGATTTAGGCATTACGAGGACCTGTTCAACGTTGACTTGGCTTGCCAGGACGACACCAGGAAGGTCTGGCTCCTTCTGCGCAAACTTGGTACGCTCGAACACCAGCGCTACACCAATTTCATCTTGCAAAAGAACCCACGCGAAGCTACCTTTGACGACATGGTCGAAACGTTGTCCCAGACTTTTGGCGAGCAGTCCTCTCTGTTCAATGCTCGTTATCAGTGTCTGCAGATGGTCAAGCTTGATGCCGACGACTTCATCAAGTAGGCGGGCGTGGTCAACCGTGAATGCCAACGTTTGCAACTTTGCTGGCACACCGAGGATCAATTCAAATGCCTAATTTTCGTCTATGGCTTCCAGTCTCTACACGATGCCGATATCCGGACGCGCCTCCTGTCCAAGCTACAACTGTATAGCGCGGTCCCACTACAGAACCTGGCCCAGGATTGTCAAACCCTGCTAAACCTGAAGCACGATTCTGCCATGCTTCAAAAAGCCGCCGCACCTGATATGGTCCAGGCAGTCACAGCACCGAGGGCGCAATCCTTCGCGCGCCCCACCCAATCCGACCGAGCGAGGTCCCCACCCAACGCGTGCCGATTCTGTGCTGCTTGGCATTTCCACTGCGGCTGCAATTTCCGCCAGCATCGTCGTCAACGTTGTGGCATAGTAAGGCACCGGGATGGTTACTGTCATCCCACATCTCCCAAGAGGGCCAAAATTTGGCTGCCCTCCACCCGCGATCAAAAGAAGAGGTCCCGACCCAGACGCACACCCAAACCTGGTCCGGTTGGCAGCTCCCTGAGTCTGCTGGTCAAGTTCCAAATCAACACTGCAGATCGGAGAAAATTCGTCGACGTCTTGCTCAACGGTCAGTCGGTCCGATTGCAGTTGGACACTGCGTCGGACATCACAATTATCTCCGAGGATCTTTGGCGATCCCTTGGCAAGCCACCATTCGAAGCGACCTCCCAATCCGTCACCAGCTCCTGCGGTGAGGAAGTGCAGCTAACTGGGCAGCTGCACTGCTCCGTCTTCTTTCTGGGCGTCACGTTCAACGCGATCTGCAACGTCACGAAGGCGAAGCTCAACCTGTTTGGTCTCGACTGGCTCGAAACCCTTGGCTTGGGCGATCTTCCTCTTGGGGCCATCTGCAATGCGGTACAGTCTCCGACAGTACCAAACGATCGAATCGCCGACTTCATCAAACAGTTCGCCCTGTTATTCCAGCATGGTCTTGGCCGCTGTACACGCACCCGCGCCGCGTTAAAGCTCGTACCTGGTGCTCAACCGGGATTCCGTCCCAACAGGCCTGTCTCATACTCAGCGTTTCCCTTGGTCGATGCCGAACTTCAACGTTTGGAAGATATGGGCGTCTTGGTGCCTTTGTCCTATTCCGCCTGGGCAGCGCCGATCATCGTGGTCAAGAAGCCGAGTGGATCCCTCCGCATCTGTGCCGATGGCTCCACCGGTCTCAACGCAGCAATAGAGCCAACTTGCTACCCGCTACCGATCCCAGTCGACCTCTTCAAAATACACAACGGTGGCACTTATTCCGCTAAAATCGACCTGGCAGACGCCTACCTGCAGCTCGAGGTCGCTTCTGAGTCACAAGCCATTTCGTAGATCAATACGCATCGTAGTCTCCTCCAGTACACCAGGCTGCCGTTTGGTGTCAAAACCGCTCCAGCCATTTTCCAACAGACGTTGGACGCTATGGTCTCTTGTATTCCGGGTACGGCCGCGTACCTAGAAGATAGTTGGTCGCATTCCAGAAGAGCTTCGAGAGCGCCTGGCTGTAGTCCTTCAACGGGTCTAGGAGTACGGTTTCCGCCTGATACCTGTGAAGTGCCAATTCCTCCTTCCGTCGATCAAGTATCTTGGTTTCGTGTTCGATGCCAATGGTCGTCATCCTGATCCTAAGAACGAAAGTGTCATCCATCACATGCCAGCTTCAGCGGATGTGTCACAACTGCGGTCCTTCCTGAGTCTCAACAGTTACTACAGCGTCTTCCAGCCATCGCTACACGACGTTCGAGCTCCGCTCAATCAATTGTTGCAGAAGGACGTTCCTTGGCACTGGTCCCCTGCATACGAGAAAACTTTTGTTCGCCTGAAAGCCGTTCTGAGTTCTGATCTACTTTTTAGTCATTACGAACCAACCTTGCCGAATTTTCCCGCTGCTGATGCTTCTGCCTACGGGATCGGAGCAATTCTTTCCCATCGATTCTCAAATCGTTCCGAGAAAGCCGTTTTGCAAGTCTCCCGCACCCTGGCGCATGCGGAGAACAAATATGGTCAGATCGAGAAGGAAACCCTTGCCATCGTCTGCCGTCACCAAGTTCCACAAGATGCTGTATGGCCGGCGGTTCACGCTATTGACCGATTGCAAGCCCTAAGTTTAATCTTCGGTTCAAAGAAGGGCATTCCAGCATACTCGGATAGCCGACTTCAGCGTTGGGCGGTCATGTTTCTTGGTTAAGACTTCCAAATCTGCTACTGCCGTACTCAGGATTTTGGTCAAGCCGACGGTCTCTCCCGCCTCATTTCCAAACATGCCGCAGTAGAAGACACAGTGATTGCCGCTGTACCTGTCGAGGACGACGTTCATTATCAACTATCGAAAGTTATCCGAAGTCTCCCTATCACTGCTTCCGAAATACGTCATGTAACTGCTCAAGACCCTGGCTTGCAGAGAACCGTCACTTACGTTCAGACGTGCTGGCCAAACACCATCTTGTCTGGTGAACTCAAACGACTACATATACGCCGTGACTCTTTTTCCAAGGTCGAGTCCTGTCACAGGATTGCAGACGGAGTTGTCATTCCTTCATGCCTCCGACAAGCTGTAATCCGCCAGCTCCATTCTGCTCACCCCGGTAGGAACAGAATGTAGGCTATTGCCCGCGGTTATGTGTACCGGCCTAGATTGACAACGACATTCAAGATTTAGTCCGCCGCTGCTCGAAATGTCAACAACCCTCAAAGATGCCACCACACCCATCACCAATTCCTTGGCATCAGCCAGCAAAACCGTGGTTTTGAGTGCACATCGAGTACGCTGGCCCCATCGATGGCATTTCCTATCTGGTCGTGGTCGACGCCAATTCTAAATGGCCAGAAGTGGTCGCCGTCAACCCATGCACCGCATCCGCCACTCTGGGTTGTCTCCAACGAATCTTCAGTCAACATGGTCTTCCCGAGGTTTTGGTGTCCGACAATGGTACCCAGTTTACTTCTTCCATCTTCGAAGACCTCTGTCGTCGACACTGCATCCAACACCTCCGCCCACCGCCTCACCATCCTCAGTCCAATGGTCAAGCGGAGCGAGTTGTCGACACTTTCAAGAAGGTGCTTTTGAAATCTCTCGAAGAGGGGACCGTGGATGAATGTCTTCAAGAATTCGTGTTTTCGTACCGGTCTACAGCGAATCCAGCTACGCCAGGATGCCAGTCACCAGCTGAAGCACTGATGAGCCGCAAGCCACGCACCACCAACGAAGCGCCCATTGCGACTGAGAAGCCATCTGGGCACTCTGGGGCCTGCACCAAGCACAAAGAATTCGTCGTTGGAGCCCCGGTCTACGCTCGCGATTACGGAGCAGGTCCTCCACGCTGGATCAAAGCAACAGTGACGGCCAGGCGAGGTGATATGCTGCATGATGTCTTCGTTGGTAATGACACCTGAGTTCGCCATCGCAATCAAGTTTGACCGCGCCACGGAGAAATCTCAACGCCAGCCAGCCTTCCTGGGCGCATGCAGCTGCACATCCTTCTGGACACCTGTGAATTGGCTACACAACGAGAGACTACGGTCGAAGCCGCTCAGTCGCCATCGCGTCTGGAGAACCCGCCTTGCCGAAGAACAGGAAAAATCCGGAGGTCGCCGAAATCCCTCCAGGTCAATCCTCGTCAGAAGCGGTACACTTTCTCTTCAAAGGGAAGTGTTAAGGGCCCGTAAAATATTCCCGCAAAAACGCGCCGGAAACCCCGGCAGAATGGCTGCGGAAAGCGAGGTCCAATTCCTCCCCACAAAGTAGCAGCCTTCGGCCACTCCGAGACGTGGCCCAACTGCGAATATTTGACAATGGTCTTCTACAAACTACCACCTCGGCATGGTAGCAATTTTCCCTAACTTAGTGACCCATAGCATTGGCTGTGATTTGCCCTTTGTTGGTCGTCAAAGAGCCTTCAGTGGACCACTTGCTTTTCTCCTCGGCCTCAGTTGGGAGTCGGTCGGTCACGTGATTTTGTGTCCGTCGATGGCCGGGCAGCGTTCGTGTCTAAGTGACTAGCGCGTCTACCATAACCCCACTCTTGTGCGTCCGTTCCGAGGGCTCAACATCTATCCGAATACGTGCGGCTGGGATCGTTCTCACGCTCGCTCAATTTCCTTCTCGCCAGCGCGTACCCCGGGCTAAGCTAACGTAATCAGGTCAGCGCAAATCCGTTCGATTGGTCAGTGATCCAATACGTTACCGTAGGCGTGCTCCAACCGTGCCAGCGACAATCTTATCAGGCATTTACACAACCATACTAGAAGTGTTCCCTTCAATTGTAACAATGGGGACAGCGTTTACGAATCATGTCTGACGAATACGCCGATTTAAAACTGATTTTGCAGCAACAACTTAAATTATGGTCCGTCTTAACCGAAAAGCTCTCCACTTCTTCCCTTCATTCAGGTCCAAGCGCTAATTCGCTATCAGTGGACCATGTGGTTAGCGGCATCGACGAATTCCTGTATGACGCCAAGGCCGGGGTAACGTCGAAACTTGATTTAGGCATTACGAGGACCTGTTCAACGTTGACTTGGCTTGCCAGGACGACACCAGGTAGGTCTGGCTCCTTCTGCGCAAACTTGGTACGCTCGAACACCAGCGCTACACCAATTTCATCTTGCAAAAGAACCCACGCGAAGCTACCTTTGACGACATGGTCGAAACGTTGTCCCAGACTTTTGGCGAGCAGTCCTCTCTGTTCAATGCTCGTTATCAGTGTCTGCAGATGGTCAAGCTTGATGCCGACGACTTCATCAAGTAGGCGGGCGTGGTCAACCGTGAATGCCAACGTTTGCAACTTTGCTGGCACACCGAGGATCAATTCAAATGCCTAATTTTCGTCTATGGCTTCCAGTCTCTACACGATGCCGATATCCGGACGCGCCTCCTGTCCAAGCTACAACTGTATAGCGCGGTCCCACTACAGAACCTGGCCCAGGATTGTCAAACCCTGCTAAACCTGAAGCACGATTCTGCCATGCTTCAAAAAGCCGCCGCACCTGATATGGTCCAGGCAGTCACAGCACCGAGGGCGCAATCCTTCGCGCGCCCCACCCAATCCGACCGAGCGAGGTCCCCACCCAACGCGTGCCGATTCTGTGCTGCTTGGCATTTCCACTGCGGCTGCAATTTCCGCCAGCATCGTCGTCAACGTTGTGGCATAGTAAGGCACCGGGATGGTTACTGTCATCCCACATCTCCCAAGAGGGCCAAAATTTGGCTGCCCTCCACCCGCGATCAAAAGAAGAGGTCCCGACCCAGACGCACACCCAAACCTGGTCCGGTTGGCAGCTCCCTGAGTCTGCTGGTCAAGTTCCAAATCAACACTGCAGATCGGAGAAAATTCGTCGACGTCTTGCTCAACGGTCAGTCGGTCCGATTGCAGTTGGACACTGCGTCGGACATCACAATTATCTCCGAGGATCTTTGGCGATCCCTTGGCAAGCCACCATTCGAAGCGACCTCCCAATCCGTCACCAGCTCCTGCGGTGAGGAAGTGCAGCTAACTGGGCAGCTGCACTGCTCCGTCTTCTTTCTGGGCGTCACGTTCAACGCGATCTGCAACGTCACGAAGGCGAAGCTCAACCTGTTTGGTCTCGACTGGCTCGAAACCCTTGGCTTGGGCGATCTTCCTCTTGGGGCCATCTGCAATGCGGTACAGTCTCCGACAGTACCAAACGATCGAATCGCCGACTTCATCAAACAGTTCGCCCTGTTATTCCAGCATGGTCTTGGCCGATGTACACGCACCCGCGCCGCGTTAAAGCTCGTACCTGGTGCTCAACCGGGATTCCGTCCCAACAGGCCTGTCTCATACTCAGCGTTTCCCTTGGTCGATGCCGAACTTCAACGTTGGAAGATATGGGCGTCTTGGTGCCTTTGTCCTATTCCGCCTGGGCAGCGCCGATCATCGTGGTCAAGAAGCCGAGTGGATCCCTCCGCATCTGTGCCGATGGCTCCACCGGTCTCAACGCAGCAATAGAGCCAACTTGCTACCCGCTACCGATCCCAGTCGACCTCTTCAAAATACACAACGGTGGCACTTATTCCGCTAAAATCGACCTGGCAGACGCCTACCTGCAGCTCGAGGTCGCTTCTGAGTCACAAGCCATTTCGTAGATCAATACGCATCGTAGTCTCCTCCAGTACACCAGGCTGCCGTTTGGTGTCAAAACCGCTCCAGCCATTTTCCAACAGACGTTGGACGCTATGGTCTCTTGTATTCCGGGTACGGCCGCGTACCTAGAAGATAGTTGGTCGCATTCCAGAAGAGCTTCGAGAGCGCCTGGCTGTAGTCCTTCAACGGGTCTAGGAGTACGGTTTCCGCCTGATACCTGTGAAGTGCCAATTCTTCCTTCCGTCGATCAAGTATCTTGGTTTCGTGTTCGATGCCAATGGTCGTCATCCTGATCCTAAGAACGAAAGTGTCATCCATCACATGCCAGCTTCAGCGGATGTGTCACAACTGCGGTCCTTCCTGAGTCTCAACAGTTACTACAGCGTCTTCCAGCCATCGCTACACGACGTTCGAGCTCCGCTCAATCAATTGTTGCAGAAGGACGTTCCTTGGCACTGGTCCCCTGCATACGAGAAAACTTTTGTTCGCCTGAAAGCCGTTCTGAGTTCTGATCTACTTTTTAGTCATTACGAACCAACCTTGCCGAATTTTCCCGCTGCTGATGCTTCTGCCTACGGGATCGGAGCAATTCTTTCCCATCGATTCTCAAATCGTTCCGAGAAAGCCGTTTTGCAAGTCTCCCGCACCCTGGCGCATGCGGAGAACAAATATGGTCAGATCGAGAAGGAAACCCTTGCCATCGTCTGCCGTCACCAAGTTCCACAAGATGCTGTATGGCCGGCGGTTCACGCTATTGACCGATTGCAAGCCCTAAGTTTAATCTTCGGTTCAAAGAAGGGCATTCCAGCATACTCGGATAGCCGACTTCAGCGTTGGGCGGTCATGTTTCTTGGTTAAGACTTCCAAATCTGCTACTGCCGTACTCAGGATTTTGGTCAAGCCGACGGTCTCTCCCGCCTCATTTCCAAACATGCCGCAGTAGAAGACACAGTGATTGCCGCTGTACCTGTCGAGGACGACGTTCATTATCAACTATCGAAAGTTATCCGAAGTCTCCCTATCACTGCTTCCGAAATACGTCATGTAACTGCTCAAGACCCTGGCTTGCAGAGAACCGTCACTTACGTTCAGACGTGCTGGCCAAACACCATCTTGTCTGGTGAACTCAAACGACTACATATACGCCGTGACTCTTTTTCCAAGGTCGAGTCCTGTCACAGGATTGCAGACGGAGTTGTCGTTCCTTCATGCCTCCGACAAGCTGTAATCCGCCAGCTCCATTCTGCTCACCCCGGTAGGAACAGAATGTAGGCTATTGCCCGCGGTTATGTGTACCGGCCTAGATTGACAACGACATTCAAGATTTAGTCCGCCGCTGCTCGAAATGTCAACAACCCTCAAAGATGCCACCACACCCATCACCAATTCCTTGGCATCAGCCAGCAAAACCGTGGTTTTGAGTGCACATCGAGTACGCTGGCCCCATCGATGGCATTTTCCTATCTGGTCGTGGTCGACGCCAATTCTAAATGGCCAGAAGTGGTCGCCGTCAACCCATGCACCGCATCCGCCACTCTGGGTTGTCTCCAACGAATCTTCAGTCAACATGGTCTTCCCGAGGTTTTGGTGTCCGACAATGGTACCCAGTTTACTTCTTCCATCTTCGAAGTCCTCTGCCGTCGACACTGCATCCAACACCTCCGCCCACCGCCTCACCATCCTCAGTCCAATGGTCAAGCGGAGCGAGTTGTCGACACTTTCAAGAAGGTGCTTTTGAAATCTCTCGAAGAGGTGACCGTGGATGAATGTCTTCAAGAATTCGTGTTTTCGTACCGGTCTACAGCGAATCCAGCTACGCCAGGATGCCAGTCACCAGCTGAAGCACTGATGAGCCGCAAGCCACGCACCACCAACGAAGCGCCCATTGCGACTGAGAAGCCATCTGGGCACTCTGGGGCCTGCACCAAGCACAAAGAATTCGTCGTTGGAGCCCCGGTCTACGCTCGCGATTACGGAGCAGGTCCTCCACGCTGGATCAAAGCAACAGTGACGGCCAGGCGAGGTGATATGCTGCATGATGTCTTCGTTGGTAATGACACCTGAGTTCGCCATCGCAATCAAGTTTGACCGCGCCACGGAGAAATCTCAACGCCAGCCAGCCTTCCTGGGCGCATGCAGCTGCACATCCTTCTGGACACCTGTGAATTGGCTACACAACGAGAGACTACGGTCGAAGCCGCTCAGTCGCCATCGCGTCTGGAGAACCCGCCTTGCCGAAGAACAGGAAAAAATCCGGAGGTCGCCGAAATCCCTCCAGGTCAATCCTCGTCAGAAGCGGTACACTTTCTCTTCAAAGGGAAGTGTTAAGGGCCCGTAAAATATTCCCGCAAAAACGCGCCGGAAACCCCGGCAGAATGGCTGCGGAAAGCGAGGTCCAATTCCTCCCCACAAAGTAGCAGCCTTCGGCCACTCCGAGACGTGGCCCAACTGCGAATATTTGACAATGGTCTTCTACAAACTACCACCTCGGCATGGTAGCAATTTTCCCTAACTTAGTGACCCATAGCATTGGCTGTGATTTGCCCTTTGTTGGTCGTCAAAGAGCCTTCAGTGGACCACTTGCTTTTCTCCTCGGCCTCAGTTGGGAGTCGGTCGGTCACGTGATTTTGTGTCCGTCGATGGCCGGGCAGCGTTCGTGTCTAAGTGACTAGCGCGTCTACCATAACCCCACTCTTGTGCGTCCGTTCCGAGGGCTCAACATCTATCCGAATACGTGCGGCTGGGATCGTTCTCACGCTCGCTCAATTTCCTTCTCGCCAGCGCGTACCCCGGGCTAAGCTAACGTAATCAGGTCAGCGCAAATCCGTTCGATTGGTCAGTGATCCAATACGTTACCGTAGGCGTGCTCCAACCGTGCCAGCGACAATCTTATCAGGCATTTACACAACCATACTAGAAGTGTTCCCTTCAATTGTAACAATGGGGACAGCGTTTTACGAATCATGTCTGACGAATACGCCGATTTAAAACTGATTTTGCAGCAACAACTTAAATTATGGTCCGTCTTAACCGAAAAGCTCTCCACTTCTTCCCTTCATTCAGGTCCAAGCGCTAATTCGCTATCAGTGGACCATGTGGTTAGCGGCATCGACGAATTCCTGTATGACGCCAAGGCCGGGGTAACGTCGAAACTTGATTTAGGCATTACGAGGACCTGTTCACCGTTGATTTGGCTTGCCAGGACGACGTTCAGGAAGGTCTGGCTCCTTCTGCGCAAACTTGGTACGCTCGAACACCAGCGCTACACCAAATTCATCTTAAAAAAGAACCCACGCGAAGCTACCTTTGACGACACGGTCGAAACGTCGTCCCAGATTTTTGGCGAGCAGTCCTCTCTGTTCAATGCTCGTTAGCAGTGTCTGCAGATGGTCAAGCTTGATGCCGACGACTTCATCACGTAGGCGGGCGTGGTCAACCGTGAATGCCAACGTTTGCAACTTTGCTGGCACACCGAGGACCAGTCCAAATGCCTAATTTTCGTCTATGGCTTCCAGTCTCTACACGATGCCGATATCCGGACGCGCCTCCCGTCCAAGCTACAACTGTATAGCGCGGTCCCACTACAGAACCTGGCCCAGGATTGTCAAACCCTGCTAAACCTGAAGTACGATTCTGCCATGCTTCAGAAAGCCGCCGCACCTGATATGGTCCAGGCAGTCACAGCACAGAGGGCTCGATCCGCCGCGCGCCGCACCCAATCCGACCGAGCGAGGTCCCCACCCTACACGTGCCGATTCTGTGCTGCTTGGCATTTCCACTGCGGCTGCAATTTCCGCCAGCATCGTTGTCAACGTTGTGGCATAGTAAGGCACCGGGATGGTTACTGTCATCCCACATCTCCCAAGAGGGCCAAAATGTGGCTGCCCTCCACCCGCGATAAAAAGAAGAGGTCCCGACCCAGACGCACACCCAAACCTAGTCCGGTTGGCAGCTCCCTGAGTCTGCTGGTCAAGTTCCAAATCAACACTGCAGATCGGAGAAAATTCGTCGACGTCTTGCTCAACGGTCAGTCGGTCCGATTGCAGTTGGACACTGCGTCGGACATCACAATTATCTCCGAAGATCTTTGGCGATCCCTTGGCAAGCCACCATTCGAACCGACCACCCAATCTGTCACCAGCTCCTGCGTTGAGCGAGTGCAGCTAACTGGGCAGCTGCACTGCTCCGTCTTCTTTCTGGGCGTCACGTTCAACGCGATTTGCAACGTCACGAAGGCGAAGCTCAACCTGTTTGGTCTCGACTGGCTCGAAACCCTTGGCTTGGGCGATCTTCCTCTTGGGGCCATCTGCAATGCGGTACAGTCTCCGACGTTACCAAACGATCGAATCGCCGACTTCATCAAACAGTTCGCCCTGTTATTCCAGCATGGTCTTGGCCGCTGTACACGCACCCGCGCCGCGTTAAAGCTCGTACCTGGTGCTCAACCGGTATTCCGTCCCAACAGGCCTGTCTCATACTCAGCGTTTCCCTTGGTCGATGCCGAACTCCAGCGTTTGGAAGATATGGGCGTCCTGTTGCCTTTGTCCTATTCCGCCTGGGCAGCGCCGATCGTCGTGGTCAAGAAGCCGAATGGATCCCTCCGCATCTGTGCCGATGGCTCCACCGGTCTCAAAGCAGCAATAGAGCCCAATTGCTACCCGCTGCCGATCCCAGTCGACCTCTTCAAAATACACAACGGTGGCACTTATTCCGCTAAAATCGACCTGGCAGACGCCTACCTGCAGCTCGAGGTCGCTTCTGAGTCACAAGCCCTTTCGAAGATCAATACGCATCGTGGTCTCCTCCAGTACACCAGGCTGCCGTTTAGTGTCAAAACCGCTCCAGCCATTTTCCAACAGACGTTGGACGCTATGGTCTCTGGTATTCCGGGTACGGCCGCGTACCTGGACGATAGTTGGTCGCATTCCAGAAGAGCTTCGAGAGCGCCTGGCTGTAGTCCTTTAACGGGTCTAGCAGTACGGTTTCCGCCTGATACCTGCGAAGTGCCAATTCTTCCTTCCGTCGATCAAGTATCTTGGTTTCGTGTTCGATGCCAATGGTCGTCATCCTGATCCTAAGAACAAAAGTGTCATCCAACACATGCCAGCTTCAGCGGATGTGTCACAACTGCGGTCCTTCCTGAGTCTCAACAGTTACTACAGCGCCTTCCAGCCATCGCTACACGACGTTCGAGCTCCGCTCAATCAATTGCTGCAGAAGGACGTTCCTTGGCACTGGTCCCCTGCATACGAGAAAACTTTGTTCGCCTGAAAGCCGTGCTGAGTTCTGATCTACTTTTTAGCCATTACGAACCAACCTTGCCGAATTTTCCCGCTGCTGATGCTTCTGCCTCCGGGATCGGAGCAGTTCTTTTCCATCGATTCTCAAATCGTTCCGAGAAAGCCGTTTTGCAAGTCTCCCGCACCCTGGCGCATGCGGAGAACAAATATTGTCAGATCGAGAAGGAAACCCTTGCCATCGTCTGCCGTCACCAAGTTACACAAGATGCTGTATGGCCGGCGGTTCACGCTATTGACCGATTGCAAGCCCTAAGTTTAATCTTCGGTTCAAAGAAGGGCATTCCAGCATACTCGGCTAGCCGACTTCAGCGTTGGGCGGTCATGTTTCTTGGTTAAGACTTCCAAAGCTGCTACTGCCGTACTCAGGAGTTTGGTCAAGCCGACGGTCTCTCTAGCCTCATTTCCAAACATGCCGCAGTAGAAGACACAGTGATGCCGCTGTACCTGTCGAGGACGACGTTCATTATCAACTATCGAAAGTTATCCGAAGTCTCCCTATCACTGCTTTCGAAATACGTCATGTAACTGCTCAAGACCCTGGCTTGCAGAAAGCCGTCACTTACGTTCAGACGTGCTGGCCAAACACTATCTTGTCTGGTGAACTCAAACGACTACATTTACGCCGTGATTCTTTTTCCAAGGTCGAGTCCTGTCACATGATTGCAGACCGAGTTGTCGTTCCTTCATGCCTCCGACAAGCTTTAATCCGCCAGCTCCATTCTGCTCACCCCGGTAGGAACAGAATGTAGGCTATTGCCCGCGGTTATGTGTACCGGCCTAGATTGACAACGACATTCAAGATTTAGTCCGCCGCTGCTCGAAATGTCAACAACCCTCAAAGATGCCAATACACCCATCACCAATTCTTTGGCATCAGCCAGCAAACCGTGGTTTTGAGTGCACATCGACTACGCTGGCTCCATCGATGGCATTTCCTATCTGGTCGTGGTCGACGCCCATTCTAAATGGCCAGAATTGGTCGCCGTCAACCCATTAATCCCATCCGCCACTCTGGGTTGTCTCCAACGAATCTTCAGTCAACATGGTCTTCCCGAGGTTTTGGTGTCCGACAATGGTACTCAGTTTACCTCTTCCATCTTCGAAGACTTCTGTCGTCAACACTGCATCCAACACCTCCGCTCACCGCCTCACCATCCTCAGTCCAGTGGTCAAGCGGAGCGAGTTGTCGACACTTTCAAGAAGGTGCTTTTGAAATCTCTCGAAGAGGGGACCGTGGATGAATGTCTTCAAGAATTCGTGTTTTCGGACCGGTCTAGAGCGAATCCAGCTACGCCAGGATGCCAGTCACCAGCTGAAGCACTGATGGGCGGCAAGCCACGCACTACCAACGAAGCGCCCATTCCGACTGAGAAGCCATCTGGGCACTCTGGGGCCTGCACCAAGCACAAAGAATTCGTCGTTGGAGCCCCGGTCTACGCTCGCGATTAAGGAGCAGGTCCTCCACGCTGGATCAAAGCAACAGTGACGGCCAGGCGAGGTGACATGCTGCATGATGTCTTCGTTGGTAATGACACCTGTGTTCGCCATCGCAATCAAGTTTGACCGCGCCACGGAGAAACCTCTACGCCAGCCAGCCTCCTGTGCGCCTGCAGCTGCACATCCTTCTGGACACCTTTGAATTGGCTACACAACGAGAGACTACGGTCGAAGCCGCTCAGTCGCCATCGCGTCTGGAGAACCCGTCTTGCCGACGAACAGGAAAAATCCGGAGGTCGCCGAAATCCCTCCAGGTCAATCCTCGTCAGAAGCGGTACACTTTCTCTTCAAAGGGAAGTGTTGTGGGCCCGTAAAATATTCCCGCAAAAACGCGCCGGAAACCCCGGCAGAATGGCTGCGGAAAGCGAGGTCCAATTCCTCCCCACAAAGCAGCAGCCTTCGGCCACTCCGAGACGGGGCCCAACTGCGAATATTTGACAATGGTCTTCTACAAACTACCACCTTGGCATGGTAGCAATTTTCCCTAACTTAATGACCCATAGCATTGGCTGTGATTTGCCCTTTGTTGGTCGTCAAAGAGCCTTCAGTGGACCACTTGCTTTTCTCCTCGGCCTCAGTTGGGAGTCGGTCGGTCACGTGATTTTGTGTCCGTCGATGGCCGGGCAGCGTTCGTGTCTAAGTGACTAGCGCGTCTACCATAACCCCACTCTTGTGCGTCCGTTCCGAGGGCTCAACATCTATCCGAATACGTGCGGCTAGGATCGTTCTCACGCTCGCTCAATTTCCGTCTCGCCAGCGCGTACCCCGGGCTAAGCTAACGTAATCAGGTCAGCGCAAATCCGTTCGATTGGTCAGTGATCCAATACGTTACCGTAGGCGTGCTCCGTATGCGTGCTCCAACCGTAGCAGCGACAAACTTATCAGGCGTTACGCCATCATAATGAAGGCGTTTATTTTAATTATAATACAGCAACTTTTTCACAGCTAAATAATTACCCTTGGCGAGTGAATAGCTCCTTTATGACTAGCTGACTTTTGGAGAAGTTTAATTCCATAAGCCACATTATTACTTTTCTTGAGTGTATCAATTGTCTGACTGACCGAATTCACGCGTCACTGCAACAGAACACTTGTCAGTGAGCACCTAGTGGAGCAGGACATCCACTGTCTCAGGGACAATTCGTTAACCTTGCGATGATTTGGAGATCATACACATAGACTTCCTAAAATCTGTTCCTAAGATGAGGGCAACTACCCACAGATGGATAAACTGTGGTTTTTAATTTGGACTAAGTAAGTACACGGATCGAATCAGCGCTCATACACGAAACAAAATTGGTAACAAAATCTTTGTCAAAGCATTTAACCACCTAGCTTTTAACTACTGATTGACCTTTAGTGACAAGTCATCCGCGGTTTTTTATTGAAGTAAACCATTTCAGGTAATAAATTTTGTTATAATCATAGTTAAAATCATTATTGCACTCTCCCAGAAGCATGAAAGGCTTACCGACCTACTTGAGAAAACCCTGCGCATCAAAATAGCTACTCCGCCCAACTTTATTGCAGGCCAACTCAACACACCCAATACTGCAATAATAAAGTTGCATTTGCAAACACGGTCAATAACCCAAATCGCCCAAGCATTTCCGAACATCTAACATCCAGCCCATATACAAGAATTTCCCCAAAACTACTTTCTCCCATCAGGCATCACCGAAACCCAGGAAACATGCAAATTCCAGTGGCAGCTGGGCTGTTGTTGCACCAAATTGTAATCCAAAGTCAGACACCACTATTTCCATAACCACACCTATAACTAATGTGAGGGGGAAAGGTGCACGGATAAAACGTAAATCACTGAGTCTCCCAACTACGGTTCACACTCCCAGCAAAGACACTCAGAAACAACTAGATGCCCTATCTATAATATGTACCAGAGTTCCTGAGTCAACCTCGAATTCTTCGAAGGGAAATCAAGTGGATGACCTGAACTAATGGAATACCATAAGTAACCTACTCCACATTCTGAATAAACCCTCTAAACTGACGAGGATCACTCGCCACCCGAATTCGGGTTCTGCTAAACTCTGTCGCTGAGGTAGAAGCAGCGTTACTATTGACTGCTGGTTTATAGAATAAAGTCGGTCTGTTCGTCGTACTTCCAGACCTTTCATGGAGCAATCGCAAGCGAGTGAGGCAGAGTTTGGAAGTGTTCCAGGTAAAAACCACAGCCAGGATGGTTTTTGCCCACTGCGTCCCCAAGTCTAAGGATCTTGATGAATTTGATGCAATTACATACGACCAGGAGTAGCAGCGCTAAATTCGTACGAACCTGCTTTTGATTGACGCTGTTGCTACTCCTCTTCCGAGACTGCCAATATCAGCATGCTACAGAGGGTGCGGCCAAAGCATAATTAAGGTTGTATTACAAACTAAGCAGATGGCACGTACACTGCCATTCACTTTAGAGCAGACTGCCAACCCAGCTCCGGTTCAAGGCGGCGAGCGAAACTGTCGTCCGACTTAAAGCACCACCGCAGCAGACAAACGAATTAGTGATCTCATCCGAAATTCACACCGGAAGCGAGTCTGAAGGAACTGAGGATCGTCCTGTGCAATCTTGCAGCCACTCCCAATGAATTGTGCAAACCGGGTTGCCAGAGGGCTAATCACAATGTCACCGAATCAAACTCCATGCGACTCGCCGATGATACCAAAAAATTTGGTTAGCGGCCGAACATACAACGGTGGGTACAACCTCTCATCCTAGCCACCAGTGCCTCAGATCGTTGCTGAGAACCGAAACACATTCCAGAATCTATACGAATGTTCAAGGCCTCCTCAGCAAAATCACCGAGTTTCGGTTGCGCCAGGCAACAAACTCTTGGGATCTCATCTCCATAACCGGGACTTGGTTGCACTCAGGGATTACGGATGCCGCAATCGTGACTCAGGGTATGTTCATGTTCCGACACGTTCGTTCCAGCAAATGAGGTGATAATATCCTATACTACCGTAACGACTTACAATGCGAACCACTGGATGATCCGGAGACGCGGGTCACAGATTCGCTATTGTGACGTTGGCGTCTCAGACAAAAGGAAAACTGCTTCGTGGCATTCGTACTTCGCTACCCATCGTCCACTCCAGAGATGGATTCCCACCTAATATAATCACTGACGAAATGCTTACTCCTAACTTACAGCCACGTTCTTATCTCCGGCGATTTCAATGTACAATTCCTAGAAACATCGGCATCCCGCAGCGGAACATTCAAAGGTGAAATTGTAGATCTTATCGCAAGTATCCTGCTCTACAATCACATCAGCTCACCTACCAGGTACAGAGCTGATAACAAACGATCGGTACTTGACCTCGTCCTTACAAATGAGGAACTCATGATCGACAGGCCATTTATAGACACCCCACTGAGATTAAGCAATCATGTCACCATACTTTATAACTATATGTGTTACGCTGAATATCCTGAGGAACACACGGAACTAACACGTACTATCACACATTACAACATCTTGAACAACCTAGTTGAGACAACCGATTGGGATTTCTTGAAAGATGGCTCACCTGATGGAGCCTGGATTCAGTTTGTTGGACACTTCAGCAATCTAATCGCAACTTTCTCGGAAACAAAGAAGTTTCACTCCACCAATCCCTCGTCTTTCATCAGAAGTAGACTTCGCAAGCGCATGACAATAAGGAATGCAGCTTGGCACACTTACAGAGGTCGTCCTTGTCCCATAACCTGTAACAATGACGTGACAAAGCTTAACTACGGTAACATGCTCGTCCGTGAGGACACATTGACTCACCAGCAACATTTGGACTGTACAGTTGCCAACAACAAAAACCTCCTATACCAGCATGATAACACCAGCCGGAAATTGAAGTTGGATATACCCACAGCTAACACGCCAGTCGGAGTGGCATTGAATCCCGAAGATGCAGCCAACGCCGTACGAATGCAGTATGCCCCAAGCTTCCAAGGAGACGTCCGCCAGCGTAATATACCCACATCCCTAGCCCCAACTTCAACACTCACTAATATCGATTTTACTGCCACAGCTCTGTTGAAGAAACTGCTCTCACTACGCACCTACAGCTCTCTCGGAATCGACTATATTCACCCGAGAGCGCTGAACGTAGCAGCAACAATGCTGGCCGGGTCATTATTGCATTTCTTCCAAACCATTTTGGATAAATGAATTGTACCCACCATGTGGAAACTTAAGGTCATCACTACATTTCCAAAAGCGGTAACTGCTCGAAACCCGCCAACTATCCCCCAGTGGTCTTCCTCCCTGTGCTTTCAAAGGTGATGGAGGTAATCATGACTGAGGCTTTAGTAGACCGTCTAGAACGTCACAAAATCATACCACCCGAGCAACACGGTTTTCACCAATACCGTTCAAACACTACCAACCTACTGGCTGCGCGCAGTAGTTGGACCGAAGCGGCCGATACAGACGGAGGGACAAATGTCATTTATCTCGACTTCTCCAAAGCCCTCGACCGACTGGACTACCGCATACTGCTTCACAAGCTCGAAAGTAACGGAGTTGGTGATCCAGTCGTTGGGTGGACCAGAAATTTCCTGCAGGAGCGGCAACTCTAGGTCAGCGTTCAAAATGCGCTGTCCGATCCGCTTTACGTCGAATGTGGAGTTCCTTAAGGATCGGTTCTGGGACCGCGTCTGTTTCTCGTGTTCAGCAACGAGCTTACGCGTTTGATTACTTCAGATTTCTTGCTGTCCGTTGAAGAGGATAAGATGTAGCGGACGATCGCCAACCAAGCAGATCACGATGCACATCAGCAAGATCTGGACAGAGCGTATGGTTGATCACTCCACAGTATGCTCCAGTTTCCTTTGTGGAGGTGGAATGTGGTTCACGTTCGCCACCAGCCACACATTAAATACAAGCTTGGTGATCATGTCCTGCAAGCAGTCAGCCAGGAGCACCATCTAGGGATGGCTGTTGAACTGTTCGCTGAGCTTGGCAATTTGGTTGCAAACGTCTCGTCAACAATCGAGGTGACATCATCAGTGCGTAGTTGAGTGGCGTGCAATAGCACTCAACTACGCACTGATGATGTCACCTCGATTGGTGACGAAACGTTTGCAACCAAATTGCCAAGCTAAGCGAACAGTTCAACAGCCATCTGAACAACCTGAGCTACCAGTCTTCATTGCTATAGCCAACTATCTAGGGGTACTAGTTTGGTCTGATCTGGGCTGCTCAGAACAGTAGGAGTAGGCATCAAATACCGGGAAATAACACGTTGACATGCTGCAGAGGGCATTTGGGCAGTTTGATCCCTCTGTCTAGTCTCAGTTGCGTAACACCAACGTGCGGCCTCATGTGTGATACACGATCCAATTGTGGCAGCCCTGGCACAAACAAGATCTCGCAACGCAGAAAACTCCACAAAGACGAGCCACGAAGCAACTCAAGCGGTAGTGCAACCTTTGTTATCAGGTTAGACTGATGACACTAAAATTATACAGTGGGCGGTACCGGCGCCCACGTAGCGAAATTATTATGGCCTACTAGATTCTAAGGAAACCTAACCACGTCTACCGTCACCTACTACAACTGAGTCACAACGCGAATTTGAGGAGCCATCAGTTCAAGTTAACTACGTAAACACAGTCGGCTGGAATTTCGACCTAACTTTTGCACTCTTTGTGTGTGTCAGACTTGGAACGCCCCCCCCCAAATTATGTTGTTTCTGCCCCCACAGCACTTGTGTTTAAAACCGCCTTGATGTTGCCCTAACCCACCTACACTACGAGATATAGCCTGTGAGTCTCGGCAGACGATATAATGAGACGAACGTTGCATAACCATAAGGGAATGATTCAGACTGGAATAATGTTGCATTGAAAGCTCAATATTATCGATTGTTCGCTGTTGATATTATTAGTTTTCTCTTATGCTTTTAAATCCTCATCCACCATCCTACTGGATATGTTGAGCTTACGCCGGTTATCTGCAATGCACCATTGGAACTAGTCATTTGCAAACTGGATCTTACACACATAACCTAGTCAAATAATACGAAAGCGTCAGTTAAGTAGTTCTTCGCGGGGAACCATGCTAGTAAGGTTACTATTTAAATTTGTGTCAGCATCTCTCTATAGAACTAATGTTTACCGGATGCAAGTACGCAGTCGATGTTCTGTTGTCATGTGTAACCCAGCATGGACACACCAGTGATTGAAAACCACTTCCGATATCGCACAACCACGTTACCAGCGATCTCCTCGTAGTTACTGCCTCACGTGCTGTTTGACTTTGATGGCGCAAGCAATTCCAAACCTGACTGCGTTGCGTAATGCCTTCCTTGTTGTCACATGTACCCAAGCATTAGCTGTTGTCACCATGGTTGCAAGTGGCTTGGCAAATAAATCTATTGCAACTTGATTAATGTACTCCAATTTTTTGAATAAATCAAGTTAATTAGTTTTATCAGTTTGGCGAATGTAAGCCACAGAACACAGTTCAACCATGGGCTTCACATGGTCTTGAGGTGACTAAGAAATAAATCCAAAATTGGCTGCCTTCCAATCCCAAATACCAACACCAGCAAATCAGCTACGATATTTGGATGCCAACTACATTACCTTATCAGGTACGCAATAAAGTCCAGTGGGCTCCAAGCATGAACATAAGATGCAACACGCAATTTTGTTGACTGCTAGACAAACTCAAGCTCATCACCGTAGGCTGCGCATCGAATTCTTAACACACTTAAGTATCTTGGAATAAAGGTTTTAATTCTGCATTGCTCTCTAGCTTTCTATCTTCGGCAGCTCAACTGGAGCACGAGCGTGGACGCTGACCACCAATTTGTTCGTGCCAATCTTAAACTTCGAATCGTTTAACGCATGCGGAGACGCTGTGAACGCATCGATACTTACAGTTGGCGAAGCCATATTTTCTAAATGCACACCAATCTGCGCTGGCATCCAACCTGAATAAGCGCTCTCTGAACACAGTAGGATGCCACCGGTCACGTATCAACCAGAGTTTATTAGCAGCGGGCATCTCCTGATGTGGCAACTCAAATCACTAAGCTGCACATTGAATCTCTATGCATGCTTTGTAATGTCCGGATGCTTGTCGACAAATTCCGGCTGTGGGGAAGACAAGGAGATTCGCAAAGACCTCATTGTGCAACTTTGTTAAACGTGTAGCAAGGAAAACGAAATCTGGTGTTATCATCGAGTATTCGAGTTAGTGACAGTTGCTGCATTCGGTAACCCACGGAGATTGAACAATGAACAATGGATGTATACAGGTTAAGAAGCGTTGCTTTACAAGTTCCGTTGGAAAGTTTGTGAAGTTATTGATATGACAATAAGAACAATAATGATAGTAAAACCGTAAGTACTTTAAATATGAAAATAGGGACTTATCGTTTGCTCAGTTGTAATCCTGCGATCCGATAAGATCCACAGCACCCACAGTTAACATCAAATAATTCCATGGCAAACTCCGGGTGTAGGACGGAGAAGTAGTGCTAAATGACAAAATGTAAGTGGATGAGTGCATCATCCAACAGTCTCATAGTGTCGGTACCGTAAAACTGATTCTGGCAGAGCATTCCACGGGTGACATACACGAATGGAAAAGAAATTTCTGCGTCACTTCAGACGGCTATGCTGTACAGCGAGTTTCAGTGAGTGGCCCCTCATATTTACCTTGCTGCTAAGTTGCAGTAAAGGGCGGCACACATAATGTGAGTCTAGCAGAATCAAGTATGTCATAATCAGGTCGCCACGTAGTCTGCGATAGCTTCCACTGAATACCCCCAATCGTTGCAGCCTCTCCTGGTATGGCAGATTGCGCATTTCAATTACGATCTTAGATGCGCGGCCTTGTGGCTGCTCCAGTGCACTAAGGTCTTGTTTCAGACATGGATGCCAGGCTTGAATTGCGTATTCGATATGAGCGAGAAGGTACGCTTTGAGCATTTGTCGAAATATGGAGCTGTTTATTTGTCCAAACGCGCGTCGCAACAGCCCAACGTGTTGTTTCCCAGGATTCGAGACCGTTCCGGATTGCCCGTTGCAAACCAAGTCTTTTTGAACCACGACACCCAATTCACGTTCGGGAGTGGATCGTTGTAAAATATTCGTTCCGAGCCGGTATGAGTAGCTGCCCTGATATCGGATGGAAAGCATCTTGCATTTACTGACGTTGAAATGCAATAAAGTTTTGGTCGACCATTGATTCATCGTATCTAGGTCACTCTGAAGCACATGTTGGTCGGCGTTCGCCTGGATCCTGCGCCAAATCTTGATATCGTCGGCAAACATTGGGACGTTTGAAGCAATTCCCTGTGCAAGGTCATTCATACACACCAAAACAAACGTGGACCTAGAACTGATCATTGCGGCATACCACACTCAACTTGCATGGATACGATAAAGCGCTCCAAACTCCGACCACTAATTTTCGTTGAAGTAGAAATTTGGCAATCCAGCTTAAATGTGGGCCGCCGATGCTGTAAAGCTGGAGTTTGGAGAGCAGCATCCCATGGTCTAGATGATCGAAAGCCTTGGAAAAATCCAGGTAGACGATATCAACGTCTTCTCCAGCGTCAGCTGCCTCGGTCTAACTGCTGCATGCGATTAGTAAATTCATTGTACACGTAAATTGTCGACGGAAACCTTGCTGCCATCGCTTGATGATGTTGCATTTTTCCAGGTAACACACCAGTGCATCGCCAGCTTTGTATTTTCTTACCTTGGAGAGTATAGGAAGACGGGATAGTGAGCGGTAGTTGGAGGGACCAGTTCTGCTTTCACCTTTGTGAATTGGGGTTATTATTCCAATCTTCCACATAGCCGGGTCTTGATTCTGGCCTACGCAGCACTGGAAAGCCTGAGATTATGCAGTCTGAAACCTGAAACGTACAGAAAGAGGCTGATGTTAGGCAAGTCATACGTGAGGAGAGTGGACGTCCAAACCACAGCTCATTAAAACGCTAGGAGCGGTGCACCGAACACTTGGAAATGTGGCTTAATGTGTGAGAGTTAACAGCTTATCTCTAGGCCAATAATCGTTCTTCTCCCTGAGATCTCCCTTGACCCTCGTTCATGCACAGAAGTTGCACGTGATGTTAGACGTTTGAAAAAAATAAGACTGCAGGAGCAGTTGGTCTTTTTCGAGCACCCTTCATTTTCGGCGGACTTGCAAATGAAAATGAGCTGCACAACTTACTTACGAAGCTGTGGGAGGAGACAACTGTTTTAACAGACTGGAGCTGCTCCGTTATAGTACCCATTTTCCAAAGGAAGCTCAATTTTCGCATGCAGCGATCCTAGTGGGATAGGTCTGATCTAAAGCACCTCTTAAATATTCGTCAGTGTTATTCTTCCCAGACTGACTGGCACTCGTGAAAGCTAGATTTGTGAGGCGTAAGCAGAGTTTCGTCAAATTCGCACTTGTGCTAACCACTTCTTAGCTTTCAGTCAAATGTTAGAGCACCGCCTAATTTGTCGGCGAAGCACCATAGTTTTTAACCTCGTCATCAAAACTGCTTTTACTTCGGTAGATCGGTGTGCATTTGGGACTATTTTCTCAGATAGGGTGTGCCTGAAATCCAGGTATTATTGTCAGGGCGCGGTAAGCGCATAAGACGCAGACGGAGAGTTTTCGGCAAGCTATCACCGCCTTTCTGTATCTCCAGTGGTGTGAGACCAGTTTGCCGTCATTCACCTATCCATTTTTGCTTCTCTATTGACGAAGGCAAGGAGCCTGATTTCACTGGACATGGCCTACAAGGCGTGGGGTTTCTCCCAGATGATCGACTAACTGAGCTGGAGTACGCCGACAACAGTACCCTCGTCTGTGACAGCTCCCAAATTTGCCAAACTTCACTGGCCAGATAAGCTCTGTCTGTAAGTCGTTTTGGGCTAAAATTTATCCCGTCGAAATGCAAAGTTCTTCTCCAAGATTGGCAAAAAACCACTCCTGCGCTGACCCTTGGTGGTGGCCAGCTTGATCTCGACGAGAAATTTAATTGTCTAGGCAGCTATCTCAGTGGCAATGGAATGGAAGATGATATCACAAACCATATGGCAAAAGTTTGAAACGCCTTCACCATCTCCACCAACTGTGGCGCCTGCAGGACGTTACTATCAACCTGAAGAGCGTAGTTTATAATGCAGCCGCTCTTCTAACCCTACTGTATGGTTGCGAAAACTGGTCCATCTAGCCGAAGGATTTAAAGAGGCTACTCAAGTTCGATCATCGCTGCCTTCCTAGCTTAGCTCAAACTTATCGGGAGCAACGCGTGTAAAGTGGGCATGTTCGGTGTCGCGCAATTGTTGCAGAAATAGCAGGTGAACCGCTCAGCCACGCCATTTTACGCATCATGCTCCGATATCTGGGCCACAAGCCAGCACACTGACTCGCGCGACATGCGCTGTTTGCGCGCCGGGAGTGTGAACAATGAACAATGATTTATCACGAGATAAAAGCAAGTGCTTGACACGTCCCGTAGGATGGTAGCGGTGAATATGATGCAATTAAAATATGTGTGGGTCATCTATCGAACGTCTGCCGAGATGAATACTTTGATAGTTAACATCAGTGTGAAATGAAAAAGAAATAACGCGCGTAAACATTCAGAAAGACACTGGGGCGCAGTGATAGTTGAGGTAAGGAGTGAGAAAATAAAATATGGTCGCTCACTTAGGTCCATTTGATACATTAGTCCTGTTGAAAACATGCTTGGCGTAATCCACAACAGAGGAGCTTAGGTAACAAAATGTTGGGAGCTGAGAGCAACATCTAATCGTTTTTTGAAAACATCCAGGGTAGGAGAGGATACTACTGAGTCTGAGAGTGCGTTCCAAGGTTTGCAAACTCGAAGGGAAAAGTAATTCCGTCGACACTCTAGACGGCTATATTGTTCCTTCAAATTTAAGCAGTTACCCCTGAGCTGCGTGTTGTGGCTAAGTTTCAGCAAATGGCGGCATACGTGGTTGGGGTCACTCAATATTTGATACGCTAATATGAGATCGCCGCGCAGTCTTCGATAACGTCCGCTGAAAATTCCCAGCAACTTCAGCCTTCGGTGGTAAGAGTGATACCGCAGGCCCATCACGTTCTTTGTTGCTTTCCGTTGTGGTGCCTCTATCGCTTCTAGGTCGCGTTTCAACCAAGGTTGCCAAGCTTGGATTGCGTACTCAACTTGCGGGCGCACGTAGGAATTGAGCATCATTGGGAAGATTGATGGGTCAAATCTCCCGAATGCCCTTCGCAGCATGCCGACGTGCTGGTTGCCTCTTTTGCCAGCTACCTCAGCCTGTTTTGAACAGTTGAGGTCGCTCTGTACGATCACACCAAGATCACGTTCCTGGGAGCTATTCTGCAATTCCTTTGTCCCAAGTATGTAGGTGTAGTTATGTCTATGGCGTAATTGTACTACGCGACATTTGTCTACGTTGAACGGTAGAGCGTTTTGAACTGACCAGTTCGACACTGTGTTAAGATCGTGCTGGAGCCGTTCATGGTCATCCGGTCCTCTGATCCTTCGCCATATCTTGATATCATCAGCGAAAAATAAGAAATCGGAAGTAATTGATCTCGCCAAATCGTTAATGAACACCAAGAATAGACGAGGTCCAAGAACCGAGCCTTGTGGTACTCCGCACGCCACATCGATTGCATCAGAAAATGATTCTCGGACTCTCACCACTAGCCGTCGTTCTTGTAGAAAATTGTCAATCCAACTCAGGATTGGATCGCCAATGCCGTAGTTCCGAAGCTTCTGAAGGAGAACTCGATGGTCTAAACGATCAAACGCTTTTGAAAAGTCCAGGTAGATGACATCGACTCCAACTCCATCATCAACAGCTTCAGTCCAGCTATTACGTGCAATTAATAGATTAGTGTTACACGAATGCTTTTGACGAAAGCCATGTTGCTCTGGGGCTATTAAATTGTGGCTTTCCAAATATTGCATCAGCGCGTCTGCGACGATTGATTCCATCACTTTAGATAGTACGGGAAGTAATGTTATTGGACGGTAGTTTGCAGGATCAGTGCGGCTACCTCCTTTATGGATAGGAGTGATGACCCCTTGCTTCCATACTGGTGGAATAAGGTTTTCCTCTAGACATCGCTGATAGAAAACAGCCAGTGGTTCTGCTAGATCACTAGCTACTGCCTGTAGAGCCTTTGGACGGATGTTATCAGCTCCGGGAGAACTGTGGATACGCAAGGATAACAACTTCTTCAACACAGCCTCCGTAGTGAAGGTGATGTTTTCTAAACCAGATGGTGGAGTATTAGAAATGAGGTGAATGTTTGGGCTCGACACTTGTTGGAACGTTTGAGAGTAATGAAGCCGTAGGAGATCAGGTGCTTCCATTGCTGACCGCGTGTATCCATCAGCTGTGACTAGCGCCGGAACCCCTCGCTTTACCTTTCGAAGACCGTTAATGTGCCTATACAGGAGTTTGGGGTTAGTGCAGAATCGCTTCATTAACTTCTGCTGATGCGTGACCTTGTCCTCGCGGATCAGTTTCACACAGAAGTTACGATGTGTCACGTATGCAGTCCAGGTTTCGGCATTCGGGCAACCCTGGTGATTTCGCCATGCCAAATCCCTCCGGGACATACATTTATGTGTTCTGCTCCTCAGAAATGATTTACTCTGGTTTTTGGGTTGGAAGGACGTCTGTTCCGATGCTTGCGGTACCAGTTTGCTCAAAGTCCTTGTAAACATATCCCAGGCCAAATCTGGGGGGCATTCGAATAAGAAAGTCCAAGATGTATCCTTAACAAGCTTGGACAACACAAGGTAGTGCGTGACAGTGTGCACTTTATCCTCCTCCTTTTCCGGGTACTCGGCATAGCATATATAATCAAAGAGTAGAGTGACATGATCACTACGACCCAGTGGTGTGCTTGTAACTATCCCGCCAACCATGAGTTCTTCGTTAGTTAGCACAAGATCTAGTATCGACGGCTTGTTAGCAGTTCGAAATCTGGTGGGAGAGGTTACGTGGTTGTAAAGAGGGTGGCTAGCAATAAGTTCTTGCAAACAGGCTTTAAACTGCGTACCGTCAGTTGCCGGCGTTTCTATGTCGTGCACGTTAAAGTATCCCGCGATAAGAATGTGGGTGTAGGACTTGTTCAAAGCAAAATGAAAAACGTGGTACAGTTTGGAGTCCATTTCCGACGTTGAGTTTGGCGGGCGATAAACCACGGCTAGTAGATATGTGTCCTTGTTTCGCAACCAAAGGCGGCACCATGGCGAATCGGGAGCTCGGATTTCCGGGTGATCCATAACTTCACATCGGAGGCTTGTATTATAGTAAAGAATCACACCGCCACCCATTCCGGTTCTATCGGTCCGAAGCAGCGACATACCGGGTAACTTGATCTCACAGTCGGTTATCTCAGGGTTTAACCATGTCTCTGTAATCATGACGAGGTCCCGCGGTTGTGAGGCATGGAGTTCTCTAAGTTCTGCCAGCTTGCTTAGAAGGCCTTGAGCGTTTGTGTACATGCAAGATGGGGCTTTTGTGGTTAAGAGTTCATTGGTGGATGTCAAGTTTGTGTTTGCTTTTAAGCCGGCCGTTAGGTGGCCGGCAATTAATCGTTTTTTGGTTTGTGTATTTCAGTCGTGTTACATGACATTATTGAGCGTTCCTGAACTGATGGTTCACTGGTGCTGTGCTCGGTCCTCCTGTGTGACGTGGGCGCTGTTGTGTCGATCTCTCCGAAGGACTGTGCAAATAAAGAATTTGCAGGGTTTGCAAGTTCCATCGAATTTCTTCCGACTTTTGGTCGTTCGCGTGCTGCCTTTAGCCGTATTTCTGTTGGCAATCTAGCTCGAAACTTTAACCAGCTATCCAACAAAACTTGCGTCATTCCCTCAGAGTGTAGTATTATCTTCATTAGCCTAGGAGCGCAGCCCTTGTAGTTAGGTGATGACGGAACTCTTGTCAGGGATTTGGCAATAACATTGTCTACAGAGAGTGCTTCGCGGATGTAGCACCACTGTTCTCGGTCATGTGTTTGTGCATCGTGATCAGAAGAATGCGGAAGCTCAGGAACACCATGAAAAAATATTATTTTCTTGCTATCTCTATTAGCAATGCCGCGTTGGTCAACTGCTTCTTTTGGGCGATCATTCCAAGGTAGATCAGGCAATATGCGTACTCCGCGCGGTGAGTTGCGAAGACGGACTGCTGAGAGCAGGACAGCCTCTGTCTCATCTGCTGAGTTTAGTGTTACTCGAAGAATTCGAGGTTCACCAGCGTGCAGTGAGGTCGGGTGACACGCTACGCGTTGCAGCATTGCAGGCTCAAACCGAATACCAATCGCCTCGCAGATGGAACTCCACTGGTTGCGATCGCCTTGCAACTTGCCTTTTATTGTGCCAGATTTGGATTCGGGAACATTGGAGCACACGAGAGTTAGCGCACCGTGGTTTTGTCCAGCGAGTTTTGGCTTTATACTTTTTGCCGGCAATTCAGGTTGTTTAGAAGGCACCACTGGAGTTGACGGTGAAAGCTGCTTTGCGCCGCGCGTGCTCGGTACTGAAGATGAACTTATGTGTGTCGCTCCCGGTGTGTTTGTCGATGCAATCGATGCGTACGTTACCTGCTTGTTATCTGCACCGGATTTCCTTCGGCTGTGAGCTATCGGTGTCATGGCTGAATCTCCAAGTGAAGCCTCTATGGTTGGAGAAGTGGACGCAGGCATGTTTGAGGCTTGCCCACTGATGGGAGTGAGGTGACCCAGTGGGTTTAGAGTCACAGAGGCTGCAGTGCGGTTGGATCGTCTAGCTCTTTTCTTCGGTTTAGACGCAGAACTTACTTTGACCGGGTGAGGTATTATCGTGGCCATATTTACCTCCGAGGGAGCGACCTTAGTATTTACAAATTGTGCGATTATTTCAGTCATCCTATCGCATTTTTTCATTAGCAATGATAAACAGTTGACAACTGGAATCACTTGACATGATGGGCAAAACCAAATTGTGTCAGCAACTTGGTTTGTCTGTCTCACTTCTTGGACAGATTTGCTTGCACATTGCGGGCAGTACGATTTAATGCAGCTGGAACAGGTGATACTGATCTTAAGCACTTCACTGCAGTTGTCTGCACAACATAGGCGACACTGAATCATAGGAATGCTAGTTGTCCTCTTGTTTACAACAAAGCCTTGGTGAGTGTATTTTGCGCTTGGGGTGACGCACGAATAGGTTAGGACACGCACACGAACTGAGAGTTGTTCGACCGCACCAAGGTCAGGCGTAGGGGCAGATGGGGGTCGTAACGCGCAGACTGTCGGATTCAGCGATCAATAGACTTGCAGTGGTACACACACAAACAAAGCGGCAGCGTGTGTTAATCGGCCTGCCTTAAGCGACGACGCAGGTGGAGCGCTGATAAGCTTCCTGAGAGCTGCTCAGTTGATGAGCGGAGCAAAAAGGCTCTAACTTTGTTATGCTGCAACTTGCAGGGATGGTTGCCACGTAGTTTGGGAGCCCTCAGCTTCTTCTTCCGAATGAGACCAAAGTCTTTTCCGAAAGACCGGTCTGATGTAGTTACACAAGTGAAATTTGGCAAAGAATATGCCGAAAACTGGGAACTGGAGAAAGAGTATAATCCACACCGGTTGGATCCAAGAGTTGGGAAGCAATGAGTAGAGCTCGTCGAACTGGTTCGAACGAGCGCTCGCACAATATTTTGTGAGGAGAATTAGAGTGGCCACAAAGGGCAAAGCGAGAGACAAGTAACAGTGCGGCCGCACGGTAGGGTGTGTGTACGTCTGAGGGGAGGACAAACGATGAGTTGGACGAGAATTAGTAACTTGGTATTGATTTACGTCCCCGTCTGCCGGACAATAAAAACGTTTGGCTAAATACAATTGTTGATAAGTGAAAATCCGAACTTAATACGGTGTTTCGGGTTTATTTCTCCCTTCTGGTTTGGCATCACAAGCCAACCCCGATATTTCACTGGAAGCATAGCATATCACTAAGCATAGTGTTGCCTGTATTTTAAATTCTGTACTGCTTAGTGTCTGACTTCATGGTATCGTATTTTGTTATATTGCGGCTCAATGGTTGCAGCGCAGTTCTTCCTTTCAGTTATTGTGTGATGATGAGGATAACGATGACGGCAGCCAATGAATGTTTGCGCTGCACCTGTAATATACAGTTCTTATTTAACGTCAAGTACTACCGGCAGAAGGACGGCGTGGCTATACCATCTCCCCTGGGTCCACTACTGCCAAATATCTTCATAGCGAAGTTGGAGAGAACAAATTGCAAGCGGATATAGTCACTTTTAACCACTAATCTCGGTACATGGACGACATATTTGTTGTGGTGGGTTATCACGTTAACATAAGTAAAATACATAACCGTTTTAACCGAGCACATGCAGCACTGCATTTTACTTATGAAAATGAAACCGATGATCAGCTGTCGTATCCTGAGGTTCTGTTACCTAGGAGATTAGACAGCTCAATCCAACGGCTGGTCTACAGAAAGCCAAGGTGGATTGGCCAGTATATGAATTTCCACAGTTTTGTCCCTCTAAGCACAACTTGATTCACTGTCTTACCACGAGAACACGTCGAATCTTCTCGGAAGACGCTCTAAATGCGGAACTGACGTTTATACTTGATGTATTGCTCGTAGATGAATACCCCGACAGATCTATTTTAAGAAACCATGGGGAAAAGCCTAAACCATTGGCAGTGTTAACAGCAGCAAAGAAAGAGCTATTCACACGACTACCTTTCAAAGAGGACGCAGTTACTGAGCGTTTAACACGAAGCCTTTCTGGTGTAGTAATTCGACCTTCGCAGGAGCTACGCTAAAGCGCGTGTTTTTGACTGAAACACTCGTCCGTTCACGAAACAAGGACAGGTTGCCCATGATGACCACCTCAACGCTTATTTATAAGTTTGAGTGCGCCTGTGGTGCAACGTATATTGGTGGAACTGCGCGGCAATTTTCCGAAAGCGTGAATAAACATTGCCACGTTGGTTGCATCAACGTGGCACCGGGGTCATTAGTAGTTTCAATCTGGCTCATATTGTCGCCAGTGGGCATCAGGTGAATCTAAAGCGTGCCTTTAGTGTTGTAGACAAGGTTCCACTGCAGCGATCAAGGTCAACGGCTACATGCACTTGCGGCGGCCGAAGCAAATTGCATTCCATTATTTTAACCGTCCTTATGCTAGCAAAAATGTAATTCCAGGATCTACAGCTTCCCTGGCCCGAGAAATCGGGGGAGACTGATGTCAATGACCTGAGGACAAACTCCGTAACATGTAATCAATTCGTTTCGATTTCTCGTCTATCTTATTTATATAAATTGGTCGATTTTACGCTTCGCATTTTTGGCTATATATATGATTGTACTGGTCTGATGATGAATCATTGAAAGCAATTGCTCAACAAACAGTCTCCTTGTTCTCATTAACCAATGAATTCGTGATCATTGCCTCAACCGTTGATCACTAATTCCAGCGTTTGGCCGCGGCTAAGTTCGCTCTACATGCGAACCCCAAACTAGGGCGAAAAGAGTCTTAGAGTATTGGGTTGGTGGGGTTTGGCTTAAAACCCCCATCTTTGGTTACATTAACAATCAAAGATATAACTGAAGTTTAACTCCAAGTGAATACATGTTCTGATAGCGATTGGTTGTCGAAACACAAGCATATTGCAGATATCCGAAACGCAGCAATGATCACCAACTACGAAATTCGCAATTGATCTGTGACTAGCGTTTGGATGGACGCTGCACCTCTGATGCTGTTTACTCAATTTTGTTGATGATGGGTTCGTTAAATGACTGAACTGTTGTCCACTGTTCCGTAGCAAATGTCTTATCGTAGCTATCCAGTTCCTACCATTTGCCTACCTGTATTTTAACGCATCGGCTTTCGCCTGAGCTTCCGTATTTTCTAGTATTCATTATACTGATATTGGGAATATATTGCTCGGTAGTTGCATCTACAATTTGTCAGTCAAAGATCAGGAACGTTGTCCTAAATTTTCATGTCGTTTTCAGATTTCCATATTGCTCGAACACTGGTCCAATACTTCAGCGGATATCCTACGTCGATATAACTTTATTAATTTATTAATCTGGTATCTTTCTACCGTAGCTTATGTTATCTGTTAAATCAAAGCAAGGAATCAGTATATTAGTTGTTACACACTCATGTAAAACGCTCTTCTATATACCTTCGATTTGTCTAACATGTTCCCTATTCTAGAGTAACTAAATTTCCGAACATCGGAGATTTTTATTCTTTAAGATTGGCGGTGTTAGTCATTGCTGTGACGCGCACAAAACGCACGTATCCGTGCTTCCCGACCAGCTTTCAGTGGATGCACTAACTGGTGCCTGTGCATCAGTCACAGAACCGCAACTATCTCGTAGGGAATACCCTCTTGGATTAATGTCGTTTTGATCATTGTGTGCAAGTTTGCCTTAACAGAGTTAACAGACGCAACACCTGTATCCGGATTGCACTCTTATTGATTTTATTTTTTAATCAAGCTCGCGGACAAAGCCTTCGGCGTGTTAAGGTAGAATATCAGTAGAGACTAGACAACACACGATCATGTGCGTTCGCGTTTTCAGTTCAGAAGCATCGAAAACAGAATAGGTAATATTAAGGTATATTTCTCGTGCTTGAATGTTTTCTAATCGCTCACAGAAACCGGTCGCTATTTGGTCCTTGTCTGATGGGTTTACTGGATTAAAAATACAAACAGAAATCAAGACAGCATCGCGTTTCTGCCTATTGAACGCAATATTACTCTCCATGAATTTGACTACTCCAACACCCATGGAATGTGTCATCGCAACCCGCAGTGTATTCGCAGTAGCAAAGGTTGACGCAGTGACCCGGCAATGACGTTTTATCTAAAAGGCCAGTAAAAGTGTTGCAGACAAGAGTGGTTACACTATTCGTGGTTTCAGTGGATCATTTATCCGTCTCTAACTGGCTTTCAGGAAGCAATTAATTTTGTGAGGTAGAAAAGTGCAATTGATTACGCTTGGACGGTTGGCACATCATATTGCTTAGTCATGTCATCGAATCGTTTTAGAAACTGAAATATAGAATTTTTGTTCTGAATTTTTTCTGAATTTATTAGTGTTATTAATAATCTGGCAATCTTTTCGAAAGATTCAACCGATATATCAGTCACCCAAGTAGTTCGGGATTTGCTGTGACCGATGGTCAAATAACATTATCAGTTATCGTTTGCCGGTGTATCATAGCCACAACGCCCAATTGCTGTGGTTCGCTCCTTTATGCAAGAATTTCACAAATCATTCTTGTCCATGTATATCTTACGCTAAGATCGTCAGAGTCGATTGGTCACATTGTCGCCATGATTCATGCAGGTGGGACAGAGCGAATTGATTTTGGACAACTGTGTATTAAAGTCAACGAGCAACGTGTTGTGCTATTGGTGTTTCCGTCAACCATCACAGAGTCAGTAGACGGACGGCGAAGAAAAACAACTACTGTGAAAAATATATCTCTGGGTGGGAAAATACAGAGATTGGATGAAGTACATAGAAGAGAGCGTCACAGCCTAGCATAAGATCAGTGACGAATTGAACTGGAGGTAAGACAATTTCAGTGAACGAATATAAAGGTTAACAAACCAATGAGTTGCTTCAAAGCAGCCTTCCTAATACCTACTCTTGTGATTGGAAATTCCTCGTAGTAGCAGAATGACGCAGCTGTGAAGCATAATTTTCACTCCCGCTCTCGTGTTCTTCTTATCTTTCAGGTAATCTTTGCGTCTTATCTCAATACAGTATGAATGCTGTCGTGAATGAATCTGCAAAGGTGACATCTGCGGTCAAATTGGAAAAGTCCTTCTTCTAAGTGTATAATCAACTGGATTTACTGTCAAGGTGATTTCTTCCTGGGTACCGGACTTTGTGGGAGCACACACGTATCCAGGAGAATGTCGATAGGAAGGTCATAACCGTGAAAGTTGTTTGTCAATGAACAATGAACAATGATTTATGCTGGGTGAAACAGCCGTTGCTTGACAAGTACCCACAGGAAGGTAGAGGTAAAACTACAATTATCCAAAGATAGGTGAGTTGTCCGTTTCAGCGTTTACCTGGCAGATCCGCTGCCGAATCATAGTAGTGTAAGTGGGAATTGAATGCGAACCACGAAACAAAATAGGGACAGTTATAATTGTTGTACTCCGTGCGAAAAGTACAAACGAGAATACTCAATTCCGTACTGTCTCTTCAGGTTCATGAAACATGTTAATCCTGTTTGGAGGGATAGTTTATATATTCCAAATTAGCACAGTTTAGGCAACGAAGTGTTTGGGGGCCAAGGGCAAGATCCAATCGTTCTTGAAAATATCCAAGGTGGGGTGGAAAACAACGAAGTATGGTAGAGGATTCCGGGGATGGCAAACCCAAAGAGAACAGTAATTACGTCGGTATTCCAGACGGCTATAATGTGCACACAATTTCAGAGGGTAACCTCTGTGATTGTGGTTATGCCTGAGATTCAGAAATTGACGGGATGCATGACTAGGGTCGCACAATATTTGGTAGACTAACATGAGATGGCTGCGCAACCTTTGGTAGCGGCCACTTAAAACTCCCACTGACTTCAGTGTTTGGTTTTAAGAGATATTTCCCAGGCCCTTGACTTTCTTTGTGGCCCTACCTTGCGGTTTCTCAAGCACTTCTAAGTCGCGCTTCAACCAAGATTCCCAAGCTTGAATGGCATAATCAGCGTGAGGGCGCACGTAACAATTGTGCAGTATGGGGATGATGGATCGATCGAATCTTCCGAATGCTCTCCACATCAAACCGACTTGCTGGTTGGCGCTCTTCGCAACTGCCACTGACTGCTTTGAACAGTTAAGTTCAGTTTGAATGAGCACAAATAAGGCACTTTCTTTAGAAGTTGTTTGCAATACACGTGACCTAAGCCTATACGCGTATTCCTGCATAAGGCGCAATTGAAAAGCATGACATTTTTCCACATTGAACGGTAACGCATTCAGAACTGACCAGTTTGTAATGGTGTTGTGGTCAAGCTGGAATTTTCGTGCTCGTTCGGTTCGTTGATCTCTCGCCATAAAGAAATCCTCCGAGAAGATTAGGAAGACGGAAGTAATTTTCCTCGCCAGGATCCGTATGAAAAACATGAATGGACTGGGCCCGAGCACCGAGTCTCGTGGTACGCTGCACTGCACCTTAATTGCATCTGACAGGGATTCTCATACTCTCAGTTCCAACCGACATTCATGCAGGAAATTGCCTCTTCAACACGGCAGTAGGTCACCAATAACATAGAGCTGAAGGTTATGGGGACGACTTCGGTGCTCTAAGCGATCAAACCCTTTTGAGAAGTCCAAATAAATGACAGCAACTTTAGCTCCACCATCAACTGCGTGAGTCCAGCTATTGCGTGCAATGAGCGGTTTCGTAGTGCATGAGTGCTTTTGTCGGAAGGCATGTTGCTCTGGAGCTATAATCTTCTGATTTACTAGATATTACATGAGTGCATCATCGATGATAGACTCCATAAAAGGGAAAGCGTAAGAACTAGTGTCATAGGACGGTAATTAATTGGGTCACTGCGACTACCTCCCTTATGAATGGGAGTGATGACACCTCGCTTCCATATTGTTGGAATGTGGTTCTCCTGCATACAGCGCTGATAGAATATAGGCGGAGGTTCCGTCAGCTCACTGGCTACTGCCTGTGAAGCCCTCGGTCGAATGTCATCGTTACCAGGAGAGCTGTGGATACGGAGGTACAACAGTTTCATTGACACACTATCTGTAGTCAAAGTACTACTGGATAAGGCTGATGTTGGGAAAATCAAACCAGAGATAATTGTTGGGTCGGTTACGCACTGGAACGTTTGTGAGTCATGGAACCGTACGAGCTCGGCTACTTCCGTTGCTGATCGCCTGCCCCCTTCAGTCGTGATCAGTGCTGGAATTCCGCGTTGAACTTTACGAAGGCTATTAACAAGCCTGCATAAGAGTTTGCGTTTCCTGCACAATCACTTCATTATCTCCTACTGATGTATCACTTTCTCCTCGCTGATCAAACTCACATAGAAGTTACGCTGTGTCACACAGGCAGCCGAGGTTTCGGCATTTGGGGAGTCCTTGTGAGCTGTTCATGCTAAGTACAACAAGAACATGCATTTGAGTGTTCCGCTCCTCAGAAATGGCATCCATCTCCTTTGACGTTGGAAGAATTTCTGCTTACGCGCGTGCGTTAACAGTGTGGTAAATACCCTTGTGAAAGTGTCTCAAGCGATTTTGGGGGGTATTCAATTAAGAAGATAAAGGAAACCTCCTTAACCTGCGCGGATAAAAGGTTGTAGTACGTGACCGTAAAACTTTAACATCCTCTTCTTCAGGATATTACGCATAACACACAAAGCTGAACAGTATAGTCGCATGGTCACTGCGACCCAGTGGTGTACTTGTAATTATTTCGTCGACCATGAGTTCCTCGTTGGTGAGCACAATCTCATGTTTCGATGGCTTGTTAGCATTTTGAAATCTGATGGCATAACGCACGTGCTTGTAGAGAGGGTAGCTGTAAATTGCCTCATGTAAACAGAGTTTGAGCTTCAAGCTATCGGACACCGCTAGGTCCATTTGGTGAAATTCAAATTTACCTGCGGTGAGAATGTGACAGTATATCTAGCTCAATGCAACCTGAAGCACGTGATTTATTTTAGAGTCAAGTTTACACTAAGAGATTGATGGACGGTAAATCACATCTATAAGACATGTGGCGTTGTTCCGTAACCATAGCCGGATTCAAAGCGAATCTGGGGCACGGATCTCTGAGTGATCAATTAGTTCACAGCAGAGGTTAGCCTTGTAATGCAGAATTACGACACCACCGCTTCCAGCTTTGTCATTCCAAAGCAGTGACATACCAGGTCAATTGATTAAATAATCTGCATTCTCAAGGATTATTCAGGTCTCCGTAATCATAATGCGATGCCGAGGTTGTAACGTCTGGTGTTCTCTAAGGTCGGTGAAATTACTAAGCAGAACTTGAGCTTTAGTATACAAACATGATAGAGTTTTTGATGTTTGAAGTGTGTGGGTGTACAACAAATTCGTGTTTAGGTTTAAACCGACAGCTCTTCGGTCGGCCGCTAATCACTTTTTGCGTGGGTCATTAGTTTTTGAATTTCAAGCAGGCTTTATGGTAGCATGGAGCATCCTAGATTGAGACGTTCTCTAGTGAGTCGCTCCATCCAGTCAGGTGTCGCTAATGTCATATGGTCTACAACAATGCAGGATTGTGAAGGCAAATATTTTACTGAGGTTGCGTGTTCCAATGAAGTGTCGACAACTAGTGTCCGTGCGTCTGATATTTTTAGCCTAATCTCGGTAGGCAACCAGGTGCGATGCTTCAATCAGCTATCCCATAGGACTTCTCTCATTCCATAGGAGTGTATGACGACTTCAATATGTTTGGACCGCAGCCCTTGTTGTTCGGAGTTGAATTCTCGTTAGTCATTTAGCGATAAAGTTGTCCAGAGAGAGTGCTTCGCGGATGTAGCACCACTGCTTTCGGCCATGTTTTTGCGTTTCGTGCTCAGGTGAGCCCAGTATTTCAGGAACCCTATAAACAAATACGTTATGCTTTCTTTCGTAGAATGGCCGCCATTATCCTCTTTTTCCTTTGACCATCATTGCTAAGGAATATCTTGGAGTATGCCTACCCCGCTTGTTGAGTTGGGAAGATGAAATGCTGTGAGTAAAAATATCTCTATCTTCTCAGATAAATTCAAGGCTAAACCAAGAAATCTTGCTTCACCCAGTGCACTGAATTTGGGTGACGTGCTACGCGTCTAGCCCAGTTGGGTCAACTCGAATACCAATCGCATTGCAGATGAAATGCTGCTAGTTGCGATTATCTACCAACTTTCGCTTGATGCTGCCAACTGTTTACTCAAGAATTTTAGTACGCACGTACTGTGCTGGTATGTTATATCTGGTAACTTGAATTGTTTAGCGGGCATTGAAGAACGCTGTGAAAACAGCGTCACGTTGCTCCTACAGTGGTGGGAAAGAGGATCACCGAAAATCTCACCAACTTGTTCTACTATATGCAAAAGTTAACAAATTTGGGTTGCTTCTAGAAAATAATGTTAAGGGTTAGTTAAATGACCGTGCTGGACGTTTCGAAGTTCCCGGAATAAGAGTCGGGATTTCCATGTGTCATCTTTATCCGTACACCCATTCTCTACTGTATCATTCCAGACCTTGTGCTAAGAGTCAAAGGGACGACCAGAGGCAATCTCGTAGTTAGACGACTAAAGAGAATCTGCCAATACAACGGCTAGGTATACCATGCTGTAACTTGTAGATGAAACTGTTGGTTGCAGACAGAAGGACTGAACAAGGAGCTGAATAACTCGTACTTGAAACTGCTCGAAATGCGTTTGTTGTTGCTGCAAAAATGTTTCCAAATTTTCATTTGAAAACTGCATAATGTATTTGTCTCTGTCTTTAGTCTTATATCTTCATAATCCCGTCAAGTAACCACAATCTCAGCTGACGAAACGTAGAAGACAAAAATGTAAGCAACTACCATCTTGGGATCAATTGCCACTGCGTCAGCCTAACCATTCTCTTCTCAGAGACGAGTAGTCATGAGATGCTGCTCGCATTTACTCTAATCCTCTTGATGGTTTGCGCAGATGCTGCTTGATGATGCTGCTTGGTAAGTTCGCCAACACCGTTACATCACCCTTTGTTGAGCAGTGTGAAGGGCGGTGAAGCTGCGCCTCTGTCGATGTTGCCACGCTTGGATAACGTATTCCGCATGCGATCTCAAGTACGTGCCAAGCATTTTCGGAATGACTGTAGTTTCAGAATGTCTTAACGTACTGCAAAGGAGGCCGAAGTGCTGAGTTGCGTTCTCTTATGCCTATTCAGCCTGCCTCAAAGAACCAAAGATGTCTTGCACGAGCACACCAAGATTGCACTCATGGTAGGTCGGCTGTGAAAATTGTAGACTTAATCGGTATTTGTAAGTACTCTGATGGCGTATGCTGTGAAGTTTACACTTGGTGATGGTGAACTGGTGTATGTTGAAGACGAAACATGTGTATGTTTTAACCAGTTCATCTTTTATGGTTGCGTTATACACCCCGGCAGTGATAGCACCTCGTCTATTTAGATAATTGATAAAATAATAAGAAATTTGAAGAAACCACCTTTTTCAGCGAATTATTAAGACCAGGAACATGTGGGACCCGAATGCATAGCATTGTGGTATGCCGCGCTTGATTTTGATTGGAACGAAGGGGGTGGAACTAATTCTCAATCAGATGAATTTGAACGAGAAGACTGCTTATCCAACCCAGAACGGGATCGCCGATGGCATAAATCTGAAATTTGTGAAATAGAGTACAGTGATCTAGATGGTCGAAAGCCTTTGAGAAATTCAGATAGACTTTAAAATCCATGCTTCTCTGGAGTGGGCACAATTTTACTCTCTAGGTATTCTGTGATTGTTTAAGCGATGGTGGACTCGATGATCTATGATAATGGCCGAACTAGTGTTATCGGGTGCTATCTCGCTGGCTCTGCACGTTCGCATTTGCTTGTAGCTCGGGGTGAATATCCCGTGCTTCCACATCATGGTTTCTGCATCTTGGGTAGATATTGTTGGAACTATATTGCCAACGGCTCATCTGAACTCAGGTCAACGCATTTCTGCGAGTGCCGTCTAAACTAAGAAAGTTTTACACGAACAATGACATCAGTCCCTTCATTATATATGTGGTTGTAAAGGATCTGTGATGGTGGCATGGTCTGCGGCATATTGCCTGTTTCTTCCTTTTCCGACAGCTAAGCACTTGCAGTGCCCTCCGTTTCAGAAAAGCAGACAGCTTGACTCATAATAAATTTCGCTTGTTTTGTGTTCCCGAAGACAAAGGTGACTTATACCACGATCGGACGTGTCACTTATTGCAGTTTGTTGCGTATATTGTGCCAGCATCCGAGAACCACTTCAGCCGATACAGTGGAGAAGAGCATGAATCCAGCACCCTGTTATCACATCTTTTATACTTTGGTATTACTGGTCACTTGACAGTGTTAGCGTTCGCATCGTGGGTAGATAGGACTTCGCGGATGTAGCGCCACGCTTCCTATTCGTGGTCTTGCGACTCGTCGGAAGCCCGAATTTCTGGAACACCCTGTCAAAGCTCGATCTTTCGTAGCTGTGCTTGTGGGATTCTCCTGGGTTTTGTTTCCTTCGCAGACGCGCACTCCAACGGATGTCCGGGGATATACTAGCGATGCATGACGAATAACGAATATGGTGAGCTGACGAGAGAGATGTCTCCGCTTCGACACTCGACTGAAATGTTACCTGAAGTAGCTGTGGCTCACGCTAGTGAACTAAAGGTTGGGTGGCGGATGACACGAAACAAACTTGCATGTTTGGACTGGATTCCCAATGTTAAGCATATATATTCTTGGTGTTTCAGTCCTTCAATCGGTTGTTTCCGATGACGTTTGCCTTCCACCGAGACACATTGGAGCACATTATCTTCAGCGAGTTCTGCGTCCTCCTTCGATTCGTAATTTTGGAGAGCTCGGTGTTCCTTTTTTTCGTGTGGTAGGGCGGCCTTCTCGCTGGTGCATTTGTATTTGTGTCATTACTAACACCCTTTGGGTAGTTGTGGACGTACACACTACCTTCGCTTTTGGAGTGCATGCAGCGATGAGGGTTGCGTGTGTTGTCAGACTTCCGGTATTGTTAGATCTACCTGGTTGAACGGTAGCATAATGTGACACAGACATACCACCGAGAATAGCCCCCATCTGTAAGATTGGGGTCGCGTTCTTACTAGCTGTCGGGATTGGGTTGCTGGATGTGTGCTATTAACTATATATAGGTTTTGGCTCCTATATTCCAATTTTGAGCATATACTTAGTTAAATGGAATTGCGACCGCTCCGCCAACCGCAGTGCGCTGCACAAAAATTGTTAGTTTGTCACATTGCTTTTCCAGTACAAGGGTGTATTTCACTTCTGGGTTGCTTATGCACTCTGCACAGAGCCAAATGCAGTGTGGTGTGCAACGTCTTGCTTTCCTCTTCGCTACGCTGAAATTTACTCACTTAAGGTGGAATTTCTTACTCCGCTAACAATATGTATTTCCAATTCGAATAGTATAGGAGCAGGTTTTCAGATCACAAAGTGCTTTCGTTTGAGACTGCGTCGACCGCGTACGCGTTGTATTCCTACTTGCTGTTTGTGAACCATGCGGGGGAGTCAGTCACGTGCGTAAGGTACATGCATCGCAAAGAGCGTTTTGCAACAAGCACACAGTATCGGTTTATAATGTCCTACGCGTAGGACAACTGTTGCGAACAAAGCCGACGGAGGTAAAACGCACGACTTTCCTGGTGACGACAGTGGGCGCTTGGCTATCGGTCAGTCCAGCCTTCGGCTTCCTGGAAAGTGGAACTTCGATGAGCGTGCTAGCATTTACGCGAAATTGTTCTGAGTAAGCCTAGGTGTGACGAATTTCTAGCTACAACGTTTAAATCTCCCCACTACTCTTCTGTAATCAGAACGCAAACCAAACTGCTTATAATGCCATAAGTAAATTGGTGTCTTATGTTTAGTTAGATCGTCTATTGGTGAGGGGGCTACCCTGTCCTATGCACGGCAGTCACGTGTAAGTCAGTGGATAGTGAGCGGCGCTATATCACACCTAGTAACTTATTTACGATAGTCGTTGCCGTTCCTCGTAGCTCTGTGGTCTCAACCACGGACTGGCACCAGTCGAGTTGCGGGTTCGAGCCCTACCAGGGTCCGATGAAATGCGCACTGCTGACGATTCCCGAAACGATGAAACGCGCGTACAGTGCATTTCCGTGCGTGTGACTGCTGTCCGAGTGCGCCTAGATGTGACGAATTTCAACTTACAAGATTTAACTCCCCTCACCATTCTTCTTGAATTGGCTAGTGATAAGATGGTGGCCGCCAAATGTGCAGCAGCTATCAAACGGAGTGCATGATTAATGTTGTAAAAAATCGCTTGACAGTGGTGGTATCACTCAGTTGAGTGAGGGTAAAATGGATGTTAAATACTAGAAACTAAGATTGATGCGTGCTTAGATAAGCGTGAAAATCCTGCTGAAATTGTATTGATCGGGTTCAGCGACGGTGTGTGCTGGACGATGCTGTAAGGCTAGGTTGACCGGATAGCGCTTGTGAATACACGTTAGGTGAGCGTAAGTGTAATAATGTGCATCGACAATTGTGGGTAGTAAATTTAATAGGTATGAAGCTGCGAATCAGTGAGACCGCAAGTTAGATGACATAACAGTTTAGTAGTTAGCAGATTTCTCATGCTGTTTCTAATCTCCTTGTTTATGCCGCTGCCAGTTGCGAGAAGCACAGCGCCTATTAGGCGACGGAGTCCAGTACGCAGCTCATAGTTTTACCAAAATCATACAAAAAGTGTTACTGTTTTTGTTGTGATGTGAGGTTTTATGACCCAAAAGATGTGTTTGTATTTTGACATGAGTAAATCCACAGTCGTCTCGAACTTGTCGAATGTGTGCAATTCTAACTAGAATTAACTAGCTCGTACCTCTTTTGATTTATAGATTGATAGCTTGTGATGGCAGCCTCCAAAACAGGTAATCCTTCATATCCCCGGAAAACCACTATAGGGTAGTTCCAAGCCGTTGGGCTTCGACAGTATTGCACACTTATGGTTTCAAACAGGATCCCAATCTACGAGCAAAGCGGATTAATACGCCACCACGATTATTCGATTATGATATGACTTGCAAGATAAATGCGATAAAGGGAGTCTGTTGCTTGTGCTGTGGTGAAGTAATTAGAGCAAAAGTCAGCTATTAGAGTACAATAATTGATTTATCCCAGATCACGAATTAAACCACTAAGCGTCGGTGGACGCACGAGCAACGTCGTCGGTATCATAAAGTGTGCATTTAGAGATAATAAATGAGACGAAAACCGTGTGTGTGTTTGCGTGTGTGTGTGTGCGTGTATTGGCTTACAGATAATTGCGGTAAACCAATTATGCAGAGCATATCATATACCTGCACTAATCAATGGTAAGAAAAATACCACAGTTCTATTAATGAATTAGGCAACACTAGTAAGGTGCTTCATAAAATTTCGTGATGGTTTTCTTCCTGTTTATATATATTATATTTCTTAATTTATCAACCGTTTAGACCAGAGTTCTAACTGGCTACTGCAGTCGTGTGACATAATTCACCAATTAAAACGTCAGCGCAATAAGGATTCTTGCCGATTAATCAAAATAAATTAGTAATTAGAGAAAACGCAGAATTTTAGAGGTCCATGGCGTTTCAAGTGCAAAGATTGTTCCAATTCATGTGGGCAGAAGAATGCAAAACCTAGACTGAGGAATTGCAATGTAGATAAGTTGCTCCATCAAATCAACAGCCTAAGAAGATTTGAACGGCTGGTAAACATTTACAGTCCCCAAGTTTTTAATAAATGTTATTTATCTATTTCATTTTAAACCAACGAATGCATTTAACGATGCTCTCATTTTTTCTACTATATACGTTCGTTCGTAGAACAATTATGACTGGTTTTAGAATAGTTCAAATAATTGTATACTACACAAATGTGTTGTACAGCGAAGTAGGCCTCAGTCTCAGTGGCATTTCCTGGCCTTCCTTCTTTGTCAAACTATTTGCCTTCCTTATGGCCTCACGCAATACGATCTGATTGACGCGGCTTTATGCTCCACGAGTTTCACGTCATGCAGAGGTTTATTTGTCTGACAGTCTGCCAATTACTCCGAACGTTCGTCCTAGCTGTTGTCACGTGAATAGAAAGGTGGTAGAATGGATGGTCGCATCACAGATATTTGCGTATGCTTTAAATAAATACAGAAAGCAAATATATCAGATACAGCATTAAACATGAACAGACGAAAAATACATGATTAACAGAGCAGCATGGGCCACATAACTCAATTTTATGAAAATCGAAATTATACTTCTAAATAATTGTACGTTGTCCACATGAAATTATTATTGTCCTCAAAATTTACCGGTAAATTGCCTGACCGAGTGATTGATGTTGGCTCAGTTTAGTATACCTATTATTGAAATAGGACGAAAGGGAAGAAATTGTGATGCGGATTACTAAGAGCTTGTAGGAAAGTGGGAACAACGGGTACGATTCAGTTGCTTTGTGGATAGCATTAAACGAAGTGGCAACAAGGTTTCTAAGCTTTTTGGCTAATCAAAATCCACAAAGTCAAAATCCCACTCTGTCCTACTTTATTGATGGTTAACGCAGCTCACCGTGTTGTCGCTCAGTGCTTTGCACAAATTTCTTAGCTGGCGCGGCAATCGATTAATAGTTAAATCTCAAGGGATAATTTCTAATTTTTAAAGGCATTTACGATGCTAAAATTATTACAATAGTAAGACTGACTTTTGTATTATCTTGCTTCACACAGACCACCCGCACATTGTGACAATTAACTAACTTTGCATTTAGGTTACGCGGTCAGAACCAAACAAGTGTATGCTTACTCGTGAGCCAAAACCTTACTGTGGTGCTGATCATGGAATTTGCAATTCGTATTTCATGATAAATACTATTGTAAGAATGACAATGTGAATATGGGACCACGCCCTGGTCGGTTTTTGGCAGTGGAATTTAGGGAAACGTTGAAGAGAGAGCAAAAATAGAGACTGACAGCTACCATCGCTTAATATACGAGATATTTGTTGTATCAGGTAAAATTGTTAAACGGAATGAGATGCTTCACCGACTTAGCCGAGCCCATGCAGAACTGCATTTAGTTGGAAAAGGAAACCAACAATCGGATGCCGTATTTCAATGTCCTATTATTTACGAGATCAGGTAGTTTCATCTAGTTGCAGTTCTACACAAAGGTGTATATTCGCTAGTATACATACGTCCACCGTTTCGTAGATCCTCGATAATGAAATAACTCCACTCAATGAGTGCATGCGAATCCGTATATAACAATCTCGAGCGAAGTAGGTCATTGAAAGTGTGAAGTTAGCAGTCAGATGACAGTTGGAGGATGATTTGAAAGAGCTCTAGACATGATGAGCATGTGAATAACCCTTGCGAGAAGTGTGCATGACTGGTAGCCGCTTACGTTTTGTAACAGTGAAAGAATAATAAATTGTATGATTCTAGGCAGCTCACTGGTATCAAGAGAATCGTTCAAACTGACGATTGGATGTCATTTTGGAAGTAACCACTCCTCAGGTGAAAAGCGTAGCTGGGTATTTTGCATCTACATTGGATAGCTACGGTATCTGTCCTACCACATTGTATGGGAAGTTTCTGCCACTGTAACCGAGGATCGTTTACATCATGCTGTGTCCAACTGGTCGGTTTCCATGGAAATTCTTCAATAAATAAATAAGTAAATAACTAAACTGTGTATTCCACGGTGGTGCGAGTTGCAGTCCAATCACATTTTCTGGTCAAGTTATCCAGTGTGGTTGCATAAAGTAGATAATTATTAGAGTTGTATACAGTTGAGATCAAACAGAATAATTTTTGAAAAAAATGATTGACAGTTTTGAAATCATTAGAATTATTAAGCAGCTGAGAAATATGAGGAACGCATACGCAAATAAAAGTACAAGTTAAGTACCGCAGCCATCCATGAAACTAACTTCAGGCGACTTACTTCCATGCGGGGCATTCCCATAAAATATTTCACCAGCACTTCCATGCTCGAACTGGCTGTGTGTCGGTGTGGCAAGGTAGCAAGTAGGCAATCACCTGTTTACATATTTCTTGGCTGTTTTCACCACTCGAGCGATCAGGTCACCCAGCCCATTTATCCAGCGTCAATTTTGTGCAAGTTACTAACTTTTGTTTATCATACTTCTGATCGTGCACTGTGGTTCACAGTCAACAGCACCTGTGAGTCGAAGGCAATATTCCTCGTATGGCTATACTCTGTTTATCTTAAAAGCCGTAAACCGCCACTTCAGGAAATCAGCCCATTCGTGGCAAACAATGAAATAACTGAGTGTAAATATAGGTAGTTAATAAAATATGCTTAATTTATTAGATAATTAGTGCTAAAAGCATGTTCAGTTAGGCCAATCGGAATTTGGTGGAAAACATTTATAAGGAGACGCGACGGTGCAGAAATTTCGAGGGAAAGAGGTTTGTAGTCCGGTCAGGGTATTGTAAAGTTTACAGTGTAGTACACATGATGCAAATACAGTATAAAGCATTTACACAGACATGGGTGATGTATCATAATATGTGACAATTTAAAACCGTCAGTATGGGAAGAGGGACATTTGATCGCAAAGATCCAATATTCATTCGCTCAGGGGAGCATGAAAGCAATTAGAAACAAAACGAAGCTGTGTAGAAAGTAAATCAAGAGTGGGTTTAGAGTTCTAATGGAAATAAAACGCGGGGATAGACTAACAATGTTTGTATACTGTGAGTATAGCTTAGGCATGCACAAACAAATGCAATCCATACTTCATCAACTCCTCCCGTTGTGATCAGCATATTTTTTACAGTATAGTGTTTGAGGTACCCCTGTAGTTCACTCTCAAATTTCTTAAGTGGTTTGGTCTGCTGGATGCTTTCAGGCAGTTTTTTCCATACCATGGAGTGCAATAGCAGGAAGAATCTTTCTCTTGTCCTTGTTCGGTACCACGGCACAAGAAGCATCAGTGTGTTGCTTCAGAACTGACATCATTCACTGTTATCTATGTGCACACGAGTGACGTCAGCACACACGGAATGGCTGAAGATTCGGTGAAGGTAACGGATATTATTTTATCAGCCTCTGCAACAACAATTTTAAGACGCTGTTCATGAAATCTCTCCTGGTAAGACATCGTAATGAAGTACACCATTAGTTGCTCCGCAAAGCGTCGTCGCAAACACGCAAAGGCTATTTGATCACACTCTCTCATATTAATGCAGATAAATGAGCTATATACCAATATATGTGGCAAATATGCGATATATAGACAAGTCTAACGTCACGGATCACGAGCGATCTGCAGATGAAGACGATTGTTCGTTTGGCCTTTGCTATCTGATAATCGAATAGTACAGAAAAATCAAGCGTTACCGGGTAGCACGAAACCAGGTCCCGAATGGAGACGCATTTCGTGAGCTGTTTATCATGTAATCTAAGTCTCGGATGGTAAGTGGAATCAAATTGAAAATATTCTTCTTTGGTCTTAGGTTACATGCGGAAGTCATCAGGACACTATAGAAGAAAACTCATTCTAAATAATCTGAAATGCCTTTGAAGGATCATTTCTGTTGAAATGATTAGCCGATTGTTATGTCCTCATCAATTAAAAACACCTCCATGCTTGATTTTTTTCAAATATCTCATCAATGTATATAAGAAAATGGATGGGACCCAGTACGCTAGCTAGGATTACCCCACTTGTGAATACCGTGGGTTTGAAGGATATTACCAAAGTTTACCATTTTTATTCAATCGAAAAATATAATCTTAACCTGATTAACGCAGGTTATTAAATGCCAACAGATCGAAGTTTGGCAATAGTTTTGTATGCGGAACCCGATCAAAGACTTTACCCAAATCCAGGAAAATTAGGATAGTTGCTTCTCTGGAGTCCATGTAATCTATCATCTTGTTTAAGAAATATGTTTGACAGGTAACGAATGAACGTGACTTATTAATCCATGATGTGACCTACCAATTTGATTTTCAGACAAGAATTGCACAGCAATCCCATGTTTCAATATGCTCTCCAATAGGCGTGTGATTTATAAAGCGATATTTTTCAATACTTATAAAGATCCACCACCGTGTCGCGGCATTATTATCGAGATCTTATACTGCAATGGATGTTAACCAGAATAAAGAGAAAGTGTAAACATTTTGAGTAGTAAGACGGGAAGATATTCCACAGATATTCCACAGTAATGCTTTCGCTTTTTCTCATATTACCATGTATTATGCTGCAGTATTCGAGGATGGGGCGTGGGTAGTTTAAAATGATGAACTCCAGAATAGGTTGGGTGGTTTTCGTTGGATATATTAAACATCGATTATCAGACACATGCTACCTCTCTCCGGTATGTTGGCAAAATTTGTGGACAGTTGAGAACCTACTTCCGAGATCACGTATGTATAGCTGTTTAGAAACTTGTTCATGTTTAGTGCAATGGATTCTTCTGAAATTGAATAACGGAATATCAAGATGGTTGCTTTCTTAGCTCTGAGGTTCATCACCCACGTGGGGTACCATGACCCAGAGCAGTGTAATTTGTCTCGAATGAACAGTAGCCTTCAGGGAATTTTGTCACGCCGAATCTTATAGACGATCTCGATATATTCCTTGTACCATCGATCCATGTCCAACATGCCTAGTTTATATCGGTAAACTTCGACATGGATCACTGCAAAATATTTCACTTGTCAATGAAAGCCTATTGACCAGCAATGACATTCAATATGTTTTCACTGCTGAAACCTACATTAATAAGTCGCGCAGAATACGGAAGCTTGTCTTTAATCAAAAGGCTTGCTAATGAGTTTATCTTATGTTTCCGTTACAACCATACGCTGAGAATTTAGTCAATTTCTGTACACTATACGAATTTCAATGTGTTGCATTTACCTTGTACGTCTTTCATTTCCATCCAAAATGTATTCAATTTCTATACACTTTACGTATTGCCGTGTGTCGGCACTTTGTACAAGACTGTAATTCTCTGGTACTTCATTTATGAGTGTGTCGCTTACTGCAGATAATAAAAACGCTTATTGATTTATTTATTCCTAGTGACATAAGCCGCCTGCATTTGAGAGGATATAGTTAAGGGTGACACTGCGGCCAGCGGATGCTCCATACCAGTGCGTACGCATTAGTGAAAAGGACCCGATAGTGGTCCACTAGTTTCAGGAAAAGTGTGACTTGGTCCAGAATGCGTTGAATTATCAGTAAGTTAACATTTCCCTATTCATTTGCGAAATGAGAAGGATCTTATGGTGTTCGGAAGATTTCAGTTATTTTTGTTCGTTGCAATCAGCCAACGATTCAAATATGTCGGACAGCTATCCGGAAAAGCACCAGACGGCCGTTTCGCCCTATTGGGGCTCATCAGTGGTGCGCATCCATCGGTCCTGCGCGGAGGATCGAACCCACGACTGCTAGTGGATCTTGCCAACTAGCCCGCAGCTTATGCAACTGCGCCATGGAGGACGGTATCCGACCATCACGAATTGTTAGCTAAATGCGATATATCCCGACCCATCCTCCACTACCATGCAGGCATCTGCCATGCGGATGACAGCGGTTGGCCTTCCGGCGTCAGGACTTCCCGGTTACCGCAGCTATGAATCTGAGCAGCAAAGAGTCGACAATTGCACTACAACGAAAACAAAATCCTGGAGAACACCGCAAGCAAACTGATGAAAGATCCATGTTTGTCCATGGTGTCCCCGAAACACAGGCACCGGAAGATTCGCAGGTCAAAGCTCATGACTTGGAAGAGTGGCGGTATATCCGCGAAGCACTATCTCTCTACGACGTAATTGCCAGCTCAACATCGAGGTTACCCATATCGCCAAACTACAAAGGAAGTGGTCCACGAGTGCTTAAAGTCTTGCTTTACTCCAAACAAATGGTTGAAACGGTGCTCGGGAATTGGCACAAGTTCCGCACCAAATTGCCATCAGAAATAGGTCTGAAGGCGGTTGGAACCAGGCCACCAATGGATAAGGGAACACGAAACCAGCAAGAAGTAGTCGCGATCCCCGCTGTCTGCATTTCTGTACCGGAACACAATGAAACGCCCCAGCCGTTCGATGAAGAAGGAAAAGACAGTCTGCTGCAGATCGACTCAGGGCGCTGCAGGCATCCCACCGTAACGGCCCTGGGAAGTTTGCAAGAGACACATCAAAAAAACGTCCCTCAGCCGACCCAACAAGGGTCGGCGTAAATTCTCGGAAAACCAACGTATGTTCAAACACGCTTCTAACATCCGTAGTTCTCAATTGCCTTTATACAAACGCCCAAGGGCTTCTAAGCAAAATGGCAGAACTTCGATCTCGGCATAGCTCAATGTGTTGGGACCTCATCATGATAACTGAGACGTGGCTGAACGACATGATTAGTGACGCTGAGATCGAACTACCTGGCATGTCACTACTGCGTAACGATCGACCCACCAAGGGCGGTGGTGTAATTCTCTACTACCGTTCAGACCTTCTCATCGAGCTCATAAACGACCCTGGGATTCAAACCGTAGACTCCTTATGGTGCTGCCTACACCTAAATCACGGCGATAAATGCTTATTGGCCATCGTATATCGTCCACCAATGCCCACTTTAGAAATGGACAAGGCCCTGTCTTCTGCTTTGAAGAATTTACTGGAACGGTCATACAGTCATGTTTTGCTGGTAGGGGACTTCAATCTGCACGGCCTAGAAACCCCAGCCACCATGAGTGAACCATTCAAAGCCGATCTACAAGAGCTAATTGCAGGATCACCGTTGTACAACCATGTCACATCCCCAACGCGATTCAGGACAGGAAATAAACCGGCCATCTTGGACCTCGTTTTTACCAATGAGGAACTGATGATTGACGTAGTAACCACATCCACTCCCTTGGGCCGCAGCGATCATGCGACACTATTGTTCCAATACTTGTGTTATGCAGATTATCCTAATGAAAGCAACGTGGAATCTTACGTCGTAACCAACTACGATAACCTGGCAGAACTCATTAGTGCTACGAGCTGGTCCTTCTTAACTGAGTGGTCCCCAGAAGTGGCATGCGGGAAATTTGTCAACAAATTCAACACGCTCGTAGCATTGACATCTAAAACCAAAATCCCCCGACCCGACAAGGCGAAGTCGTTTCTCAGAAGCAGGACCCGGAAATGCATGGGATTGAGGGATCTGGCATGGCGCGCCCATATGGCCTCTCCGAGCGAGGATACTTGGAACACCTATATTACACAAAGAAACCACTGTGTCACACTCGTCAGGGAGGATAAGGTAAAGAGCCAACAAGATCTTGTGTCAAAGTTCTGCGTTAACCCAATGCTACTATACAGACACATAAATAAGCTTCGCCGCGTTAAGCGCGGAATTCCGGCTCTGCGCACAGCTTTCGGATTAGCACATACGGCACAGGATGCGGCGAACGTCCTAGGACAACACTTCGGCCGCACTTTCCAGTGTGTGCAAACATCCTGCACCATATCTAGGCAACTTATTCCGCCATCAGGCCTTAACCACATTTCCTTCACAACTGCAGCTGTATTGAAGCGGTTGATGTCGTTGCGCGAATTCAGCTCCCCGGGTGCGGACGGCATTCGGCCGAAAGCGCTGAAAGTTTCCGCCACGAGCTTAGCTGAACCTTTGGCGACACTCTTTCTGCGATGCCTTAACGAGATGCACGTCCCAACGATGTGGAAGCACGGGATCATCACTCCAATCCACAAAAATGATAGCCGTGCAGATCCAACTAATTATCGTCCGATTACCCTTCTTCCGGTAATCTCCAAGATCATGGAGTCCATTGTAGCCGAGGCCCTCATGGAGTACCTGGAGAAAAACAACATCCTCGTTCCGGAGCAGCACGGATTTCGCCAAGGCAGGTCCTGCACAACTAATTTGCTGATTGCTCGTTCAAACTGAACAGAGTCTGTGTACGCCGAAGTCGGAGTGGATGTAGCCTACTTGGACTTCTCTAAGGCATTCGATCGACTGGACCATCGGATTTTACTGAACAAGCTGCAGCATTGTGGTATCGGCAATCCTATTCTAGGATGGATAGGCGAATTTCTCGTTCAACGTCACCTGAATGTGAGAGTCCGAAATACCCTGTCGGAACCAATCGAAGTTCAGTGTGGCGTACCTCAGGGCTCGGTACTCGGGCCTCGCTTGTTCATTGTTTTCATAAATGATCTTGCGGCTGCACTATCTTCCAACTTTCTGCTGTTTGCAGATGACCTAAAGATATGGCGTGCCATAGCTTCAGGAGAGGATCACACAGCCTTGCAGGATGATTTGGACAAAGCATACAAGTGGTCAAACGAGAACATGCTACAGTTCAACACCACAAAGTGCAAAATCTTGAGCATACGCCATCAGAGTGCGTATAACTACCGCTTAGGACCTAACATTCTACAGCGGACCTCTCATGAGTGCGATCTTGGCGTGCTTGTACAAGAAGATCTTGGGTGCTTAATGCAGACCGAAAAGGCCTCCAAGAGAGCAAACCAACACTTTGGCCTTCTGCGTAGAACGTTTGGGAAGTTTGACGCCTCAATCTTTCCGAAAATGCTTACCGCTTTTGTTAGACCGCACACAGAATACGCTATTCAAGCGTGGCAACCATGGCAGAAGTGCCACCTCACTGCACTCGATACTGCACAACGCAGAGCGACAAAATACGTCAAAGGTCTTTCCAGCCTTCCCTACCCACTCAGGCTGAAAACTCGTAACTTATACAGTGGACGTTACCGTCGTTTGAGAGGCGATCTCATATTGGTGTACCGGATACTGAGAACCCCCAACCACACGTGTCATTCCCTTTTGAAACGTAGTCAAAACGCATCCCTAAGAGGTTATCAGTTTAAGTTGATCACACAGTACAGTCGACTGGAATGTCGACGCAATTTCTTCTCCCTCCGAGTGTCACAAACTTGGAACGCCCTTCCAGAACATGTAATTAACGCTCCCACCCTATCCCTTTTCAAAAAACGCCTTGACGAAACTCTGACACGATTGCACTATGTGATATAACGTGCGACCATCGGATGATGGTATTAGTGAACAACGAACGTGGACGGAATCCACTTAAAATTCCTATTGGATTATTTGTTTATGTGCATCTCCAATCCCTTGGTGAGTCATGCATTTCACACGTACTTTCATCGATACGATTTTTTAATTTTACGATGTTAATTCTCATCATCCTACGGGACCTGTCAAGCATTTCATTTATACCCGTCATAAACCATTGTTCCATTGTTCCATTGTACAATAAAGGTTAACAATAGTATTTACTGTTTCCCATCGGTATACATCCATCAGTTTAATTATTAAATAAAAGTGCAAGTTATTGGCAGTGCCAGTTGACATATTGCAACCAATAATGGACACATGTCAGCAATTACTTAGTGGACATAAAAGAATAGGTGTCAAACATTTTGTAGCCTTATACCTATATGGCAGGTCGATAATAAGTGGTAAACAATACTGGCCTTCTCGACTAAACGAGGATATTCAAGTTCATCAAGTAAAGCCTGAGGAAATCCGACTATGTTACGAAGGGCGAGTCGAACTGAGCCTTTATAATAAATGTGTGTGTGCGTGTGTTCTCTAGGTATCAACAACATGGCCAGATTCTGTAACACAGTGACAGTGACAACATTAATTATCCAGTTGCCTCAGTCCTCAAATGCTGAATATATAGGTAGTCCCTCAAAAGAAATAAACGTATGTGCGAAACAGAGATAATAGAAGCTCGTGCGATGGTTTCTGGGTCCATGGTTTCATACCACATAACAATACTAGTTCCCATATAACCAAACTGAGCCATTAACTCTGAATCATTGCTTGTCAACCGGTTATGAAAATCTCAAAGCACTTGTGCCGCCCAAGCAGGAACTGAACTATGACACCGAACTTAGGGGTAGTTCTTCGAGGCTAACCGTACAGTATAGTCGGCTGAAATGCCATAGAAATTTCTTCTCACTTCGAGTTATTCAGCCATAAAATGCCCTTCCAAATTCGGTTGCACATACTCTCAACCTAACGATATTAAAAAGACATGACGTAACATTGTCCCATCGCATTTCTTTTGTGAACTTGTGTTAGTCATAGACTACATAACACAACCAAACAGTGCTGCCAAAATTTAAGCCTTTGAATTTATACGTATTGTCCCTTGAACATCTCGGCCCCTTTACACATGTCCTACTACGAGCATCATAGTGAGTTTAACAAGACACTTTCATTTTTTCATTACCTTTTACTTTACCAACAACTTCCTTCTCACCAGTCATGTTATGCATTGCTCTTAGTCAGTTATACAAATGTTTCATTGTTCCAACTATGGTAGTGCATACCGGCCTTATGTCCCAATCATTAAGGCTGCGGATATAACTCCCTCGACTGATATCCACATCCAGGCGGTTCGGAGTGGACATACACCGACCGATCCGTCCAAGGTCAGTCGTATGGAAGTATACGAGAAGCATAATCATGTGCAGAATCTCTGACGGTGCGTCGCACCAATCCACTGCAGTAACTTTGCTTGATCTGACTCGCAGGGTTGCTTAAGATGGTCCCAACTGTTCCTGGTGACCCCATACTATAATGGCTCTAATATCCATCACTTATACAGTGGACACAGCCACGACAGTTAATTGGGTCATGCAATGCCCAACGGGGAACCAAACTGAGTGTGCTATATCTACACCATCACCTTTGAAATTGTTGCTTAGTTTAACTGAATTACGCCGTCCTACTTGGTTAACTTCCAGTGGAATTATATGTCGGTTGCTAATGCGTAGGAAGTTTTCTGACCGTTGCGACCTGGTTAGCGTGTGTGTTCTAATCGTGTAATTCTGTGTTCCGTGTTCATTTGTATTCATCCCCTCACATTCGTGTACCACCTCTTCGGAAGAACGCTCAATCTATTCGGATCACCGAGTCATATCCAACGACGTCTATATTCGGAAGTAAGAGCAACGACAAGCTGGTACACCACAAACGAAGTCATCGGAAGTCTATTCACTATGGCCAACGTGAACAACTTTGCTTATTTGAGTTTCATCAATACCTTTAAGAGACCATTCGACGGAGCTACTTTAAGGCTGTCTGACAATCTATAACAGTACTGGGCACAATTGTATGCCATAGCTACAGGCTTTTTGTCATCTCACTTTACCACCATATTTGTAAGTGCATTTAGCTGCACAAAGCCCGTATGTATCTGGCTACCCGTGCGCCTAGTGATTCACCACTATAAAACACGCGGACCGGAGCGGACAACTGAGGAAACCCAAGGACATGACGAGCGCAACCAAATAGGGCATACCGACCGGAGAAGTTTGTAGACCGGGAATCCAATGTGCAACAATGCCAAGATATTTCGTTATTCAAGCAAGCGGAGAACAGCGATCCTCTCGAAAAGCACTAGTTCGTTCTGTGCAAATTCCTACGACGCAACAAATACGAATATAACACATAACACAGCCAAATGCGTATCGTCAGATAGGTTGTGGTTCTGTAACTTATGTTCACATAGTGCGATAATTAAGATTGTTCTGTCGCTTACGATAAAGTATGAGATGTTGGCTGTTACCTCGGCAGGGCAAAAGGAACTGATCGCGGTATTTGGATGGAACATCTCAGAATTCGAATTCGAGATTAATGTACCACGTAGCCAGAATTCTCCACCGCTTGAATATCAAAAGCTCCCCAGAAACAAAGCCACACAGTCCAGCGAAAGGTAAACAACATGTGTGATGAACCAGTGAAAACTGGTCGGTTGAACTGTCCCCCAAGTCTCACGAAGTGTTGCAAAACATGCCGAGTTACGCACAAATTGCACGATCACCTCCATCAATGGCTGGGGAACAACAATTGACTCCTACAGATAGGGCAACTAACGGCGTTGCACGTAAAAAGCTTGCTGTAAATTTGACCTATCTTCTACAGAAGAAAATCCAGACACACCTAAGCTCACAAGGAACTGCAGAATAAACAATTACTACGCAACCAAAAGGCGATGACAGTGATACGTACAAACGTCCGTGAACCCACTAGCGAATCGTTAAAAGGTAGACAAGCCGAGGAGCAAAACCGCTGGGCTGAAATAACCTGTGCTGTCGGAGTGAAAGTTCTCCCAACTAGTCTTGTATGCCATTCACGAAATCCATCATCTCCACACGTACGGGAACTTCGGTTACTGTGACAAAGGTTTGACAACACACGCGACATGGAAGATGTTCAATTAAGAAGCCAATTTTTTCAAACTCTTCTGTCAGCCCCCGCATTTTTCCTGTGAGGCCATGGGCAGAAAGACAGAAGCGGAAATCAAACCCCTGTTCCTCACGTAAAAATGAGATGAAGAAAGTGGTACTGGTTCATAGTGGGCAACACAGTTGCCTGGATTACCTTGTTTTTCCTGCAACTGTCCAACGCCGCGAAGTCGCCTTGTTTCATTTTTGAAAGTGGCGACATTCAAACGGCCTGGAACAGTTTTAAATCATACTCGAGTGAGCTCCCTCTCCCTACATACGACTGTCTGGCAGGAATAAAACTAGAGCAAAGCTACCTTGGTTTGATTCTGCTGTATTCAAACAGCTTAACAGACGTGCCAGATGTTGGCGTACTTACTTAACTGCTCCTTCATCACGCATCCTCAAGCAATATCGTAAGGCTGGAATTGCATTCAGGCAGCATCTACGAGGTGCTCGTCTACAGCATGAAGTAGAGTTTGCTCGTATAGCCACATCAAACACGAAACGCTTCTTCGCGTATGACAAAAGGCGAAGCCACATGAACTCGTGCATTACAGTGTTGTTTGGCCCTGGCGCCACTGCTTCTGTCACAAGTCACGGAAGTGCTCGTTAGCTCGGAGGACAGTATGCCGGAGTTTACGTTCGAGAGTCCTAGCTGCCGCATATCAGCCTGTAGTAAGAGTTCCCACTTGTTAGTTAGCTAAAATCCTGTTTTTGTTGTCCTTCCGGTTCACGAGTAGTCACTGGTGTCTGCCGACTTACACGCGCCTTTTCTAGAAGTTGTTCCTCCCTCTCGTACCATGGTCACAGAAGGGTGGAGTTCAACCAGCGCTTCGTTTCTCCGCCGTCGATTTGGATGTTTGGGCATTTCCGATCGAGAACCGTGTAGGGGCCTTTCAAACGTTCCCTGAAGTTGCTCGCACCTGGCCCTTCATTATCTGGGCGATCGTTGTTCCGGACTTGAATTGTTCCCCAATTCTGAACCACATCCACTTGTGAGGGCTAGGGCTACAGCCCGGCACTCACGAGCTGCCAACAAATTCGTCTGACACGAAAATCCTTTGCGAAAGCCCCGTTGCTCTACGCTAAGCAGGTTAAACAAATTTATATGTTTCTCCACTATATCTCGTATTAATTTTTCAAGTAACTTACCGACCACGCGTGTCATGCTGATAGGCTTTTAATTAGTCGGTAGGTCTTTTCACCGCATTTGAAAATCGGGCAGACCACAGCCTCCTTCCATTCGGTAGGCAAGATACAGCTGTTAAGTGACTTCTGAAACACACAAGTCAGAGGTCCACTGAGCTCCACTGCCAATTCTTGCAACAAGTTGGATGAACATAATCTGGTCCAAAAGCCTTAGTTGGGTTTACTTCTCCCAGCAACCGGAGAACTTGGGACTCAGTTACAGGAATTTCATCCAGACGACAGTCCTCATAGACTCTTAAAGCTAATTCTTTGCATAGTGTATTTGTTTCGCGGACAAAGACGTTTGAGTACTGCTCACCAAGCACGCATGCCTTGTCGTAGACACTATAGGCATTGGTCCCATCTCCTCGAAACAATAGTGGCATGCGCGAGTTTGCACCACAGCGTCGTTCAACGTAAGCGAAGAATTTCTTGGGATTTTTCAGGGCAGTATTAGCTAAGCACTATTCACGCTGAAGCGGGCCCAACCTAAGATGTAGCTTGCACTCATTTCGAACCAACGGATACTTGTCAAACATGCAGTTCGACGAAGCCGTTCGGTACGCTCCCAGCATCTAGACCGCTTCTTTAACACGCCCTTCTCCGAGGAATCTATCCACGGAGGCTGCGCTCTTGATTCCCTTCTTTTTACCAGTGGGATGTGAGGTACAGAAATGTTGACGAGGTGAGCTTATAGTTTTTCCCAGGCTAAGTGCACAGTGTCGGTCTCAGATATCACACAAGGCGATGACCTAGCTTTGTGCCGCATCGCTTGAAAGTCCGCGGCCCAAATGTTCGGAAACCAACTGGTAGTAGCCTGGCACGGCATGATAAGGGTACACTGGAAAGACAATCAAACGTGATCGCTGGCGTCAAGACGCGAGTCGTAATTAATGTCATTTACAAAGCCAAATGACTTAGCAAAAACAAGACCTAAAATGGACGACTGCTGATTTCTCATGTACCTAGTGGAGAGGTCCACGAACTGGTGTAGTGGAACCTGCAACGTCAAGTCTAACAGTTCTGTACCGAAAGGTCCCAGAGCCGAACTGCAAGATAGATCATGCCAAAAAATCTCTGGGAGGTTGAACTCTCCAAGCACCAGACAATTGTTCGCAGAGCGAGTGCGTATAATGATTCCATTGGAGGTGCTCATAGGGCTTCTGTTCACTAACACGACCGTAACCTGAACCGAGGAAGCGCGAATCAAGACTGCGATACCTACAACAGATTTGTCAAGAGAATGAAAAACGCTGGTTTTCAGTGCGTCGATGTGATAACTCACATAAAGATCTATCCCAACCCTTGACCGCCTATGGAGCGGTCGGCGCAAAACAGTGCGTAACCAGGCAGATGTAATTCGCCATCGGTGATTTCGCAATGGGGCAGGATCTTACCGTGGTGCGATGATTTATGTGCCTCAGCGATCCATTGAGCTATTCTGGGTGATGCTTTTGCACCTTCAGAGCCACTCATACCAGATTGGTCAATGGTTAGAGGCCAGACAAACTCAGCCTCCTGGTCCTCCAGGTTAGGGGTTGGAATGAGGATGGCACCATATCCATTAAAACGGACTCCTTGTACATGTTGGTTTGCTGGTTTGGACACCTTTAATGACTGCGCCGAACAGCCGAGTTCGTCTTGAATTACCACTCCAAATTCTCGCTCTTGTGAGATCGTGTTCAGCACATCGTCTCTAAGCTTATATACTTACGTGGACTTGTGGCTTACATGCAAGTTTTGCATTTGTCTGAGTTAAACGAAAGTAGATTTAGCTTTAACCATTCAGAAATGCACTCAAATTCTCGTTGCAACATATGGTGATCTCCATGTCAGTCGATTGCCCTCCATATCGTGACGTCATCTGCCAAAAGCAGGAAATTTGACTTGATGAAGAACAAGTACAACCGTGGCTTTGACACCGACCCTTGTGGAACACCGCAATCCACACCAATTGGATCAGAATAGGAACCTCGAACTCAAACTTTAGGGCGCCGTTGAAAGGGGTATTTTCCTATCCATCCAAGGAGAAAGTTTCCAGCTTTGTATGCTTGCAGCTTTTGGGGAAGGATGCAATGATCTATGCGGTCGAATGCTTTGAAAATATCTAGGTAGATGGCATCAGTGCAGGTCCCAATGTCGGATATCTTGGTCCAACTGCCACGAGTAAGCATTAGCTTGGTAGTACATAACTGATGCTGACGGAGTCCGTGTTGCGCCGGTGCTAGGATGTTAGACCTTTTAAAGTAGCCCATTACCGCTTCAGCTAACTTCGATTCCAACAACGTAGAGAGCACCGAGAGGAGAGTCACTGGGCGATAGCTATCTGGCTCTGAATGGCTACCGCTTTTGCAAATCGTGGTAACGATGCCACGCTTCCACCTGTTATAGATCTGCTGTTCTTCCAGTCATCTTTGGAAAAGCTCGTCAGTGTTTCATCTATACCTCTAGCTGCCACTTGCAGTGCTTTCAGGGAATGTTGTCAAATCCGGAGGATCTATGTGTGCAGAACGATAGCAGTCTGCTCAAAATGGTCGCTGAAATAAACGTGACGTGTGTAAACACCGGCATCTGGGATAATGGAACACGCACGTTACAAATGCTTGAAGCACATCGGGAATTCGAAGCCTGATGTAGCCGTAGAACATTGGATGCATCCTCGACGGTTTGATCACATCCATCCGCTGAAATTAGTGGGGGAACACCACGTTTCACATTCCGGAGGCTGTTAACATAAATATTGATGCTGCTTGTGTACTTATTTTTTGCTCGGGCCCAAGCCTGGTACAGTGATTACGATGCAAAATATAGATACTCCAGATGTCAGTGCTAGGGTTCGCTCTATACACATGCCACGCAGCGTCTCTTACTGTCATGTGTTTTCGGGTTCTATTCCGAATGAATTTGCCCTTGTAGAACGAAGGGGCTTCTTGACTGATGCAGATTTACTCAGATCAGTGAACTTGCCAGTAAAATTCAATTCGTGAGCACTAAATCAAGCACATATGGTTTATTTCCGGCTCTGATTCGGGTGAGTAAACGGACATGGCTGAAGAGCGGAATGCTTGCAATATACTCTCTCAGGTCGGCCTTAAACTGCTCGTTGGGGGATGCCGGATTTTGCATACTATGAATAATCAAATCAACTGTGATAAGAACATTACTGTATTGTCTTCCTAGTACCACTACCAAGGATACTACGAGGCGGGATTCCATCTCTGGGGTAGACATTAGAGGACGATGAACAACAGCCAAGATGCAAGTGTCGTGGCGTCTTAGTCGCAGACTGCCTCAGAGTGAGTCTATGATCAGCCTTGTCGGATCGGATACGGGTTCGCACTGCAGCTTGTTGCCCTCTCGCCTTTCCTAAGCAGATCGTTTCGGAGAAGGTACATACCACTTATCGCGACTTCGCATCGGTACCTTTCGATTGAGAACAGTTTTACTTAAGGATCATGAACAATGAACAATAATTTATAACGGGTAAAAAAGCAGGTGTTTGACATGTCCCGGCAGGATGTTCCAGGCGTGTGAAGCTTGATGTACCCGCAGTTCGGCAAGCTCTTTCAGGTGAAATTGTGCATTGGCGAACACATATGAAAGTTTCTCTGTTTTTAGCAATGAATCTTGGGATGGGTGCTTTGGATAAAATATTGTGCGGACCGGTAAAACGTCGGCAGCTACTCCTTTTCTTGGGCGGTGGGATGACGAACTCATCCATGTCCGATTCTCGACTCCTACCATCACCGCTTACTTCTCTCTTTGTATGCAATGTATGGGGTGTGTTTGCCAGTTTCGTTGCCTAGTTGACTAAAGTCCCAATCGAGCTCTATATATATGGCTCGAGGACTTTCAGAAAATAATATCCAACGTTGCAAAGTTGCCTTGTTTCATTTTTGAAAGTGGCGACATTCAAACGGCCTGGAACAGTTTTAAATCATACTTGAGTGAGCTCCCTCTCCCTACATACGACTGTCTGGCAGGAATAAAACTAGAGCAAAGCTACCTTGGTTTGATTCTGCTGTATTCAAACAGCTTAACAGACGTGCCAGATGTTGGCGTACTTACTTAACTGCTCCTTCATCACGCATCCTCAAGCAATATCGTAAGGCTGGAATTGCATTCAGGCAGCATCTACGAGGTGCTCGTCTACAGCATGAAGTAGAGTTTGCTCGTATAGCCTCATCAAACACGAAACGCTTCTTCGCGTATGACAAAAGGCGAAGCCACATGAACTCGTGCATTACAGTGTTGTTTGGCCCTGGCGCCACTGCTTCTGTCACAAGTCACGGAAGTGCTCGTTAGCTCGGAGGACAGTATGCCGGAGTTTACGTTCGAGAGTCCTAGCTGCCGCATATCAGCCTGTAGTAAGAGTTCCCACTTGTTAGTTAGCTAAAATCCTGTTTTTGTTGTCCTTCCGGTTCACGAGTAGTCACTGGTGTCTGCCGACTTACACGCGCCTTTTCTAGAAGTTGTTCCTCCCACGCGTACCATGGTCACAGAATGGTGGAGTTCAACCAGCGCTTCGTTCCTCCGCCGTCGATTTGGATGTTTGCGCGTTTCCGATCGAGAACCGTGTAGGGGCCTTTCAAACGTTCCCTGAAGTTGCTCGCACCTGGCCCTTCATTATCTGGGCGATCGTTGTTCCGGACTTGAATTGTTCCCCAATTCTGAACCACATCCACTTGTGAGCCGCATGCCTTGCGTCGTAGTTCCTCTTATTGCTTGCTTCTGGGATTTTGGTTCCAATTTTAGCAATCGCTCGCAGTCGTGTGTGATGTCGTGCCGGATGTTGCCCTCACTCGGTTTCGCTGAGCGCCGATCGAGGACAGTCCGTCATCCTCGGCCAAAATGTAATTTGAATGGTGAAATTCTAGTGGTTGACTGCATGCTGGTCCGGTAAGCAAGCAGAACTTCAGGCAATGCTTCCTCCTATGCCAAGTTAATGCAGTTTAGCCATGTTTTCATGGTTCGATTGGACCGCTCTGTAATTCCATTGGCCAGCGGGTGGTACGGAGAAGTGCGTCGCCTCTGGATGCCCCAATTGTCCACCATCGCCTTAAATGCTATGGACTGGAAGCAGAGCCCCTGGTCGGTGAGAACACATAGGATCTCGGCCGTCATGCACGATGCAGGAGCATCTGTATGTGGCACTAACAAGCGTCACCGCAGCCGTTGCTGGACAACCAAGAATTCGGTGAACTTGTTGGAATCCTGAAGAATTTCCCGGCCGACGGTGATCACAAGTTGACCAGACGGACTATTGGGCGCGAGCTAAATTGGAGCCTACGTGCTTGAAAGTTATTCTTATAAACTATTGACGCTCAACAAATAGAGCAGGCGAGAGCCATGGCAATTTGCGCAAGCTTTCCCAGCTAATTCTTGCCAATGGTCGCATGAAACCAGCCGTCAGTGAGACAAGCAGAGACCTGACGAGTGATATGAATCATAATGCTTCTTGAAAACAGCCCATGACGAAAACAAACGGAAATAAGCAATTGCAATTTATGAAATCGCATCAAAGCGCTGCACGAAGGAGCTTTTATGCTGAATGCGGTAAAAGTTCAGAAACAGCGGCAAAATATTTCAAGAAACATATTGGTAAAGTGCGAACGGATAGCGCAGCTTGGCCTCAGACACTGCTCTCTAGATAGAGAAGAAATCCAGCTGATACTCTCCAGCAATATGCGCGCTCTCCTCGGTAAACTCGGTGACCTTACTGACACTATTATTCTTATAGAAGTTGCAGATAGAGGTGACGTGTTGCTTCAAGAATGTTGGCTCCATCTTGACGTTGAGATGAGGAAATCCAACTCAGGGACTATCGTGTCATAAGAACAGACAGCTGGAAAGTCGCATAATTGTAGAGGAGGCGTCATCAGTTACATCAGTGAACTTTAGTGTAAATTAGTGGCACTGTTGGTTGCATACACACCGTCAAACGTTAGCTGCCATTTAATTGAATGTAAACTAAATTTCTTGAGTGGAATACATTCTGTAGTCATTGAATATGTTTCTATAGCTCCTGACACATCACCATTTGAGTTGAAGAACTTTGCCGATTACATTTCCGTAGCGTTACGGCCCAAAGTTGTGAGCTTTCTCTTTATAGTTGTTGGTGATTTCAACAGGAGTGACACAGCAGTAATCACATCTCTCGGTCTAACAAATATGGTGAACTTCGAAACCAGATTGTATGCACAGTTATTTTCTACAATAATAACGACTCATATCAGCAACGTAGACAACTGCATTCTGTAGGGATGCCCAGTCATGTACTGAAAAACGAAGTTTGTCGCTTTGACAATGAAGGCATACAAAACAGTCAAACGGAGAGATTGCTCGACAGAAAATATTGCGAAATTCCAAGCGATGTTGGTTTCGACTGACTTTTCAGTTTTCAGGAACGAAAACCTATCCCTGAAATGCGACCATTTGACTGAATACAGTAAATTCCGCTGCGTTATGTACTGCTCTGTTGAGACAATTTAACTAAGGATGGATTTACTTCTCCCCTATTGCAGCAACTTAGCAGGAAGATAGCACAAGCCTATACACGCAAAGTGATAGCGCAAGTTAAAGGTTCTCTTTAGCAATCAAATCCGAGATAAAATGTTGGAACCGCCTCTACATGGAGACACTGCTTGGCTCTCACGATTGCCTCAATCGCTGGAGACTTCTGAAACACCTATGGGAACAAAGTTTCCAAAAACCCATTGATAATATGGATGTGCACAAACTCTAAAATGAAGTTTGTGCTTCTCAACAGGGTCTAAATTCCTTGCTCCACTTCATCCGCACAGGTCAGTTAGGCACCTTTGACCGGTTTAATGTTTGCCGTGAACTTAAATAGATGAAGGATACGAAGACTACTGGCCCCCGACGCATTATCATCACTCGCCCTAAAGCACCGTGCAGATTATCTTGGGCAACCTCTGACAGCAATTTTCAACCCATGTCCAATGGAGGGTACCATCCTCAACAACTGGAAACGTGTTAGGATAACGCCGGTTGCAAATAAGGACTCGTAAAAGGATGGTCCATTAGCATGTACACCGGTGATGTTGAAGATTTTCGGAAAACAGCTTGCTCTTCAGATTTTTATACGCACATATGCAGATGACATATACAAATTCGCTTACAAATATGTTGGCTCCAAACTGGATGCGGCGCCTAATCTTGTGAATTCTGTAACATCTGCTTTGGATGCAAAAGTCGGGGCAGTTCGCCTCCTGTTCCTCGACCTTACGGATGCTTTTGCTATGGTTGATAGATCTATCATGCCCAAACAGTTGTATGCGATAGGGTTTCAAAAATAATTGCGGCATGGTTAAATAATACGACAAAAACTGCACTTAGTTCACCCAGATGAATGAAGCAAAATCTGCTGCATTGCTTTTTCGTCGAGGTGCACAACAGGGAGCCATTCACCCACCCGCTCAAATTTCATTTTACTTGAAACGTTCCACATAACATACACCATTACCGAATGCAAATATGCTGATTATGTCGTATTGGGATGCGCAAGTCTAGTCGCTTTGAGATCTACTTTCAAAATTGTCTACATAAGCTAGTGCTAATCTCCTCATCCCGATCCCTGGTTTTGAATCCCCCCAAATGTCGAGAATTAACATTCGCCTTTCCTCAAACGGTCAAGTTACAACTTATTTTAGACGCCACTTCTCTATTGACAATTTGTGAGCAGTTCATACTCAGATCGTTAAGTATTACATTTCTAGGGGGTCCTTTATTCCGAAACTTACCTTGATCTATTCACTTTGCCGAAACGCTTTCTGAGCTTAGACGGTTGTCATTTGATGGTCATCGACCTAAAGTGCTTTCAGTACTCCGTGATTTGATTCTTCAATTTTCACTGCATGTATACTTCCACATTTGCTCTACTCTTCCTCTGTGATCTTCCCTGGGTTACATAAAACGGATTATACCTTGATTTTACGCTCCATAAAGCTTAGTTCCAAATACAGTGGATAGTCTAGATAGACAGTTGTGGATTTTATTTGCAATAAACAGCGAGACGCTTGTACCAGTTATTGCTCCAAAATTTTAAAGACCCTATACATCCACTATAATTTGAGCTGTCCGGAACACTATCGATCTCCCCTACACGACTCAAAGTTAAGGTTTTATTTTCTCCTACTGCATCTTGCCGCAATCCTGTGCTACCGCACCCTTCCACATTGCTGGTTGACTCAACCAAAACTAACAGCGTGTTTCGAAATTATTTGTTTGAGTGAGAAGTGTTGATATATTGACGTATTTTATTTTGTCATGTAACAGTGATATCAAAAATATTTTACCGTGAGAACTGGTACTGAAACACGCGGAAAATACACACACCCGGGTGCATAAAGCTTACTTAGAGTTGACGTGACACATATTCATTACAGGAAAGTTAAAAGCAACAGTGACAAGAGGTCAAATGAAGGACAGAAGCGACGAACAAGGAAGAGAATACCGGATAACACAAGAAACCGGCACGGAAGCGTTCACAACGAAAGTGCTAACGCAAATCGGCTGTTGACTAACATCTTGCCAAATGCGTGTTGGAACTGCATCTGATTACGATGAGTTATGGGAGAAATAACCTTATGCAGGTGTTACATATACTCACCAAAGCAACCCGATGTCCAAGCTTATGACGAAAGTTGACAAAAGTGCTCGCTGAACTGAATGTTAAGAAAGCGTTATAACACGTCCCAGCTGTTTCCACTCTTAGTCGGTACGAACGAACCTTCTTCACATATCTAGTACCCACACGCGCAGATTAGCCATTCGAATTCGGAACCCTGCGAGCTAACGTGGCCTATCCGAAAGAGGACAGACTGGAGAAGAAAATCGCATAACCTAGCGCTACCAAACTGAGATCCGAACGAGTAAGACTGACCAGCACATGAGATGCCACACGGTGGTATTTTCCTGAGGGAAACTCAGCGTCAGTGCGGCTTTGTGCACTAACTGCCGCAGCTTGCTGTGGAGAATTCAATAAGAATACTACAGCTTGCACAGTGGATACATCAATATCTTGAGTGAAACTCAGATTGTTCACTGTGGATAGGCATCAAATTCCTGTTGTCGAATCGGTTGTTAGTTGCACACTGTAAGTCGCCGTATGTTGAATGTGGGAATGAGGTGAGCCCAGCAAAATTTGCGCACGTTTGGCGGAGCTATGCCATCTCCGCAACATAAAGTCTACCCGACCTGGCTTTCGTACTTTAGTAAACAACCAATTATGCGGGCGCATTTCACTTCAATGAATGGTAGATACCAAGGCAGATATGTGCGTGGAGATAAGCTAAGAGGAAATATTTTAAAATGAATTCTCTGAATCGGGTTATCACAAGACACTTTCCAGAGAATATTACCCTGAAACATTTTCACATCTCAGGTCTCCTGAGGAATTTCTGTAATCCGTAAAGTGTCCATATGTCCTCAGTTGAGGATAGCACGTCTAAGCAATTGGGGATTCATCAAATCTATAAAAAAATTAGAAATGAATAAGGTTCTTGGTCCAGATCTAATTCCGATATAGTAAACCGTCACCATGTTTTTCAATCCAGACTCCTTATACTCATTGACAAGTGCTACTTTTCCTTGTTTACACGTTAGTGGAAGAAGTACACTCCCCAGTGGATGGAGCTACCCATGGTGCTTAGCATGTTTTCTAAGCCACATGGCACACTAATAAATTCATGACCAAATAGACGCACTACTCATGTTTGCATCGCAATGGTACAATTAATTGACGCGTATCGAGATTTGGAATAGTGTGGAGATTGTACACAGTTGTTTGTTCATGTTTACTGTCAGCATATCATTAAGATCAACGTAAAATAAGCCGCTTGTGCGCGGAAAATTCCAGGTGAATAATTGTGAGGTCGACAGTCCGGATTTGAGAAGTATGGGCTGTGACGTGTTCAG
>OX104063.1:2159540-2233223 GCA_944474145.2 Dicrocoelium dendriticum | reverse complement strand
ATGACTGATGTCACGCACGACTTGTGTGTATGAAACCGGGTCAGGGGAAATACCAGGGAGAAGGACGATTATTGACCGAGAGATAAGCTGGTAACTCTCACACGTTAAGTCACACTTCCAAGTGTTCGGTTAAATGCTCCTAGCATTTAGACGAACTGTGGATTGACCTTCAACTCTCGTCACGTATGTTCTCCTAACATCTGGTCTCCTACTGTATGTTTCATGTTTCATTCTGAATAATTCCAGCATTTCCAGGCCTGCTTAGACAAGAATCAAGTTCCCGCTATGCGGAACTTTGGAATGATAACCCCAACTCACAAACGTGGAAGCAAAACTGAACCCTCCAACTCTGCCCACTATTCCTTCTTTCTATACTCTCCAACGTAATGAAATCTATAGTTGTCGATGTACTGGTGTGATATCTGGAATACTGTAACATAACCACGTCTGAGCAGCACCGTTTCCGTCGACAACAGTCATGTACAACGAATTTACTAATCACACGCAGTAGTTGGACCGAGGCAGCTGACGTCGGAGAAGGCTCTGACGTGATCTACCTGGATTTATCTAATGCTTTCGATCGTGTAGACCATCTGACACTACTCTCCAAGCTTTAGCAATACGGGATCAGCGACCTTCTTTTAAGCGGGATAGCCAACTTTCTACTTCAACGGTAATTAGTGGTCAGAGTTCGGAGCACTTTATCCGACCCTTACAAGTCGAGTGTGTTGTGCCGCAATGCTCAATTCTAGGTCCACGTTTGTTTTTGGTGTGTATTAATGACCTTGCACAGGGAATCGTTTAAAACTTCCTAATGTTGACCGAAGATATCAAGATCTGGCGCAAGATCTAGGCGTACGCCGACCAGCATCTGTTTCAGTGTGACCAAGATATTGTGTGTCAATAGCCAAACCAAATTTTACTGCATTTCAACGTTATTAAATGCAAAGTGTTTTCCACCCGACACCGGATCAGCTATTCATACCGGCTCGGAACGAATATACTACAACGATCCACTCCCAAACGTGACTTGTTTGTTCTGGTTCTAGATGACTTGGGTTGCAAATGCAATCCGAAACGGCCTCAAATCCTGAGAACCAACAGGTCGGGCTGTTGCGATGGGCGTTTGGACAAATAAACAGCTCCATATTTCGACAAATGCTCAGTGCGTATGTTCGCCCTCATATCGAATACGCAATTCAAGCCTGGCATCCATGGCTGAAACACGACCTTAATGCACTGGAGCAGCCACGACATGCATCTAAGAACGTAATTGGAATGCGCAATCTTCCATACCAGGAGAGGCTTCAGCGATTAGGGATAGTAAGTTGAAGCTATGGCAAATTACGTGGCGACCTGATTATGACATGCTTGATTCTGCGAGACCCACATTATGTGTGCCGCCCTTTACTGCAACTCGGCAGCAATAAAACACATGGGGCCACTCATTGAAACTCGCCGTACATTCTAGCCGTCCGGAGTGTCGCAGAAATTTCCTTTCCATTCGTGTCGGTCACTAGTGGAATGCTCTCGCAGTATCCGTCGTCTGTACGCAGACACTATCAGTATTTAAAAGACGGTTGGATGACGCACTCAACTGCTTACATTTTTTCACTAAGCTCTCCGTCTCCATCCTACACCCAGAGTTTACCATGTAATTATTTGATGTTAACTGTGAGTGCTGTGAATCTTAGGGGATCGCAGGACTGCAGCTGAACAAACGATAAGTCCCTATTTTCATATTTAAAGTACAAACTGTTTTACTATTATTATTATCATTATTGTTATGTCGATATACCCACCAACTATCCAACGGAACTTGTAAAGCAACGCTTCTTAAACTGTATAAATCCATTGTTCATTGTTCAATCTCCTCGGGTTATCGAATACAGCAGCTGTCACTACATCGAATAATTGATCATACTAAGGTGTCGTTTTTCTCACTTCACTTTTCACACAGTTTCACTTTGAGGTGTTTGCAAATCTCTTTGTGTCCCCCACAGCCGGAATTTGTCAACGAGCATTCAGACGTCAAAGAGAATGCATAGAGATTCAATGTGCAGGTTAGCAATTTGAGTTGCTACATGAAGAGATGCCCGCTGCTAATAAATTCTGGTGGATACGCGACGGGTGGCGTCCTACTGTGTTCAGAGAGCGCTTATTCAGGTTGGATGCCAGCGCAGATTGGTGTACATTTAGAACATATGGCTTCGCCAGCTGGTAAGTCTCGATGCGTTCACAGCGTCGCCGTATGCGTCTACCGATTTCAACTTTAAGGTTGGCACAAACGAATGGGTGGTCAGCTTCCACGTTCGTGCTCCAGTTGAGCTGCCGTAGACAAAAAGCTACAGAGCAATTCAGAATTAAAGCCTTTATTCCTGGATACTCATGTGTGTTAAGAATGAGATGCGTTGCCTACAGTGGTAAGCTTGAGTTTGTCTAGCACAGTCAACAAAATTGCGTGTCGTATCTTATGTTCAAGCTTGGAGCCCACTGGCCTGTATTGCGTACCTGATAAGGGAAGATAGTTGGCATCCAAATATCGTGGCTGATTTGCTCGTTTTGGCATTCGGGATTGGAAGGCTGCCAATTGTGGATTTATTTCCTAGTCACCCAAGACCACGCGAAGCTAATGCTTGAAATGCATGCTGTCGATTGCTTTCGTCGGAGTTTGATAAAACTAAGCAATATGTTTTTTTCAAGAATTGAAATACATGAATCAAGTTCCAGTGCATTTAGTTGCCAAAACACTTGCAACCATGGTGACAACAGCTAATAATTGCGTAGGTGTAACAAAAAGGGTGGCTTTACGCAACGGAGTCAGGTTTAGAATTGCTTTCGCCATCAGAGACAAATGGCACGTGAGGCAATAACCACGAAGACATCGCTGGTATCGCGGTTGCGCCATATCGGAAGCCCTTCAATCGTTGAAGTGTCAATGCTGTGTTACTCATGACAACAGAACATCGTCTGCGTATTTGCATCCAGCATACATTAGTTCTATAGAGAGAGGTGAAAACAAATTTAAATAGTAACCTGAGTAGGATGGTCCCCCGCGAAGAACTACGGAAATGCCACAAACACGAAAATGTTATCGAAATTAACTACAATTGGCTTAAGCGACGTGTGCAAGTTTATAGAAGATAGTACCAGTAGACATCTATATGAGAAAGAAAAGCATTATGACAAAATTGAATACCCACCACGTGAAATAAAGACACCTAGCATGCAAGCATGCGGTTAGTAAATCGAATGCAGCGTACCTACAAACGCTGCGCCGGTTCTGCCTACGTTCTCTGCAGGACCCGTCGTCGCTTCGGTAGTGTTACCGAATGGCCTCGCTCATGGCTCCCTAGGCCTGCCTCACTCCGTCACACGCGACAGCATGTGCGACAGCACCATGCGCTCAATATCAGTGGTATATAACCCATCGGCACTTGCCGCTTCCGCACTTGCCGCTTCTTCTCTGCATGCATTAGGTCTTTCTCCCGCACTTCGGCAACTGCCTTCGTGATCAGATCGCGCCATGCACGCCGATCAACCGTCTTTGATTCCCGTGATCTGCACTCACGATTAGAACTTGCTAGGCTCACTTTGATCGTGTCCTGGAAACGAAGCTTCGGTTTCCCCACCTGCCGCTTCCCAATACTCAGCTGACCATATAAGAGTTTTCCGGTATCCGTGTCGAATCCATACGGCTAACATGACCGAGCCACCTCAGGTGTCCTAGCAATAGTATGCAGTCCACTGCATACATCCCACTTTGTCGCAATACTTCCGTGTCTGCAACTCTGGCGCCCCAGCCGATGCGCAAAATCCGTCGCAAACACTGCTGATGGAGCCGCTCGAGATATCGTACATCGTGCCGGTACATCGTCCAAGTTTCACTGCCGTATAGAAGAACGGGCAGCAGCATGGAGATGTACACTATCAGCTTCATGCCAATGGTAAGCTGGTGGTTGTTCCACAATCGTTAATCAAGCTTCCCGAATGCCGCCGCTCTTTTCTACACGCGAATACGCAGCTCCTTGTGTAGCTGCTGATCAGTCGACATCACACTCCCAAAGTAGCAGAAGCGGGAGGCGGTATCTAGTAATTAAGCACCAATGGAGATTCGCGGCAATATTGAAGATTGCACCTCCGGTGAAGGCTGAAAGAGACAGACAGTTTTGCTTGTGTTGACGGTAAGCCCGAATTTGGCCGCTGTCGAAGGTAGTGCAATAGTCATGTGTTGTAACTCATCCACGCTCTGTGGAAACAACGCACAGTTGTCAGCAAACAGCAACATACGGATAGTTGTCTCACAGACTATAGTTCTCGCACCGAAGCGACGGATGTTCAGCAACCCACCATCATTACAGTGCCCCTCACGAGCACCGTAAGCACGAGCCGCATCAAAAGCACAAGACATTACTGCATGAAGATATATATTAAACAGGTCAGGAACTAAGCCACAGTCTTGCTTCACACCAGTGACAACTGCAAAGCGTCCGAGGTGTCTCCACTCAGCTGCACCCTCGCTCGCATACCACTGTGCGGAAAACCAATTAAACTGATAAATTTACGCGGGCAACCAAACTTTCCAAACACTAGCCACAGTGCCTTGCGGTTCACCGTATCAAATGCCTTGGCGAAATCAACAAAGAACGAATACAACAACTGCTATCGTTCTCTGCACTTCTCCTGCAACTAACGAGCCGCAAACACCATATCTATAGTGCTGCGGCCCGAACGGTATTCACTCTTCTGGTATATGAGCTTTTGTTGTTGGCAAATGTGCAGGCCAAATGTTGTTGGTGATTGAATTTGTCCTCACGGACAAGCATGTTACAGCTTTTACTCTGGATCACGTCATTGATCCAGGTTGGGGGACAAGGACAACCTCTGTGTGTCAAGCTGCATTCATTATTGACGTGCGCTTGCGAATTCTACTTCTGATGAAAGACGAGGGATTAGTGGAGCGAACACTGTTTGTTTCCGAGACAGTTGAGATTAGATTGCTGAAGCGTCCAACAAACTGTACTCAGGCGCTATCAGGTGAGTCACCTATCATTAACTCTCAATCGGTTGTCTCAACTAGGTTGTTCAAGATGTCGTAACGTGTGATGGTACGTGTTAGTTCCGTGTGTTCCTCAGAATACTCAGCGTAGCACATATATCTATAATGCATGGTGACATAATTGCTAAATTTCAGTGGGGTGTCAAAAACAGGCCTGTCGATGATGAGTTCCTCATTTGTAAGGACGAGGTCAAGTGCCGATGGTAAGTTATCGGCTCTGTACATGGCAGGTGAGCTAATGTGATTGTAGAGCAGAAGACTTGCGATAAGGTCTGCAATTTCGCCTTTGAATGTTCCGCTGCGGGATGCCGATGTTTCTAATACTTGTACATTGAAATCGCCGGAGATAAGAACGTGGCTGTAAGTTAAGAGTGAGCATTTCCTCAGTGATTATCTTAGGTAGAAATCCATCTCTGGAGTGGACGATGGGTAGCGAAGTACGAATGCCACGAATCAGTTTTCGTTTTGACTGAGACGCAAACGTCACACTAGCGAATCTGTGACCCACGTCTCCGGATCATCCAGTGGTTCGCCTAGTAAGTCTTTACTACAGTAATGATATCATCACGTCATTTGCTGGAACGAACGTATCGGAACAAGAACACACCCTGAGTCGCGATCACGGCATCCGTAATCCCTGAGTCCAACCAAGTCCCGGTTATGGAGATGAGATCCCAAGCTTTTGTTGCCTGGCGTAACCGAAACTCGGCGATTTTGCTGAGGAGGCCTTGAACATTCGTGCAGATGCAGGAATGTGTTTCAGATCACAGCGATCATCCGAGGCACCGTTGACTAGGATGAGGGGTGGTACCCACCGTTTTATGTTCGGCCGCTAGCCAAAGTTTTTGGTATTATAGGTGAGTCGCTTGGAGTTTAGTTCGGTGACATTGGGATTAGTCCCTCTGGCAACCCAGTTTGCACAATTCATTGGGAGTGGCTGCAAGATTGCACAGAACGTTCCTTACTTCCTTCAGACTCGCTTCCGGTGTGAATTTCGAATGAGATCACTAATTGGTTGATCTGCTGCGTTGGTGCTTTAAGTCGGACGACGATTACGCTCGCAGCTTTGAACCGGAGCTGGTTTGGTAGTCTGCTCCAAAGTGAATGCCAGCGTATATGCCACATGCTTATTTTTTAATAAAAGCTTAATTAGGCTTTGGCTGCATCCTTTTAGCATTCTGATCTTGGCAGTCTCGCGATAGAAGTAGCAACTGCATCAATTAAGAGTACGGTCTTACGAATTTAGTGCCGCTGCTCCTGGTCGTGTGCAAGCGCTTCGAATACATCGTGCTCGTTAGACTTGGGGACGCCGTGGAGGAAATCGATTCTGGGTGCCGAATTTACCGGGAACTCTTCCAAACTCCGCCTCACTCGTTTGAGCTCGCTCTATTGAATGTCTGGAAAAACGAGGAACAGACCGATTTCATTCTATAAACCAGCAGTCAAAAGTAACGCTGCTTCTACCTCAGCGACAGAGTTCAGCAAAACTCGAATTCGGGTGGGGAGTGATCCTCGTCGCTTTGGAGGGTTTAGTCAGAATACGGAGTAGGTTACTTATGACGTTCCATTGTTTCAGATCATTCACTTGATTTCCCTTCAAAGAATTCGATGTTGACCCAGGAACTCTAGTACATATTATAGATAGGGCATGTACTTGTTTCTGATTGTCTTTCTTTGGAATGTGGACCGTAGTTGGGAGACCCAGCGATTTGGTTTGTATCCGTGTAGCGTTGCCTTTCACATTAGTTATAAGTGTGCTTATTAAAACACTAGCGTCTGATTTTGGGTTGCACTTTGGTGCAACAACTGCCCAGCTGCCACCGGAATTTGCATGTTTGTTGGGTTTCGGCTATGCCTGGTGGGAGAAAGTTGTTTTGGGGGGAATTGTTGTTGTTTTTGTTTTTGTTGTTGTTGTTGTTCGGGAACACCTGGACGATTTGGATTATTGATGCAAGTTTGTTACTGTAGTATTCGGTGTTGTTGAGTTGGATTGCAGTGAAGTTTGGCGGAGTAGCCTGTGTCAGACATTCTGCTATGCTTTTCCTACCGAAGCTATTTTGATGCCCAGCATTTTCTCAAGTATGTCTGTAAGCCTTTCATACTTCTGGGACAGTGAAATTATGATTTTAGCTAGTCGGACAGTATTATACTTCTCACAGAAATAAAACGGGTCATGCCTGCTACCGATCAGCCTGCACTCGCTTCTTGAGATTTTTCGCCATTTCGCACAGAAATAGCTTTGGCAATTTCCACAAAATATTCCTATCTTGACCAACTTATCGCACGTCCCACAGGGGCCTTTAGGCACTGCGGCTCGGTTATTTGCACTCATCAGGGCACCTGAAGGAGTGATGGATAGTCCTACCCAGGACCCTAGATTGATTGATCCGGCGCCAGTGTCAGCCCGCCGAGGCAGTGGCTGCTTCAATGTATCACTCTTGCGGTCGCGCGCACATAGAGGGATTCATCTGTACGCACACAAGCACACGAACGCGTAGCGTGTATCGATGGGGTCGCGTTAACCGACGACGCAGGCGGGACTTTTGCAAAGTACCCTAAGTGCCTCAGACACGATGTTTAGTAGGCGACCAATGCGAAATATCTCTAAACTTTTTATTGCTGCGCCTGTATGGATGGTAGCAGGGTCGTTTGAGATCTCTCAGCTTCTTTTACCGAATGAGACCTAAAGTATCCTCGGAGAGCTCGGGAGTGACTTGATTTCACAAGCAGAACTGGTCGAATAACGTACCTCGAAAGAGAACGAAAGTAACAGTATTATTAGTACAAGTTAGCTACAAGAGATGGAAAGCACTAAGTAGCGCTCGTCGAAATGGTTCGAACGAGCGCACGTACAAGAATGTCTGCGGAAAACTGGATTGACCACAGCAAGTGCAGCAACTACCAGAATAAAATGCGGTCGTATGCCAGTAAAAGTTGGTCTAGCTTAAAATGGACTGCTGCAAACAGCATGAGACACGCAGAGACCCTCTAAATTCGCTTTTTTTCAGGAATAACTGATGAATGCTACATAGCCAAGTAGAATTCAAACAACATAAATAGCGACCGGAGCTCTTACTGTGGATCTATTACGCCCATATACACAATATTCCATTACCGGTGATTTAGGAGGGGCAAAAGTTTAAGAGTTTGCCCAACCGCTAAGAAAAATTGTTGAAAATTAAAAATATCAAAACATAAGTGAATAATCTGGAGGATTTCGGTGGGACTCACACCCATCCCTGCAATCCATGACCGACAGCTTCGTTTTGTCAGATCCCTCAGGTAGAGAAAGACGAGCTGGAAGTGGAACTCGGCGCATAGTGCTTGGCGGCTATTGTCATGATCAAAAGGCCATTGAGATCCTTGACAAGTGCATTAAACACAGCAGTACGAAGTTGATTTTCGGGTTTTAGAGCACCGCCGTGTGTCTTGGATTACGACACGCAATCTCAATTGTGGTCTCGGTTGAATTTGAAGTCAACCTTTGCGAAGACGGTCAGGGGGATTGTCGCCGAAGTGGAGTGCTATGGTGTGGCTCTCTCCCATTCCCGTTCTCCATTACCGACGGTTTTAACATTGTTTAATCTCGTCGGCTAGAGATGGCCGATCTTAACTTGAGTACCGTTGCATAGAGCACGACGGCAATCGCCATGACAACCAGGCAATCGTGTTCCTTGGCTCCTTCAACAATGGGCTTTCTGTACTCCATTACCAAAATCTCGTTGCCTTAGTCTAATGATTTTGAGCCAAATGTTTGGCTTAATGACCCTAATCGTTCTCCTGCCTAGGCCTTTGCAACCTGACGGAATTCCGCCCACGCAACACAATGAACGTTTCATTGAACAATTACTTGATGCTCTGACTGTCGCAGCGGATAATCAGCGACACCCTATCTGCTGCATCGAGCAGGGTGTATCGAGGTTTGAATGCTATTGCTTAGACCTTCCTATCTTCCTATTCCAATTCTCGTCGTTGTCATCCTTGTCCTACCGCTACAAAATATGTATCCCTCATTTCCAGTCATCCAGTTATTGGCTCTCCTCAAATTGCTGCAATATTCGATTGTTTTCTAGTTTCAACTCAAACGCAATAACAGGGCGTCGCTCCAATCCATTCGACAAGTACAACCAACCAAACAATTTCGGTCCATCCGTTCCCCTTTGGAGTCCTTGATCCTCGCTTTGGCCGGCATACCTCAACGTGCGCAATTTGCTACAGACTAGCCAACAGACAACACTTATCTGAAAACAAAACAATTTAGAAGCATGTTAGCGCATTGTATCAAGCTTTTAGCGTGACACAGCTTCGAACTCACATGCTGTGTGTTCGAATTCGACAACGTTGAAACTCTCATTGCTCATGGGACGTTAGTGAATGGGACACCGGTTGGAAGCCATGAGCATAAACGACAAACAGTCTAATGAAGATATTCATGCACCACCTTCTGTGCTGCCCTGATGTGCGTCCTAAGGAAACTCCGGTGATTTCTCTCCAAGTTGAAACCGTTCAGTGGGCTACTTGTGATGCCTGTCTGAGGAGAAAATCCTAGCTACCACATGATGCGACGCCTGCAGCGCAACCAGTGCAGACGGACATGCAAACCACAACATGAAGCGTTCTATACAAATTGATCGCTAACCGCTACATGGTGGTGACTAATTGCAGCGGCCTCACCATGGTTACGATGGTGGCGTAGACAGGCATTCTTTGAATTGTATTTCGCAGTTCCTTAGGTCTGAGGGAGTCAGCCAGGCCTGCATTTGCGGTTGGTTAGGCATGCGCCGTGACTAGGACACTGCACTTCCTAAGCTTACACAATAATGGCTGCTGGACGCTTGGACAATTTTTGCGAACGTTATTGAGACGATCATGGGGCATTTTCTGATTGCATTAGGTAGACCAACCTGAAACTTAACAACCAGTGTTCTATTGATACTTACTTCTATCAAAGCTGATGATCAAACACGAATATTGTTCCAACTAGGGGGATTCCAAGTGTGGCGGTGACACGAGATTAGCGAGTGTCCGTTTGTCTCCACATCCATGGGCGTCTGTTACTCAGTTATTGCTTCAGTATCAAAAGGTATGGCGTTATTTAAAGGTAATAGGGAGGATGTGGAACTAATCTATTCATAATATAACTAGGCTTTACTTCCATATGGTCGCTCATAGGTTTGGAGACGCTTTGCCAAGTGGATCTCCAAATGGCACCATTGCAAGCATAGTAAATGTAGATGAAATCTCCCAATTACTTCCGTGGACTGAAATGCTATTCTTATAGAACGGGCATAACTCAACAAAGAAACACCTAAAGGGGCTACAAAGATTACCGGATGTATGCATTCCACATCGTCCTGCAAGAAAATGCCAAACGACCGATACGTATCGCGGCGCATACACTTTACTCTGGTAATTCAGGTGAATAGTTGGAACAGGCAAACACTGTTTTCTGACCCACTGGAGTTCCTACAGCATGTTTGCAATCATTTAGAAAGGCAACTGCGCCCACTAATCCTGTTATGGACCACTGTTTCAGCCAGTCTCGGAAGCAGTAATGTGTGCGCGCCGTGACACACGTTGTTATCGACATGACAACTACTCGGACGCATTTTGTCATTGGAAAGTAGGTAGGTAGGTAATTCAGGAAGCAATGTTGAAGGAAGAAAATTACTCCTAACTTTATGTTTACAGTGCGTATTCAGTGCTTGTTGGCGGGTCATATCATGGCCAGAGTGTCATCTGGTATTTTAATCTATATCACTCACATCGAAATAAAGCATAAATATCGTGTCAAAACGCAGGATTGACATGAGTCCTGCGACCTTGAACTAACGGCAGATCCATGGGGACTGAAGCCGTAACAGGTTACCGAATTGGCCCACAGGTATGAAGACGAAGGAACACTGATTAACGTCGTGTCAGCGCCACACTAGGATTTCTTCTATTGGGAACAATGACTACAGATTCATAGATGCTCTTACCTAGCCAGCGAATTTGCGCTTAATATACCATGCGCCGATTAAATCAGCAGTACGTATCTACACTATGCACATAAGTGTACTGTGCACGGAAACAACAAAGCATGGGAAGTTTGTAGCCGTAAAGGTTTTAAAATTTCCAAATGCAAACAAGTCCTAGCTTTGCCTACTTAATACGAACTACTATATTGTTTCTGATTACCTCACACGGCCTTAACAATCACACGCATTTTCTAAACGAAATCACACACGTATCGATCCTCCTAATTGCGCGCAGTGGCACGGTTACATTATGCATAAGTATCACGTGTGGCCAGATAGGTAAGCTTGCAATGAATGTAGCCGTACACTCCATCCGCAGCCCTCAACTGTTCCCTTCAAACAGACTGCAAGCGTTGCAGCCCCAATACAATCAACCAATCAGCTTCTTATTACCACTCAATTAGATGTTATCTCCCTTGCGTGGAAGTGAAACCTGCTTGCGCCAGATTGGCAGCATGACAAATCACATATTTTGTCTCCGATTGGTGTATCGGTATCGACACCAACAGATAGGCGACCGACCAACCGAGCCAATCACACAGCGAACACGCAAGCCTGCTACCAGCCTGCAGGTAGTTTTAAACAAGATGGTGATCGTTCCAAAATGTGCTTGTTCTGAACTACCGGCACATTCAGTGTCGCACCGATGCGCGCCTGAAGGATAGCCGAGGCGTTCTCTCTGTAATCAAACAGTCCAGTCGACATGACTGCAAGCGTCCGTACGACTAGAAGCCCGCACATCGTCACACTTGTTACTCTTTCCTTTGGATTGGCCGCAGACTCGACCCCAAAGTGGACCGCATGATACGTAAGCGCACCCATGTGGTCCAACGCACACGATAAGTTTACTCGTCTACGAGTGCGGATGAACAGGTAAAATATTAACTGACGCGATCGATTGTACTGGTTCATCAGCCGTTTCCTTGTCTTGCTTTCGTTCAACAGCCTGGCGATGGGTACGACGGTCTAGTACTGAGCCCTTGTGGCAGCTCCTGTTACACTGCGCATGAGCTGTAGCAGAATCAGCAACACGCTAAACGATCCTGCGTCCAACTAGACGGTTTTCATAGAACTTCTTCAATAAAAAATTAGTAAATAACTACACGATGTATTCCACGTCGGTGCGAGGTGCAGTCAAATTAAATGGTCGGATCAAGTTATCCAATGAGGTAGCATAAAATGGATTATTGTTCAAGTTGTATACAGTGGAGCTCAAACAAGATTATTTTTGAAAATGATTGATTGGCAGTTTGAAATAATTAGAATTATTAAGAAACTGGGTAAAACCACGGACGTATACGCAAATAAAAGTGCAAGGTAACTAACGCAGCCATCCATGAAAGTGTCCCCAGGGGTCTTGCTTCCATGCGGGGTATTCCCTTGAAATGTTTCGCTAGCACTTCCATGCTCCAACTGGCTGTGTGTCGGGGTGGCAAGGTAGCAAGTAGGCCATCACCTGTTTACATATTTCTTGACTGTTTTCTAACACTGGAGAGATCAGGTCACCCAGGCCATTTATCCAGCGTCAGTTTTGTGCAAGTTACTAACTTTTTGTATATCATACTTCTGATAGTGCACTGTGGTTCACAGTCCACAGCACCTGTGAGTCGAAGGCAATATTCCTCGTATGGCTATACTCTTTTTATCTTGAAAGCTGTAATCCGCCACTTCAAGAAATCACTCCATTTGTGGCAAACAATGAAATAACAGTATAAATATGGGTGGTTAATAAAGCAAGAAAGAATAAGTAGTTACTTAATGATTACAATCGATTTCAGCTAGGCCAATCCGACGTTGCTGAAAAATATTCATGAGGAGCTGCGACGGTACAGAAATTTCGAAGGAAAACAGTTTGTACTCCGGCCAGGGTTTTGTAAAGATTACGGTGTATTACACATGATGCAAATACAGTATAAAGCATTTACACAGACATGGGTGATGTATCATAATATGTGACAATTTAAAACCGTCAGTATGGGAACTGGGATATTTGCTCTCAAAGATCCAATATTCATTCGCTCAGGGAAGCATGAAAGCAATTAGAAACAAAACGAAGCTGTGTAGAAAGTAAATCAAGTGTGGGTTTAGAGTTCTAATGGAAATAAAACGCGAGGATAGACTAACAATGTTTGTATAGAGTGAGTATAGCCTAGGCCTGCATAAACATATGCAATCCATTCTTCATCAACCCCTCCCGTTGTGAGCAGCATATTTGTTACAGTATTGTGTGTGATGTACCCCTGTAGTTCACCCTCAAACTTCTTAAGTGGTTTGGTCTGCCGGATGCTTTCAGGCAGTTTGTTCCATACCTTGGAGTACACTAGCAGGAAGAATCTATCCCTTGTCTTTGTTCGGCATCATCGGCACAAGAAGCTTCATTGCGTTGCTTCTGAATTGACACCATTCACTGGTATCTATGTGCACACTAGTGACGTCAACATACACAGAATGGCTGATGATTCGGTGTAAGTAATAGATGTTACTTATCAGCTTCAGCAATCACAAGGGTTAAGACCCTATTTTTGACATTTCTTTTGGTAAGCCATCGTAATGAAGTACACCATCTGGCTCCACAAAGCGCAGTCGCACTCACTCAAATGCTATTTGATCACACTCTCTCATATTAGTGCAGATAAATGAGTTATATGCCAATACATGTAGCACATATGCGATGTATAGACTAAGTCTAACGTCAAGGACCACGAGCCATCTGCAGGTGAAGACGATTGTTCGCTTGACCTTTGCTATCTCATAACCGAATATTACAGAAAAATCAAGCGTTACCGGGTAGCATGAAACAAGGTCTCGAATAGAGACGCATTTCGTGAGCAGTTAATCATGTGTTCTAAGTATTTCAGATGGTAAGTAAAATGCATAGGAAAGGTTTCTGCTTTTTCTCAGGTTACACGTAGAAGTCACCAGGACACTATAGAAGAAAGATCATTCTTGCTACCCTGTAATGCCTGAAAAGAAGCATTCCTGTTGAAAGTATTAGCCGATTGTTATGTCATCAGCAATTCAACACACCGCGATACTTGATTTTTTTTCAAATATGTCATAAATTTAAATTAGAAAAAGGATGGGACCTAGTATTATAGCTAGGATTACCCCACTTGTAAATGCCGTGGGTTTGAAGGATATTGCCATTGTTTACCATTCGTTTTCGATCGAAAAATGTAATCATAACCTGACTAACGCAGGTTATTAAATGCCAACAGATAGGTTTCGCAACATTTTAGTATGCGGAACCTGGTCAAAGACTTTACCCAAATCCAAGAAAATTAGGATAGTTGCTTTTCTGTAGTCCGTAGAATCTGTCACGTTGTTTAAGAAATCTGTTTGACAGGTAACATATGATCGTGACTTTATAAATCCATGCTGCGACCTACCAATTTGCTTTTCCGACAATAATTGCACAGCGATCCGATCTTTCACTATTCTTCCCAGTAGGCTTGTGATTTATAAGACGATAATTTATAATACTGTATGAAGACCCACCACTGTGCCGCGGCATTAATATCGAGACCTTATACTGCAATGGATATTAACCAGAATAAAGCGAAAGTGGAAAAAGTTTCAGTAGTAAGACGGGAAGATATTCCATAGGTATTCCACAGTAATACTCTCGCTTTTTCTCATATTAACATGTATTATGTTACAGTATTAGAGGATGGGATGTGCGTAGCTTAAATTGGTCAACTCCAAAATAGGTTATGTGGTTTTTGCTGGCTATAATAAAAATCGATTATCTGCCACGCGCTATCTGGTCTCTGGAATGTTCGGAAATATTGTGGACAGATGAGTACATAATTCTGAGATAACGTACGTACAGCTGTTTAGAAACTTGTTCATGTTTAGTGCAAAGGATTCTTCAGGAATGGAAGAACCGAATATCAAGAGGATTGTTTGCTTATTTGTGAGGTTCATCACGCATGTGGGATACCGTGAGTCATAGGAATGTAAGTTATCTTAAATAAGCAGTAGCACACAGGGAATTTTGTCATGCCGAATCTTATAGACGATCTTGATAAATTCATTTTATGTTTGATCTATGTCCAATATATACAGTTCATCTCTGAAACTTTCAACGTGTATCCCTGCAAAATATTTCACTTGTCAATGAATGTCAACTGTTCAGCAGTAAAGTCAGTATGTTGCCACTGCCTCAACCTGTACGTATAATTTATGTAAAATAATAAGATCGTCTTCAACGTAAGGTTCATATTGGTGAGTTTACATGGGTCATTCATTTCCATCCATATGTCGAAAATTAATTCAATTTCTGTACACATGCGTACTGCCGTGTGTCGGTGCTTTATACAGGACTGCAATTCGCTGATAATTCATTGATGTGTGTGTCGCGTACTGCGATCAGCGGATAAAAGGATCAGCTAGTGATCCACTAGCTTCGAGAAAAAATGTGGCTTGGCAAAGAATGTGTTGAATTATTATTAAGTTAACATTTATCTATTCATATGCAAACGGAAAAAGATATTCTGGTGTTCGGCAGATTTCAGTTATTTTGAATCTGAGCACCAATGCCTCGATAATTGCACTACAATAAAGGCGAACAATAGTATTTAGTGGTTCCTATCGGCATTCATCCATCGATTTAAGTAGTAAATAAATGTGCAAATTATTGCAGTGCTTGTTGACCTATTGCAACCAATAATGGACACAGTTCAGCAATTACTTAGAGGACATAAAAGAATAGGATTGTCAAACAGTTTATAGCTTTATACTACTGGCGAAAGATTGCCAACTCAGTCGATTGAATCCGGTGGAACTTGTGGCTGGTCAACCGGAACTGATGGCAGACTCGCCCACAACCGCAAGCAGACAAAGGTCACGAAACACAAGGAGTCAAAGGTCACTTGCCCATCAATCAGGCTGAAGGCCGATCGAAATCCCAACCAATAGGATTGCTCGCCTACACGGGCAACCACCACGGTATAAAAACGCACGCACACCATGCTGAGCGTACTCGTGCCGAGGCTCCTATACATTAGTCTACGCTACTGCACGCCACTCAACTACGCACTGATGATGTCAGCTCGATTGGTGACAAAACGTTGGCAACCAAATTGCCACGCTCAGTGAACAGTTCAACTGTCACTTTACTGTATAAATTAATGAAATAGGACGAAAGGGAAGAAATTGTGATACGGACCACTAACAGCTTGCAGGAAAGTGGGAACGAGGGGTACAATTCAGTTGCTCTGTAGGCTAGCTAGCTGTGTAGAAAGCAAATCAATAGTGGGTGTAGAGTTATATTGGAAATAAAACGCGAGAATAGACCAACAATGCCGTTATACTGTGAGTATAGCTCAGGCATGCATAAACATATGCAATCCATTCTTCATCAACTCCTCCCGTTGTGATCAGCATATTTGTTACAGTATTCTCTATGAGGTACCCCTGTAGTTCACTCTTAAACTTCTTAAGTGGTTTGGTCTGCCGGAGGCTTTCAGGCAGTTTGTTCCATACCTTTGTGTTCAGTAGCAGGAAGAATCTTTCTCTTGTCGTTTTGCGGCACCTCGGTACAAGAATCTTCAGTGAGTCGCTTCTGAATTGGCACCATTCACTGGTATCTATGCCCAAACTAGTGACGTCAGCATACACAGAATGGCTGATGATTCGGTGTAGGTAACAGATGTTATTTTATCAGCCTCCGCAATCACAATGGTTAAGACCATGTTCTTGACATCTCTGCTGGTAAGTCATCGTGATGAAGTAGACCAATAATTGCTTCGCGAATTGCCGTTGCACCCTCTCATAGGCTATTTGATCACACTCCCGTCATATTAGTGCAGATACATGTGCAATGTACCAATGTATGCAGCCCATATGCGATATGTAGCCTAAGTCTAACGTCACTGATCACGAGCGATTTGCAGATGAAGACGAATAGTACAGAAATATCAAGCGCAACCGAGTAGTGTTGGGCGCAGTCTGGGATACCAGTCGGTAAGCAATGACATGTAAGACGTGTCAAGTACGACAGTATAGAATTCGGAGGCGACTGAAGCCAACGTATATTGTGCAGGCTACATGAATAGGGAGTGAATCAGACAGGGCGAGAAAAGTGCAGCGAGTATTCACCAAAACGGTTTGGGTCAACGGACGTGCGGTCAGTAAAACAAATGGACGTTTCGAAGGTTAAACAACCGTAAAATCCGTTGTTACAAAATACTGAAAGAGCTTATTTTCCGGTACACTACAAGGGCCTCCCCCTAGATGGTTGAATAATGGAAGCCTTCGATGGAGCTGTTAGTGTGGCAAAAGGAAGTTGAGGGTGGATGCGAATATTTGCAGGGGCTTGAGTAAGGGCTTCCAAAGTGGGGTGTGTAGCAGAGTTCGCTGGTTCCAGGCTTTGGTTAGGTATTATTTATGATGATCGTGTGGACCAGAGTGCATCATCGGTGGGCCGTCGGCGCGGGCTGGTCGGACTGCAAAAAAACTGGCTAGTCCAGAAAAAAGGCCAACAGGACCTTCCCTTTGCTGCAGACCCGAGGGTGCGCTTGAGAGGTTTCACTCCCCCCACCGCACTTTAGTCCACGGTCCTCGTCCCACGAAGAAATACGGGCGTCCTTGTCCCACGAAGAAATCCGGCGTCTTCGTCGGCAACGCCTAGGCGGCGTTTGGGGACCAATCCGTTCGTGGCTGTCTACAGCAGAGGGCGACTGTCTGTTCCTTGGGTGAGGAAGGGGGCCTTGGAACGGCTGGCGAGTCACTCGGTGGTTGCGTTGAGCCGGTTGGCGAGTCATTCAAAGGTTCCCTGGGCAGTTCTGGCGGTTGAGTTTCTGCAAGGTAGAAGTCAGAGGGGGTGGGCAAGGGTCGGGGAAGTGGCTTGACGCCGGAGAGGGAACATGGCATGCATGATAAAAGCAAATACGCTTTTTAGGTTTTCAAAATGTTTTGGGTTTTTTGTCGATTTTGCAAAACATTTGTGGATGAGACGTAGGATAACCACTAAAGACGAAAAGGGCTTGTTAATGGAAATAGTAAACGTTTACAAAATCTGCAAAACGGATCGGGCTTTTGACCTGTCTACCGCGTCGGTCGGTTGCCTGAGGTTGCGGCAGGATAGGTTGCGGGTAAAGGGGTACGGAGGGTTCCGGGCTATCCAGTGCTCGAGAAGTCACCACAGGTGCGGGTGCTTGTGCGAGAGCATCGGGATGGGTTGCAAGTGGCTCGTCAAAGAAAGCCACTTTGAGGCGGTCGATGGACACCGTTGTTCGGTGACCATTATGGTCTAAAGTGAAATGTTTCGGAGTCTGTCGCAGAACTTTGAAAGGGCCAGTGTAGGGAGGCTGGTGGTGTTTGTCACCAAATTCACTGAGCTAGGGGCAAATGCATCAGAGCGCAAGGCCTTTCGCCCGAAGCAAGTGGATTCGTTCCTAAGAAGCCGTACGAGAAAATCTATGGCCTTAAGACATTCGGCCTGGTACGCTTACAAAGTTTGCCCAAGTAATCTGGCCTGGGGAATCTACACAACTCAACGAAACCACTGCGTCAAGTTGATTCGCGAAGACAAACTCCAGCACCAACAGAACTTAGCGGCGAAATTCAGCAAAAATCCAAAGCTGTTGTATAGACATATCAACAAACTCCGTAGAGTGCAGCGCGGGATCCCGGTCTTGCGTGCAACAGATGGTCATGCGCAAACTGCACAGGACGCGGCCAACGTGTTTCGTCAACACTTCCTCCATACTTTCCGGAGTGAACCATCCCTTCACCCGATTTTGACAGAGCTCTCACCGTTCCCAGGTTTACACAACGTATCGTTCACGGCAACCAATGTGTTGAAAACGCTAATGTCGTTGCGTGTGCACAGCTCGCCAGGCGTAGACGATATTAAATCGAAGGCGTTGAAGGCAGCAGCCCTAAACATTGCCGAACCCTTAGCTCGGTTCTATCAACGTTGTCTTGACGAAATGCTGATTCCCACAATGTGGAAACATGGGCTAGTCACTCCCATTTACAAAAGCGGTAATCGTGCGGAGCCGTCGAACTACCGTCCAATCACTCTCCTCTCAGTTTTATCCAAAGTAATGGAACGTATAATTGCGGAGGCGCTGATGGGATATCTGGAGAACAACAATATTATAGTGCCACAGCAACACGGATTCCGCCAAAATCGATCCTGCACTACAAACTTGCTGCTGGCCCAAGCAAGCTGGACGGAGTCAGCTGATGCTAGATTTGGAGTCGACGTTGTCTACCCGGATTTCTCGAAGGCGTTCGATCGTTTGGACCACCGCATCCTCCTACCCAAGCTTCGAGGCTACGGAATCGGTGACCCTGTGCTTGGTTGGATCGCCAACTTTCTCACTCAACGTCAGCTGAATGTGAGAGTCCGCAGCTCCATGTCCGACCCAATTGACGTCCAGTGCGATGTGCCACAAGGGTCAGTACTGGGGCCACGTTTATTTTTAACATTCATTAACGACCTTGCCAGTGTACTACAGTCGAAGTTCTTGCTGTTTGCAGATGATGTCAAAATTTGGCATGACATCCGGACAGAGGACGATCACGCAACACTGCAGAGCGATCTGGACAGGGCTACACTTGGTCATCCGAAAACATGCTCCACTTCAATGTCGCCAAGTGCAAAGTCGTGAGCTTACGTCACCAGCTCATCCATGAATACTTACTCGGGGACCAGCCATTGCAACATGCTTCCCAGGAATGCGACCTCGGAGTGATCGTGCAGGACGACCTTGGCTGCTCCAGACAAGCTGAAAAGGCATGGAAAAGGGCCAGTCAACATCTCGGACTCTTACGGAGGGCTTTCGGAAATTTCGAGCCATCTGTATTTCCGCAAATGCTGAGCGCTTACGTGAGACCCCACGTGGAGTCTGCGATCCAGGCCTGGCGTCCCTGGCGCAAGCGCGACATCAGTGCACTTGAAGCTCCACAGCGTAGAGCAACGAAGCTCTTCAGAGGCCTGTTTCACATCCCCTACCAACGCAGACTGCAGTCTCTGGGAGTGTACAGTGGTGAATATCGTCGTCACCGAGGAGACCTCATCATGGTCTACTTAATACTGATGAATCCAAATCACCCATGTCGCAGTCTCTTGCAGCTGAGCCAAAATACCAACCTGAGAGGTCATCAGCTCAAACTGGCTACACACTACAGCCGACTTGATTGTCGACGAAATCCTTTCTCACTCCGTGTGTCCCGTGCTTGGAATGCGTTCCCCACTCACGTCGTCCTTGCCCCCACATTGGCACTATTTAAAAAACGCCTAGATGACACACTTTCCAAATTGCATTATTTGGCATAGCACGTCCTATTCGGAGGACGAAATAACGAGACCCAAACCATGAGGTTACTGACCCTCCCCGCAAAGTGGCGGTGATGTTACATACAGAGGTGTCCCAATGAGCGACATGGATGTATACAAACTGGAGTAACATACCACATCTCTCAACGGAAGCAACACACCAGTGAGCGTTATCCGTTCCTTTGGTTTCTTTTTCCCACATTTGCTGTAATATAACAGCTCTACTTTGGGTGCAGACATCCAGTCCATAATTCAAACTATCATTAAGAAGTGGTGCGTTGAAATCTGTAGAGGCTTAAAAAACGATTTACTTGTTCCATTATCCTTCCATTTTATTTATTGCTCCAACCACCCTACGGAACCTGTCAAGTATATGCCTTTTTACCCGTTATAAATCATTGTTCATTGTTCAGACAAAAATATTTTGTGTGTTGTGATGATGCGAGACATTCCGTGTACACAGATGTAAGCCACGAGTTGAGTCGTATCGGTTTGGCGGGAGTAAATTCCAAATTATTTGGATATTTTCTTTAGAGGATGGATCTATATTTTGAACCACAAAAGCAGCTTACGTTCATTGTTCTGTTCCTAAGGCATAATGGTGCTTGAGCCCTTCTCTGACGCAATTGAAATCAGCCAATTATAAATAACCGGAGACAGAGGGAACGTATAGTGGGCAATAGAGTACGTAGTTAGTTGTTCCCAGAAAGCGAATTTCAGGTCGCATTTCTTTAACTTTCGGAGAGTGATGGATGGATATTTAAAATAAATGGGAATGCATAGTGGGTGTGCTACCAGACAAGAGTGGTTAAGCAGTTTTGTCCAATGGCAAATAATACACGATGCAGACTTGAATAGGAGAACGATTTGTTCTCTGATATCGCGTCTAAACTTCCCCGGTTTCAGAGTCCTGATGGGTTGCTGCCGAAGGCCCAGGCATTTCAGTCTTACTCCTCAAAATGTTTACACTTTTTCTTGATTCTGCATAGCGTCGAATGCACTAGAAGCTCGCGAAAATATTGCAGCGGCAACGTGGATTGGCTTCATAGAGTATTGAAAATTATCGCCTAATAAATCACATACCTATTGGAGAGAATATTGAAAGATAGGCTCGCTGTACATTTCTTAATCGAAAAGCAAATTGACAGGTTGCGTTATGGATTTACAAAGTCATACTCATATGTTACCTGTCAAACAGATTTCTTGAACCACGTGACAGAGTCTATAGTCTCCAGAAATCAACTGTCCTAATTTTCTTGGATTTGGGTTAAGCCTTTGACTGGGTGCCACATACAAAACTATTTCCAACTTGGATCTTTTGGCATTGGATAGCTTCCGTTAATCTGGTTAAGCTTATAGTTTCCGATCGTAAACCAATGGTAAACATTGATAATAACCTTCAAAATCACGGCATTCACAATGAGATATTTCAAGATAGGGTAAGGTCCTATCATATTTCTTATTTACATTGATGACATATTTGAAAAAATCAAGCACGAAGGTAGTTTTAATTGCTGAAGACATAAAAAGAGGCTAATCCTTTCGAAGGAATGCTTCTTGTCAGGCATTGCAGCGTACTTAAAATGATCTTTCTTCTATAGTGTCATGGTGACTTCTGCAAATAACCACAGACAAAAGCGGAATTCTTTATCCCAATATCCACCTTCCATCTGAAAGAATAAAACTACATACCAAACTGCCCATAAAAGTCGTCTCTATGTTGGACCTGGTTTCGTGCTACTCAGTTACGCTTCGAATTTCTGTACGATTCGATTATCAGGTAGAAATGCCAAAGGAACAGTCGTCTTCTTCTGAAGATCGCTCGTGATCCGTGACGCGACTTAGTCTACATATCCCATATGGGCTGCATACATTGGAACATTAGACATTTATCTGCACTAATATGAGGGAGTGTGATCAAATAGCCTATGAGAGGGTGCAACGGCAATTCGCGAAGCAATTATTGGTCTACTTCATCACGATGACTTACCAGCAGAGATGTCAAGAACATGGTCTTTAACCATTGTGATTGCAGAGGCTGATAAAATATCATTTGTTACCTACACCGAATCATCAGCCATTCTGTGTATGCTGACGTCACTAGTTTGGGCATAGATACCAGTGAATGGTGCCAATTCAGAAGCAACTCACTGAAGATTCTTGTACCGAGGTGACGAACAATGACAAGAGAAAGATTCTTCCTGCTACTGTACTCAAATGTATGGAACAAACTGCCTGAAAGCCTCCGGCAGACCAAACCACTTAAGAAGTTTAAGAGTGAACTACAGGGGTACCTCATAGAGAATACTGTAACAAATATGCTGATCACAACGGGAGGATTTGATGAAGAGTGGATAACAACTGTTTATGCATGCCTGAGCTATACTCACAGTATAACGGCATTGTTGGTCTATTCTCGCGTTTTATTTCCAAAATAACTCTACACCCACTATTGATTTGCTTTCTACACAGCTAGCTAGCCTACAGAGCAACTGAATTGTACCCCTCGTTCCCACTTTCCTGCAAGTTCTTAGTGGTCCGTATCACAATTTCTTCCCTTTCGTCCTATTTCATTAATAGATACACTAAATTGAGCCAACATCAATCACTCGGTCAGCCAATTTCTCGGCACATATTGAGGACAATAATATTTTCAAGTGGACAAAGTACCATTATTTTGAAGTATACGTTCGATTTTCATAAAAATGTGTTAAGGGTCCCATGCTGCTCTTTTGACCATATATTTTTCGTCCCTTTAACATTAAAGTGTATCTGATATATTTGCTTTCTGCATGTATTTAAAGTATAGGCAAACATCTATGATGCGACTATCCATTCTGTCACATTTCTAGTCACGTGACAACAGCCAGGACGAAGGATCGGAGTAACTGGCAGACTGTCAGACAAATAAACCTCTGCTTGACGTGAAACACGTGAAGCATAAAGCCACGTCAATCAGATAGTGTTTCGCGAAGCCATCAAGAATGCAAATAGTTTGACAAAGAAGGAAGACCAGGAAAGTCACTGAGACTGGGGCTTAATTCGCTGTACAACACGTTTGTGTAGTATACAATAATTAGCACTAGTTTAAAGGTAGTTAGAAGCTTCTTTTGATTCAGCGTCATGTAGTTGAATAAATGAGAGCATCGTTATATGCATTGGTTATTTTACAATGAAATGGATAAATAACCTTTATTAAACATCTGGGGATTGTAAATGTTTACCAGCCGTTCAAATCTGCGTCGGCCGATGGTTTGATGGAGCAACATGTCTACATTGCAAGTCCTCAGGCTACGTTTTGAATGGTCGTGTCCACATGAATTGGAACAATGTTTCCGGCCTAAATGCCATTGACCTCTAAAATTCTGCGTTTTCGCAAATTACTATTTCACTGTCCCTAACTGACAAGAATCCTCAGTGCGTTGACAAGTTATTTAGTGACCTTCTCTGCACTAATCGGGTGTTCCAATCGGGTAACGAATAACATGCCAGTGCACTCAAATGCAGCGTGCAAACATCGTACAGAGACGGTTTCCATTAGACACGCGATTCATTCTTTCAGCTTCAACGACGACATCTTGTCTAGCAATGGACGAGTTTGCGAACGCCCATCAGCACATCTATCAAATCGTCTCACTCTTGTACAAGACCGACATGATGTGCGTAGTAATGTCCCATTCACTACTACTCAACTATCCACACTGATATCCCATACTTTGATACATCTGACGATTGCTTCACCCGGCCAGCTCACTTGGTCCTACAATGAGCTTTCCAAACATCCAAGTGTTCCGAACCAAAAAACTGTATCTATCTCAGGCTGATCATGAAACAGTACGTCACAGCGAATACCAGCACGAAATGAACCATAAGTTGAACATATCACTCGGACATGGCTCAATGGAAGCCGGTCCCGCGTCACCTTATACTGCAATGGATATTAACCAGAATAAAGCGAAAGTGGAAAAAGTTTCAGTAGTAAGACGGGAAGATATTCCATAGGTATTCCACAGTAATACTCTCGCTTTTTCTCATATTAACATGTATTATGTTACAGTATTAGAGGATGGGATGTGCGTAGCTTAAATTGGTCAACTCCAAAATAGGTTATGTGGTTTTTGCTGGCTATAATAAAAATCGATTATCTGCCACGCGCTATCTGGTCTCTGGAATGTTCGGAAATATTGTGGACAGATGAGTACATAATTCTGAGATAACGTACGTACAGCTGTTTAGAAACTTGTTCATGTTTAGTGCAAAGGATTCTTCAGGAATGGAAGAACCGAATATCAAGAGGATTGTTTGCTTATTTGTGAGGTTCATCACGCATGTGGGATACCGTGAGTCATAGGAATGTAAGTTATCTTAAATAAGCAGTAGCGCAAAGGGAATTTTGTCACGCCTAATCTTATAGACGATCTTGATAAATTCATTATACGTTTGATCTATGTCCAATATATACAGTTCATCTCTGAAACTTTCAACGTGTATCCCTGCAAAATATTTCACTTGTCAATGAATGTCAACTGTTCAGCAGTAAAGTCAGTATGTTGCCACTGCCTCAACCTGTACGTATAATTTATGTAAAATAATAAGATCGTCTTCAACGTAAGGTTCATATTGGTGAGTTTACATGGGTCATTCATTTCCATCCATATGTCGAAAATTAATTCAATTTCTGTACACATGCGTACTGCCGTGTGTCGGTGCTTTATACAGGACTGCAATTCGCTGATAATTCATTGATGTGTGTGTCGCGTACTGCGATCAGCGGATAAAAGGATCAGCTAGTGATCCATTAGCTTCGAAAAAAAATGTGGCTTGGCACTGAATGCTTTGAATTATTATTAACATTTCCCTATTCATATGCAAACAGAAAAAGATGTTCTGATGTTCGGCAGATTTCAGTTATTTCGAATCTGCGCACCAATGCCTTGATAATCGCACTACAATAAAGGAGAACAATAGTATTTAATGGTTCCTGTCAACATTCATCCACCGGTTTAAGTATTATATAAAAGTGCAAGATTTTGGCAGTGCCTGTTGACCTATTGCACCCAATAACGGATACATTTCAGCAATTACTTAGAGGACATAAAAGAATAGGAGTGTCAAACAGTTTATAGCTTTATACTACTGGCGAAAGATTGCCAACTCAGTCGATTGAATCCGGTGGAACTTGTGGCTGGTCAACCGGAACTGATGGCAGACTCGCCCACAACCGCAAGCAGACAAAGGTCACGAAACACAAGGAGTCAAAGGTCACTTGCCCATCAATCAGGCTGAAGGCCGATCGAAATCCCAACCAATAGGATTGCTCGCCTACACGGGCAACCACCACGGTATAAAAACGCACGCACACCATGCTGAGCGTACTCGTGCCGAGGCTCCTATACATTAGTCTACGCTACTGCACGCCACTCAACTACGCACTGATGATGTCAGCTCGATTGGTGACAAAACGTTGGCAACCAAATTGCCACGCTCAGTGAACAGTTCAACTGTCACTTTACTGTATAAATTAATGAAATAGGACGAAAGGGAATACATTGTGATACGGACCAATAACAGCTTACAGGAAAGTGGGAACGAGGGGTACAATCCAGTTGCGCTGTAGGCTAGCTGGCTGTGTAGAAAGCAAATCAATAGCGGGTGTAGAGTTATATTGGAAATAAAACGCGAGAATAGACTAACAATGTTGGTATATTTTGAGTATAGCTCAGGCATGCATAAACATATGCAATCCATACTTCATCAAATCCTCCCTTTGTGATCAGCATATTTGTTACAGTATTCTGTATGAGGTACCCCTGTAGTTCACTCTTAAAGTTTTTAACTGGTTTGATCTGTTGGATGCTTTCAGGCGGTTTGTTCCATACATTTGAGTACAGTAGCAGGAGGAATTTTTCTCTTGACATTGTTCGTCACCTCGGTACACGAATCTTCAGTGGGTTGCTTCTGAATTGGCACCATTCTCTGGTATCTATGCACAAACTAGTGACGTCAGCATACACAGACTGGCTGTTGCTTCGGTGTAGGTAACAGATGTTATTCTCTCAGTCTCCGCATTCACAAGTGTTAAGACCTTTTCTTGGCATCTCTGCTGGTAAGTCATCGTGATGAATAGAGCATTAATTGCTTCGCGAAATGCCGTTGCACCCTTTCATAGGCTATTTGATCACTCTCTCTCTCTCTCTGATTATTGCATATACAGGTGCAATGTTCCAATGTATGCAGCACATAGGCGATATGTAGCCTAAGTCTAACGTCACTGATCACGAGCGATCTGCAGATGAAGACGAATAGTAAAGAAATATCAAGCGCAACCAAGTAGTGTTGGGCGCAGTCTGGGATAATACTCGGGAAGCAATGACACGTAAGACGTGTCAAATACGACAGTATAGAAGTCGAAGGCGACTGAACCCAACGTATATTGTGCAGGCTACAAGAATAGGGAGCGAATCAGACAGGGCGAGAAACGTGCAGCGAGTATTCACCAAAACGGTTTGTGTCAACGGACGTGCGGTCAGTAAAACAAGTGGACGTTTCGAAGGTTAAAACAACCGTAAAATTAGTTGTTACAAAATACTGAAAGAGCTTATTTGCCGGTACACTACAAGGACCTCCTCCTAGATGTCTGAATAATGGAAGCCTTCGAGGGAGCTGTTATTGAGGGAAAAATGGAAGGTGAGTGTGGATGCGAATATCTGCAGAGGTTTGAGTAAGAGTTTCCAAAGTGGGGTGTGTAGCAGATTTCGCTGGGTCCAGGCTTTTGTTAGTTTTATTTATGACAATAGGCGTGACCTTGTCCTCGCGGATCAGTTTCACACAGAATTTACGATGTGTCGCGTATGCAGTCCAGGCTTCTGCATTCGGGTAGTCCTGGTGATCTCGCCATGCGAAATCCCTCCGGGACATATATTTACGTGTTCTGCTCCTCAGAAATGACTTACGCTTGTTTGGGGTTGGAAGGACTTCTGCTCTGATGCGTGCGCTACCATTGTACTAAACATTCTTCTAAATGCTTCCCAGGCAACATCTGGGAGCATTCGGTTAAGAAAGCCCAAGATGTATCCTTAACAAGCTTAGACAACACAGTATAGTGTGTGACAGTATGCAATTTATCCTCCTCCTTCTCAGTGTACACCGCATAGCATATATAGTCAAAGAGTAGGGTAACATGATCCCTACGACCCAGTGGTGTGCTTGTAACTATCCCGCCAACCATGATGGCTGCCAAATGCACAGCAGCTATCAAACGGAGTGCATGATTTGTGTTTTAAGGGAATCCCTGGACAGTGCTAGTATCACTCAGTTGAGTGAGGGCAAAATGGATGGTAATCACTAGAAATGAAGATTGATGCGTGCTTAGATTAGCGTGAAAATCCTGCTAAAATTGCATTGACGGATGCAGCGATGGTGTGTGCTAGACGATGCTGTAGGGCTTGGTTAACTGGATAGCGCTTGTGAATACACGTTAGGTGAGCGTAATTGAGATAATGTGCATCGAAAATTGTGGGTAGTAAATTCAAAAGTGTGGAGCTGCGAAACGGTGAGACCGCAAGTTAGATGATATAACAGTTTAGTAGTAAGCAGATTTCTCATGCTGTTTCTAATCTCCTTGTTTATGCCACTGCGCGCTGCGAGAATCACAGCGCCCATTAGGCGATGGAGCCCAGCACGCAGCTCATAGTTTTATCAACGTTATTCATCGTTACTGAGTTTGTTGTGATGGGAGGTTTCGTGACCTAAAAGGGGTGTTTGTGTTTTGACATGAGTGAATCCACAGTCGTCTCAAACTTGTCAATGTGTGTCAATCTAACTATGAATTAACTAGCTCGTCCCTCCATTGCTTTACAGATTGATAGCTTGTGGTGGTCGCCTCCAAAACAGGTAATCATTCATTTCCCCGGAAACTCACTATAGGGTAGTTCCAAGCCGTTGGACCTCCACATTATTACACATTTATGGTTTCAAACACGATCCGAACCCATGAGCAAAGCGGATTAATACGCCACCACGATTATTCGATTATGGTATGCCTTACAAGATAAATGCGATATAGGGCGTCTTTTATTTGTGCTGTGATGAAGTAATTAGAGCGAAAATCAGCTATTAGAGTACATTAATTGCTTTATCCCAGAGCACGAGTTTAACCACTGACAGCGTCGGCGGACGCACCAGCAACATCGTCGGTATCATCAAGTGTGCATTTAGAGATAACAAACGAGACGAAAACTTGCGTATGTGTGCGTGTGTCGGCTTACACATAATTGCGGTAAACCAATTATGAAGAGCATGTCTTATATGCTGCACTAATCAAATGGTGAGACAAATACCACAGTTCTATCAGTGAATTAGGCAGCACAAATGCGGAACCTCATAAAATTTCGTGCTGGATTTCTTCCTGTTTAAATATATATATTTCTTAATTTGGGCAGCACTAATAAGGTACTTCATATAATTTCTTGCATACTTTCTTCCAGTTTAAATACATATATGTATTTCTTAATTTATCAACTGTTTAGACCACAGTTCTAACTAGCTACTGTGGTCGTATGACATAAGTCACCAAGTAAAACGTTAACACACTGACGATTCTTGCCAATTAAGCACATTAAATTAGTAATTTGCAAAAACGCAGAATTTTAGAGGTCCATGGCGTTTCAAGTGCAAAGATTGTTCCAATTCATGTGGGCACAACAATGCAAAAGGTAGACTGAGGAATTGCAATGTAGATAAGTTGCTCCATCAAACCATCGGCCTAAGCAGATTTGAACAGCTGGTAAACATTTACAATCCCCAGCTTTTTAATAAGTGTTATTTATCCAGTTCATTGTGAACTAACGAATGCATTTAACAATGCTGTCTTTTTCCTACTATATGCGTTCGTTCGAAGAGGACTTTATGACTGGCTTTAGAAAAGTTCTAATAATTGGATACTACACAAATGTGTTGTACAGCGAATTAAGCCCCATTCTCAGTGGCTTTCCCTGGTCTTCCTTCTTTGTCAAACTATTTGCCTTCTTTATGGCCTCACGAAATACGATCTGATTGACGTGGATTTACGCTCCGTGGGTTTCACGTCATGCAGAGGTTTATTTGTCTGACAGTCTGTCAATTACTCCGAACGTTCCTCCTAGCTGTTGTCACGTGACTAGAAAAGCGGTAGAATGGATAGTCGCATCATGGATATTTGCCTTTGCTTTTAATAAATGCAGAAAGCAAATATATCAGATACAGGATTAAACATGAACAGACGAAAAAGATATGATTAACAGAGCAGCATGGGCCACATAACTCAATTTAATGAAAATCGAACGTATAATTCCAAATAATTGTACGTTGTTCACGTGAAAATATTATTGTCCTCAAAATTTACCGATAAATTGCCTGACCGAGTGATTGATGTTGGCTCAGTTTAGTAGACCTATTATTGAAATAGGACGAAAGGGAAGAAACTGTGATACGGATCACTAAGAGCTTGTAGGAAAGTGGGAACAAGGGGTACAATTCAGTTGCTCTGTAGATAGCCTTAAACGAAGTGGCAACAAGGTTTCTAAGCTCTATGGGTTATCAAAAATCCACAATATCAATATGCCACTCTGTTCTACTTTGTTGATGCTTAACTCAGCTCAGCGTATTGTCGCTCAATGCTTTGCACAAATGCCTTAGCTGGCGCGGCAACAGATTAACAGTTAAATCTCAAGTGAGAATTTCTGGTTCTGTAAAAGCATTTGTGATGCTAAGATCATTACAACAGCAAGGCTTACTTTTTGTATTATCTTGCTTCACACAAACCACCTGCACCTTGTGACAAATAACTAACTTTGCATTTAGGTTGCGCGATCAGAACTAAACACGTGTATACTTACCCGTGATCCAAAACCGTACTGTGGTGCTGATCCTGGAATTCGCAATTCGCATTAAATGATAACTACAATTGTAAGAGTGACAGATTGAATATGGAGCCACAACGTGTTTTGCTTTTGGTAGTGCAATTTAGAGAATGATTGAAGATAGCGCAACAATAGAGACTAACCCTGCCATCGATAAGTAGACGAGATGTTTGTTGTAGCAGTTAAAATTGTTAGCCGGGATGAGATGCTTCACCTACTTAGCCGAGCACATGCAGCACTGCATTTCGCTTGGGAAAAGGAAACCAACAATCGGATACCGTATTTCAATGCCATATTACTTACGAGATCTGGAAGATTCAATGAACAATGAACAAGCATATATTCAGGTAAAAAGCGATTGTTTTACAAGTTCCGTAGGATGGTTGAAGTGAAAGTAAACATAAGTGTAAATTGTCAAGTTAAGCGTTTAGTGAATTCAAGTGCCCCTTATTCATAGAAACGTGTTAGAATGTGTACTGACTTGTTAATGTAGAGTAAGATGGGAAGTAATATGGGTAAGGCATGTCTTAAGAACAAGAGAAACGGCTAACACCTACTCGTGCGTCGCTTTCTTAGACTGGGGTAAACTGATGAATGCAGCTGTAATATATCCGAAACCATATTCCACACAGCAGTGTGAAAATAGTAAAGCACAAAAGCTGAGAAAGAGCACCGTTTTTTCGCGTTTGTTCAACGTGGACATCTCTGGTTATATAGCGTAATGAAGGTGGATAAGCGGATCATCCAGACATCTTTTGTATACCGTTAGCTTGGGGGAAGAAACAACGTATGTGGGAAGAGCATTCCAGTGTTCGCATACACGAAAGGAAAAGAAATTCCGGCTGCATTCCAACCGGTTGTATTGTGTAGCCAGCTTTAGCTGGTTTCCTCTGAGTGGTGTATTGCTATTTAGCTTTAGTAGGTGATGCCAACAATCGTTTGGATTCCTCAGGATCATATAAGTCATTATCAAGTCGCCACGCAGGCGTCGATATTGTCCACTGTAGACCCCGAGGGTTTTCAGCCTCAATCGGTAAGGGAAATGAAATAAGCCCTCTACGTTTTTGGTCGCCCTTCGTTGTGTCAGTTCAAGAGCGGTAAGGTCTTGATTTTGCCATGGCTGCCAGGGTTGGATGGCGTACTCAGAATGAGGCCGAATGTAGGCGTTGAGCATCTGCGAAAAGACTGAAGGATCGAAGCGCCCGAATGCCCTCCGCAAAAGCCCAAGGTGTTGGTTAGTTTTTTGGAGGCTTTCTTGGCCTGACAGGAACAGCCAAGATCTTCCTTTACTACCACTCCTAGATCGCATTTCGTTTAAGTGCGCTGCGCTATTTGATCCCCCAGTCTGTATTCGCAAGTGGCTTTATGGCGTATGCTCAGCACCTTGCACTTTGTAGCGTTGAACTGAAGCAGGTTCTGAGTCGACCATTCGTAGACCCTGTCCAGATCATCCTGAAGTGCGGCATTGTCGCTGGTTGTTCTGCTGGCTCGCTATGTCTTGAGATCATCAGCAAAGAGTAAGGAGTTGGAGGTGGCCACTGTCGCGAGATCGTTTATGTAAATCAGGAATAGTCGTGGACCAAGTACTGAGCCCTGGTGCACTCCGCACTTAAAGTCGATTGGGTCAGAGATGACGCCGCGAACTCTTACATTCAGATGTCGTTGAAGCAAGAAGTTACCTATCCAACCGAGGATTGGGTCACCAATTCCATAACATTGCAGCTTGTGAAAAAGGATACGGTGGTTCAGACGGTCGAAAGCCTTTGAGGGGTTCAGTTGTACTGCGTCAACACCTACGCCGCTGTGAACGGTCTCAGTCCAAATGCAGCTGGCAAGCAACAAGTTTGAAGTGCAAGAACGGTTCTTGCGAAACCCATGTTGTTCTTGTCCAAGGATATTGCGTTCTTCCAAGAAGTTCATCACCGCTTCGGCAATAATCGCTTCCTTGATTTTGGAGAGCACAGGAAGTAGCGTTGTCGGGCGAGAGTTGGCCGGATCTGTACGAATTCCTCCCTTATGGATGTGAGTGACGATGCCTTGTTTCCACATTGTTGGCACGCGCATTTCATTTAGGTATCGTGGGAAGAACTTGCAGAGGGGGTCCGCCAGCTTTACTGCAGCCATTTTCAAAGCTTTTGGACGAATATTATCAACACCGGGAGAGGTATGCTCGGGTAGAGCAATTAGCCTTTTCATAACACCCGCAGTCGTAAACGTGATGTGGCTCAGTCCTCGTGATGATACAACGAGTTGCAGTTCTAAGTAACGATGTATATGCGTTAGTATACAGTGGTTCACCTTTTCGTAGATCCTCGATAAAGGAATAACTCCAGTGAGTAGCTCAACGAGTGCACGCGAATCCGTGTAAAACAAGCGTGAGCGAAGTAGGCCTTTGAAAGTTTGAATTTTCCAGCCAGATGACAGTTAGAGAATGACGACTCCGGCTGATAATTTGAAAAAACTCTAGACATGATGTGCATGTGAACAACCCTTGCGAGAAATGTGTATGACTGGTAGACGTTTACGTTTTTGACAGTGAATGAACAAAAAATTGTATGAATTTAGGCAGCTCACGGGTATCAAGATAATCGTACAAATTGACGATTGGATGTCATTTTGGAAGCAACAACTCCGCAGGTGAAAAGAATAGCTGCGTATTTTGCATCTACATTGGATAGCTACGGTATTTGTGCTACCACGTTGTGGGTAAGTTTCTGCCATTGTAACCTAGTTTCGGTTATATCATGCTGTGTCCAACTGGTCGGTTTCCATGGAAATTCTTTAATAAATAAATAAGTAAATAACTAAGTGATGTATTCCACGTCGGCGCGAGTTGCAGTCCAATTAAATGGTCTGATCAAGTTATTCAATGAGGTAGCATAAAATAGATAATTGTTAAAGTTGTATACAGTGGAGCTCAAACAAAATTATTTTTGAAAAAATTGATTGGCAGTTTGAAATCATTAGAATTATTAAGCAACTGAGAAAAACGAGGAAAGCATACGGAAATAAAACTGCAAGTTAACTAACGCAGCCATCTATGAAATTAACTTCAGGCGACTTGTTTCCATGCGTGGCATCCTATAAAAATGTTTCACAAGCACTTCTATGCCCTAACTGGCTTTGTGTCGGGGTAAAAAGGTAGCAAGTAGGCAATCACCTGTTTACATATTCCTTGGCAGGTTTTAGCACTCGAGTGATCAGGTCACCCAGCCCATTTATCGAGCGTCAATTTTGTGCAAGTTACTACTAGTATATCAAACATATAATACGGTATTGTGTTTCACGGTCAACAGCAACTGTGAGTCAAAGGCAATATTCGTCGTTTGGCTCTACTCCTTTTATCTTGAAATCTGTAAACCGCCACTTCAGGAAATCAGCCCATTCGTAGCAAATAATGAAATAACTGAGTACAATTATAGGTAATTAATTAATAATAGTTTAGGCATGCACAAACAAATGCAATCCACTCTTCATCAACTCCACCCGTTGTGATCAGCATATTTTTTATAGTATAGTGTGTGAGGTACGCCAGTAGTTCATTCTCCAACTTCTTAAGTGTTTTGGTCTGCCGGATGATTTCAGGCAGTTTGTTTCATACCATGGAGTACAATAGCAAGAAGAATCTATCCCTTGTCTTTGTTCGGCCTCATCGGCACAAGAAGCCTTATTGAGTTGCTTCTGAATTGACACCATTCACTGGTATCTATGTGTACACTAGTGACGTCAGCATACACAGAATGGCTGATGATTCGGTGTAAGTAGTATATGTTACTTATCAGCTTTCGCAATCACAAGGGTTAAGACCCTGTTCTTGATATATCTTCTGGTAAGTCATCGTAATGAAGTACGTCACTAACTGCAACGCAAAGCGCAATCGCACTCACTCAAAAGCTATTTGATCACACTCCCTCATATTAGTTAAATATATGATCAATATACCAATGTACGCATAACGTATGCGATATATAGACTAAGTCTAACGTCACGGATCACGAGCGATCTGCAGATGAAGACGATTGTTCGTTTGACATTTGCTATCTGATAATCGAATGGTACAGAAAAATCAAACGTTAGCGGGTAGCACGAAACCAGTTCCCGAATGGAGACGCATTTCGTGAGCTGCTTATCATGTAATCTAAGTGTTTCGGATGGTAGGTGGAATCAAATTGAAAATATTCCTCTTTGGTCTTAGGTTGCATGCGGAAGTCACCAGGACACTATAGAAGAAAGTTCATTCTAAATAATATGTGATGCCTGACAAGGGTCATTTCTGTTGAAAGGATTAGCCTCTTATTATGTGATCAGCAATTAAAAACACCTTCATGCTTGATTTTTTCAAAAATGTCATCATCATAAATAAGAAAAATGATGGGATCTGGTAAGCTTACTTGGATTCCCTTACTTGTGACTGCCGTGAATTCGAAGGTTATTATGATTGTTACCATTTGTTTTCGATAGGAAACTATAAGCTTAACCAGAATAACGGAAAATCTCAAATGCCAAATGGTCAAAGTTTGGCAATAGTCTTGTATGCGGAACTCGGTCAAAGGCTTTACCAAAATCCAAGGCAATTAGAACAGTTGCTTTTCTGAAGTCCATAGACTCTGTCACGTTGTTTAAGAAATTTGTTTGACGGGTAACCTATGAACGTGACTTTATAAATCCATGGTTTGACAAAGCAATTTGATTTTCCGAGAAGAAGTGCGCAGCGATCCGATCTTTTACTGTTCACTCCAATAGGCGAGTGATTTATAAGGCAATAATTTTTCCATATTCATGAAAAACCCCTACAGTGCCACGGGCATTATTATGGAGATCTTATACTGCAATGGATGTTAACCAGAATAAAGAGAAATGTGTAAACATTTTGTGTAGTAAGACGGGATGATATTCCATAGATATTCCACAGTAATGCTTTCGCTTTTTCTCATGTTACCATGTATTATGCTGCAGTATTCAAGGATGGGGCATGGGTAGTTTAAAATGCTGAACACTAGAATAGGTTGGGTGGTTTCTGTTGGATATATTAAACATCGATTATCTGACACGTGCTACCTCTCTCCGGTATGTTGGGAAAAGTTGTGGACAGTTGAGTACCTACTTCCGAGATCCCGTATGCACAGCTGTTTAGAAACTTGTTCATGTTTAGTGCAATGGATTCTTCTGGAATTGAATAACGGAATATCAAAATGGTTGCTTTCTTAGCTCTGTGGTTCATTATCCACATGGGGTACCATGACTCAGAGGAATGTATTTTGTCGTGCATGAGCGGTAGCGCACAGGGAATTTTGTCACGCTGAATCTTATTGACGATGTCGATATATTCCTTGTACCTACGATCCATGTCCAACATATCCAGTTTATTTCGGTCAGCTTCAAAATGGATCACTGCCAAATATTTCACTTGTCAATAAAAGCCTACTGACCAACACTGATATGTTTTCACCGATGTTTTCACCGATAGTTTTCAATGCTGAAACCCACATTATTAAGTCACGCCGATTACTGAAGCTCGTCTTTAATCAAAAGGCTTGCTAATGAGTTTATCTTGTTTTCTTTTTAACCATACGCTGAAAATTTAGTCAATTTGTATAAACTATACGAATTACCATGTGTTGCACTTACCGTATACCTGTTTCATTTCAATCCATATGCAGAAAATGTATTCCATTTTTTCTACACTTTGCATATTGCCATGTGTGGGCACTTTTTCAAGAATGTAATTCGCTGAAACTTCATTGAGGAATGGGTCGCTTAGTGTCGCTAATTAAAACTCTTATTGATTTATTCAATCCTAGTGACGAAAGCCGCATGGATTTGAAAAGATATACTTAAGGGTGACACTGCGGCCAGCGGATGCTCCATACCAGTGCGTACGCATTAGTGAAAAGGACCCGATAGTGATCCACTGGTTTCAAGAAAAAATGTGGCTTGGCACAGAATGCTTTGAATTATCATTAAGTTAACATTTCCATATTCATATACAAAATGAAAATGATATCCTGATGTTTGGAAGATCTCAGTTATTTTGAATCTGAGCATCAATCCTCGATAATTGCACTAAAATAAAAGTGAAAATTAATATTCACTGTTTCCTATCGGTATGCATCCACCAGTTTAATTCGTAAATACAAGTGCAAGTTATTGGCAGTGCCCGTTGACTTTTGCAACCTTTATTGGACACATGTCACCAATTAGTTAGAGGATATAAAAGAATAGGATTGTCAAACAGTTTATAGCCTTATACCTATATGACATTTTGATAATAAGAGGAAAACGATACCGGCCTTTGTGCCTGAACTGGGAGTTTTCAAGTCGGTCAAGTACAGCTTGAGGAAATCCAACAGTGTTTGGAATTTGCGCTAATGCAGGCAGTAATTTAGGTTCAAAATGTGTCATACTCCTGTGCGATATGAAACCATGTACTTGATTTAATTGTCCTTATAAACACAACAATAAAATGTGGTAAAATTCTTTGGATGCTTAATCAAGCGTGCGAGCTGAATTATGAATTTTTAATGACCAAAAGTTCATAGGAACTTTGGAAGTCCAAGATGTACAGCCGAAGCACGTGTTGTGAAAAAGGGAATTTGAGACGGGTTTGCTGACAATAACATACCACGTGAAAAGTATTAATCTCATTAAACACTCGTTTAAAATGTGAATAAAGCCCTTTCATTTCCACTGGTGCATATGTCCTTGTAACAAGTTTGCTGCTGCATTACCTGTTTTCTAAATACGGATTGGAGAACATAGTCAGGTGAGGCCAAATCACTGGCACATCATAGTCAACAATTTGCTGCAGCATTAATTGAATTGGAGGCGAAAATATCCGCAGAGTGAAGGCAAATTTCGATTCGACCTGAGCCTTTCTTTGCGTGGGTTCTACGGTAGTAACAACGTAGCCGGATTCTGTAACGCAGACAGTGACAACATTAATTATCCAGTTGCCTCAGTCCTCATATGTTTATACAAAATACCTAACCACCCAAGACTAATAAACGTATGTGCGAAACGGAGAAAATGGAAGCTCGTGAGATGGTCCACTGGCTCTAATGTTTCATACCACATAGCAATACTAGTTCTCATATGACCAAACTGAGCAATTAACTCTGAATCATTAGTGCTCAACACGTTCTGAATATGTCAAACTAGTTGTGCCACCCATTTAAGAACTGAAATATAGCACCGAACTTGGGGGTCTTTGTTTGAGGCTAACAATATAGTATAGTTAGCGGGAATGTCGTAGAAATTTCTTCTCAATGCGAGTGCTGTTCCAAATTTTGTTGCACCTATTCTCAACCTAAGGATATTAAAATGGAAATGACGTGGTATTTTCCCCTTCGCATTTCCTTTTTACACTTATGTTAGTCAGCGACTACATAACAAAACCAAACGTTGCTTTCAAAATTTAAACTAATGGATTTATACGTGTTCTTCCGTTAAACCCTCGGCTCCTTTACATATGTCTTAATACGAGCATCATGGTGAGTTTAACAAGAAACTTTAAGTATAATAATTAAGTTATATTTACCAACAAATTCAATCCCACCATACATGTTATGCGTTGCTTTTAACCCGTTATGCAACTGCGTTTCATTGTTTCAACTATGCTAGTGCATATCGGCCTTTTGTCCCAATCATACAGGCTGCGTACATAACTCACTGATCTGATATTCACATCCAGACGGTTCGGAGTGGGGACACACCCTGACTGATCGGTCCAAAGTCAGTCGAATAGAAATAGGAGAAGACTAATGATGTACAGAATCATTGACAGTGGGTCGCACTAAGCAACTGCAGTGGCATTCCTTGATCTGATTGAAAGCCTTGCCTAAAATGGTCCCATCTGCTCCTGGTTACCCCCATACCATAATGGCCCTAATACCGATCATTTATACAGTGGACAGAGCCACAAAATTTAATTGGTTCACGTAATGTCTATCGGGAACCAAACTCTGTGTGCTTTGTCTACCCCGTCACCTTTATATATTGCTGCTTAATTTAACTGAATTATTACTAATTTGTTCAATTCCAATGAAATCATACGTTATATTCTACGAGGTCTAAATACTGTAGTAAGTTCAACGACAAGCTGGTACACCACAAACGAATTCTTCGGAAGTCTATTTACTAACGTCAACATGAGTAACTTTGCTTATTCGAGTTTCATCAGTAGCTCCGAGATACCATTAGACGGAGTTTCTTTAAGGCTATCAGAATATCTATATAGTGCACAAATGTATGCCATAGCTACAGGCAATTTTGTCTTCTCACGTTAACACCATATTTGTACTTGCATTTCGCTGCACAAAGCCTGTGTGCATCTGGCTACCCGTGCGCCTAGTGACTCACCATTAGAAAACCCGCTGACCGGAGCGGACAACTGAGGCAACCCAAACGGCTTGACAATCGCAAGCAAATAGGGCACACCGACCGGAGATGTTTGTAGACCGGGAATCCAATGTGCAACAAAGCCCAGGTCAGTCGTACCTCACACAAGCGGAGAACAGAGATCCTCTCGAAAATCACTAGTTCGTTCTGTGTCAATTCCTATGCCGCAGCAAATGTGAATATAACACATAACGGAGGCAACTTCGTGTCGACAGATAGGTTATGGTTCTGTGACTTGTGTTCAGATAGTCCGATAATTAAGATTGTTCAGACGCTTACGATATTGCGTGAGATGTTGTCTGTTACGTTGGCAGAGCAAAAGGAATTGATGGTGAGATTGAGATGGAACATCTCAGATTTCGATTTGCAGATTAATGTATTACGTAGCCCGAATTCCATACCTCTTGAATGGCAAAAGCTCCCTAGCAACAATGCTACACAGTCCAACGAAAGGCAAAAACATGTGTGATGAAGCAGTGAAAACATGCCGGTTGAACCGTCCCCCAAGTCTTACGAAGTGTTGTAAAGCATGCAGAGTTACGCACAAATTGCATGAGCACCTCCATCCGTAGCTGGGCAACAACAATTGACTCCTACAGATACGGCTAGTAACGGCGCTGCACGTAAAACATCTTGCTGTGTATCCTTGGCCTGTGTTCTACGGAAGACAAGCCAGACACACCCACTTTACAAACCTACGCTCACAAGGAACTGCAGAATAAATAATCACTACGCAACCAAAAGCCAATGACAGTGATTAAAAGACCGAAGCGGAAATGCAACTCTAGTTCGTCACGTCAAAATGAGATGAAGAAATTGGTATTGTTTCATTGTATGCCAGAATTGATGCATGACGATAGCAGTGAACGTCAGAAGCACGACATAGAAGAATGGAGGTACATCCCAGAGCTCTACGACATGCAGGATGTCGCGGCTGTTGACGTCACCCATCTAATTGCCCCCAAAAACTAACAAGGCAGCGGGCCACCAGTGCTGAATGTCACCTTGGCTGCACTAGGAATGGCATCAGTGGCGATCCAACCATGGCATGACAAGAGGAAAATATGGCCATCAGAATTATGGTTAAGACCATTCCTTCAATTGGCACATACCTCATATACAGATGAGCCAGTCTCGGTTGTACCTGTCTCAGATCAGCCAACCGTGCGAACAACCGTTTCAAAAAACTTCAGCAGATCGGCACTATTTGTGCTGCTCACTCACAGCGAACCCAGCTCCTAATGCGTCAACAAATACAATACTGCTACACCAACAATCATGGGTTGTATTCTAAGCTCTCAGAACTACACTATCGACATGAAATAATAAATTGGGACCTCATAGATTTTATTAAAAGTTGAACTTCTAACGATGTACTTGATCCGGAGATAAAACTCAGTGAGAATGCAGTAATACGAAATGATTGTCCATCTCGCGGTGGTAGTGTTTCTCTCTACTATCTTATTTACTTGAGATGTGAGGCACTATTTTGCACTATTTTGCCGACTGCACCTAGCAGCTCAAGATGTTGGTTCACAGAAGACAACTGATGCTTACCTCTTAGCAATCATCTATAGGCCTCCGAACTCGTCAGCAGACAGCGAAAACATTCTGTTAACAGCTCTTCGCTATGCTGTTTCACAAAAGTACTCTGGCAATATTATACTGGGCGACTTTAATGTTCCTTCGTTAGCATTAATGTCCCCTAATGAGGAATCATTTAAATCGAGGCTCCTTGAATGCATGGATTTTGGCAGTTTTGTATAACCATGTATCTTCCAAGCAGACACCGCGGTTCATCAAGCCATCACTCCTGGACTTAATCCTGACTAATGAAGTGTTGATGGCTGAATCAATGGCACAACATCATCCACTGGGCCATAGCGACCATTCAGTGGAAGCAATGGAACAATGGTATGGTACGCATAAAATCGCCAATGTTTGACATGTCCCGTGGGATGGTTTGTGGGAATAACTTTACTTAAAATAAGTTGCACAAAAGTGAAAAACACATCGGTCGACTTACCATATTATGCACGTTAACACGTAGGTATATCCGTCTAACCCGAGTCCATAGGGTTGGTGAGTACAATGTTTCTCTGCTCCTTGTCATCACTCAATGTACAGAAATCAGATCAAGTAATGTAAATGATGTAAAGCATCATCGATTCGTTTCGTACAACTGGGTAGCGTGGGCACTGAAATGACAAAAGTTGAAAGAATGTTCCACGGTTGACAAGCTCAAAGGGAAGAGTAGTTTCCGTGTCACTCCAGCCGACTGTATTGGGTGGCGAGTTTCAATTTATGACCCCTCAATTCTGTGTTGCAGCTAATCTTCAGGTCTCCGCAACTGCAACCGGGTTTTTCCAACACTGGAAGGCCCGGATGAGGTCACCTCGTAGACCGCGATATCTTCCGTTGTACACTCCCAGGGCTTTCAGTCACCTATGGTATTGCAGATGAGACAAACCCTACACATTCTCGTTGCTCGTCGCTCTGCAACTCCAGTGCAACCAGGTCGCGTTTTAACCAGAGTTGCCAAGCCTGGATCGTGTATTGTACTTGGTGCCTCACATACGCATTGAGTATTTTGGGGAGATAGAGGGATCGAACTTCCCGAATGCTGTCTGCAACCGACCAACATGTTGGTTCGCGGATTTGTAAGCTTTCAAGGACTGCGCCGAATAGCGGAGGTCGTCTTGGATTACCACCCCACAGTCTCGGTCTTGTGAAGCCGTGTTCAGCACATCATCTCTAAGCTTATCTGCGTACGTGGGCTTGTGGCGTACATGCACTGTTTTGCATTTGTCCGTTTTAAACGGAAGTTGATTTAGCTGCAGCCACACAAAAGCGGTACAATTCTCGTTGCAACATATGGTGATTTTCATGACAGTCGCTTGCCCTCCATATCTTGATGTCAAAGCCAAAAGCAGGAACTTTGATTTGATAAAGAACAAGACGAACCGCTGCCTAAACACTGACCTTTGCGGAACACCGCAGTCCACACCAAGTGGACCAGAAAATGAACCTCGAACTTGAACTTTAATGCGCCAATGAAAGGGGTAGTTTCCGATCCATCAAAGGATAAGGTTTCCAACTCTGCGTGCGTGCAGCTATTGGAGAAGGATGCAATGATCTTTGCGGTCGAATGTTTTGGAGAAATCTAGGTAGACGACATCAATGCCGGTTGCACAGTCGGCTATCTTGGTCCAACGGCCACGGGTAATCATTAGCTTGGTGGCACATGACTGATGCTGACAGAGTCCGTGTTGCGCCGGTGCTTTGATTTTAGACTATTTAAATGAGCTCATTGCAGCTTAAGTTAAGATCGATTCCATCAGCTTAAAGAGCACCGAGAGGAGAGTCAGTTGGCGATAGTTGGCTGGCTCCGAACGGCTACCACTTATGAAAATCGGGATAATGATGCCTTGCTTCCACATGTTAGGGATCTGCTGTTGGTCAAGGCATACGTGGAAAAAGCTAGTCAATTTTTCATCTATCCTCGTAGCTGTCACCTGTAGTGCTTTCCGGGGAATGTTGTCAACTCCGGAGGATCTATGGGTGAGCAACGATAGCAGCCTCCTCAAAATGGTCGCTGAAATAAACGAGACGTGTGTAAAGACCGGCATCTGGGGGGATGGAGCAGGTAGGTTACAATTGCTTGGAGCACATCGGGAATATGGGGCCTATTGCAGTCGCAGAACGTCGGCTGCATCCGTGGCGGTTTGAGCATCCATCCGCTAATATTAGTGGGGGAACACCATGTTTCACATTCCGGAGGCTGTTCACATGCCTGTACAGAAGCTTTTTGTTAACAAAATCTTTTCCGCCAGAATCTGCTGGTGCACGAGTCTAGTACAGTAATTACGATGCACAACATAGTTACTCCAGCTGTCAGGGCTAGGGTTCGCTCTATACACATGTCACACAGCGTCTCTTACTGTCATGTGATTTCGGGTTCTGTTCCGAATGAATGATTGTGCCCTTGTAGAACGACGTGGCTTGTTGACTGGTGCAGACATAATCAGATCAGGGAACTTCTCGGTAAAATCCGACAAGCGCTGTCAATGTAACAGTTGTCCGGAAACTCCACCAACATCTCCCAAAATTTCTGGCAATATATTCTACTGGGTGATTGTTCTAAACAAGTTAGTTTGCTCTTGTACATGCCCAGCATAATACACGATGTCGTGAATTATGGTTACGTGGTCACTTCGCCCCAGAGGGCTCTCCAGCCTTGGATTCTGAAACATGAGCTGTTGGTTCGTAATCACCAAAACCACCACAGATGGTTGATTTCCGGCTCTGAATCGAGTGGGTACATGGACATGGCTGAAGAGCGGGATGCTTGTAATATACTCTCGCAGGTCGGCCTTAAACTGCTCGTTGGGGATGCCGGAACTTCCAACACATGAGTATTGATGTCGCCTGAGATAAGAACAGGACTGTATTGTCCTTCTTGTACCCTTCCCAAGGATAATGTCAGGGGGGAGTCCATCTCTTGGGTTGACATTGGGGACGATAAACAACAAAAAGGCAAATGTTGTTGCGCCTTAGTCGCAGACTGCACCAGAGTGAGTCTATCATCAGCGTTTCCAGATCGGCCACAGGTTCACAATGTAGGTTGTTGCGGTAGTATAACATTACCCCTTTGCCTTTGCTAGGCCGATCGTTTCGGAAAATGGACATACCACTCATCACAACTTTAAATTCCGTAATGTCTGAGTGCGACCAAGTTTCCGTAAGGAGTATGAGGTTCCAGGCGTGTGACGCTTGACGTAGCCGCAGTTCGACAAGCTTGTCCGGAAGACATTATGCATCGGCGAACATGCAGGTAAGTTTCACTGTTTTTAGCAATAAATCGTGGGATGGGTGTTTTGGGTAAAATGTTGTGCCGACCGGTATACGGTAGGTTTTGAGTAATCGCCTTTGAGTAGGGGATGAAGAACTCTTTTATGTCCGATGGTTGGCTCCTACCATCACCTGTTTGCTTCGCTTTGTATGTAATGTATGAAGTGCGTTTGCAAGTTTAGTCGGCTAGATGATTGGTGTTATCCGAACTCTTGTCGGTAAGTGGTCTGACTAAGTTGCTGCTCACGTGTGTTTGCTCAGCGGATGCTGTTTTGATCCGGAGCTAGGAAGGAAGGCTGCAGCGGCCCGCAAAACATCCCTCCATTACCATTGTTGACATTTGTCTGGATTGGAGCAAACACTATCACAAACCAATTACCTTGCAATTTAGCCATCGGCGCAGCCTCGAGGTTGATTGCGCTATGATGTTTTCCAGAGAGAGGGTCTCGCGAATGTACCGCCATTGCTAATGGTCGTGAGTGGCCGACTCGAGCTCACCATTACCTACAGCCTCGGGAACAACGTGCGCAAGGATGGTCCTATTCACGAGTTCCTTCCGGTTTTCGTTCAAGTAATCATTTGCCTGTCTGCGCTCACTCCACGGAATATCCTGGAATAGGCGCATATAACATGACCCATTCCGAACGCGAGCTGTTGATAACAGGACAGCTTCTGCTTCATTGGCAGAAGTCAGCACAACACGGAGAAGTCTTGGTTCATTGTGGTGCCGTGAGTTTGAGTGACGGCTAATGTCTGGCAAAGTTACGGCCTTAGTTACAACACCTATGGTGTCACATCCGGAGTTCCACTGGTTCACCACATCAAGTTGTTTATTTTTAAGTTGTTTGACGTCGGTTCTGGAAATTTGGTCTACATTACCGCTGGTGTACTACGTGCAACGCTGGTTGTGGTCAAGCGACCAGCTGGTCTGTATACATTCGATGAAGGCCGTATGGGTACAGTTTCGTCTTCTTCATTTACTATGGGTCCAATGGGATTGGCCAAAGATCTAGGTTTCCGGTCAATTGTGGTAGCAACCAAGTGACAACCAAAACTGGTGTCGAAGAATTTCTGAATATTCTGAACCGTTTGGTGGGTGGATGAGGCTCTGACGGTGCTCATTGCAATCGGCCTAGCAGTGGTTGTTACATTCATATTTCAGCAACTGGTGGTATTAGCATTTAATGCTACAGATGATGCCTATTTATAGCGCTGCCTAGCCTTCTTTCTCAGATTTAATGCGGTGCTGGATGGGAATTACCGGGATTTACTCTCTGTCACGCTTTCTACAAATGAATCGCTTTTGGTGTTCCTCGTTTGTTCAAACATTGCTACTAGTCTTTCGTACTTCTGTCATAGTTCATATATAATCTCTACTAGTGGGCTGACCATACATACTGAACAGAACCACAGTGAATCTGGTTTACCATTGTTAGCTTCAACTGTTCACTGTGAGCTTGGAAACTTTGCGATGGAATTTGCCTTGGCAACTGCTACATTGAATACCGATCGGTAAATTTTTATGGCATGAAGGAAGGCCACAATCTACTGTCGATCTGGATTCGGTAACATGGGTTTTCGATTGGTCGCCACGATCCATTGCGTCGATCGCCGGTAATCTCAGAGAGAGCGCTCATGGTTCCCTGCCTGCTGCTTGTGCGCTGAATTGTCTGCATGTTCAAGGTCGTCACATTCCGTGCGTCTGACCCGGATGGGGTAGGTTCAAGCGGCTAGATTGTTCACGCGGCAAAGAGAGCGACTCAGCCATAAGGACAGAAAGTGTACGATAGATAGTTTGATAAACCGTCTACAGCTGTAGCTGCTTATTCCTCAGATGAAACGTGTAATTGGCATCCGTTTGAGACCACAAATATTCCTGTATGGTTTGTGATTCGGAAAATTCCTCGATTGTCCGTTTGCGGGAATAGCGCAAAAACCGCAGTGTGGAGATAAAAGACGATGCAGACAAGCTAGATCCGAAAGATTGAGTGCACTTGATAGCGCAGATGTATCTGGGTCGAATGATTGTGAGAACACGTTTGGGTGACAAAATGCAATGGAGAACGGCGGCAAAACAACGTATTCACAGATGAACAATTAGAAAGCAGGTTCAAATAAATTGGTTTAAGCTCGAAAAGTCCAAATGTTTGGTTATATGTGTGATGCCCGTATTGTTGATAAAGATAGAGAGACGCAGCGAACTATTACTGAGCATTTGAAGCCGCACTGCTTAGCAGCAACCTTTGACTGGGACTTATAGACGCATAGTTCAGCGAATGACGCATGAAATGACTTGAAAGATAAAATTAACTGGGTCATACTATAACGGAAACGACGCGCGGGAGGCAGAGCGTGTATTGACCCAAGAACATGCCACTGACAACTCACAAACCCGTACAGATTTGGACTGTGTTTCCTTCCCACAACCCAACGCAGATGACCATTTGTGTGACGGGCAATTCCAAGTGCCTATGACGTTGAGCTTCGAGACAAACCCTCCAACTTTCACTTCTGCTGCGCTACATCCGATTTTGGCCGGTCATGATTCGTTCGAAAGTTCGTGATCTGCTCTCCCGCGGCTGTATCACTCGACGCGCGTTCACCCCTGTGGGCTTCTCTAGCGGCGTATTTGTCTGATTCATTGCGTTCCAGAAAAATATTTTCCTTCATTGTTCTGGGATTAGGCTCGTTTCCATATGCCGACCGTTATCCGCTGCCGCCTTGATCCGCAACGTTCGCAGAGCCTTGTCTCGTCTGATCTATTGCGCCCGTTGTTAATTATCTACAATCCTGTTTTTGTTGTCATTCCGGTTCACGAGTAGTCACTGGCTTCCGCCGCCTTACACTCGCCCATCTTGAAATTGTTCTTCCCTCTCGTACCATGGTCGCAGAAGGACGGCGTTCACGCACCTGTTCCTTCCTCCGTTGTCGATTTGGAAGTCTGCGCCTTTCCCATCGAGTACGATGTATGGGACTTTCCAGAGTTCCCTGAACTTGCTCGCATCTGGCCCTTCTTTATCTGGGCGATCGTTGTTCCCTACGTTGAATTGTTCACCAATCCTGAACGGCGTCCTCTTGTGAGACTCATGCCCTGCGTCGTAGTTCCTCTTATTGCGTGCTTGTCGGATTTTGGTTACAATTTTAGCAATCGCTTGCATCATGCGTGATACCATGCCGGATGTTTTCCCCCCTTACTCAGTTTCGCTAAGCACCTACCAAGTGCAATCCGTCGTCCTCGGCCAAAATGTAATTTGAATGGTGAAATCTTGGTGGTTGAGTGCATGCTGGTCCGGTACGCAAGCAGAACTTCAGGCAGTGCTTAATCCTATGACAACTTAATGCCGTTTAGCCATGTCTTCATGGTTCGGTTGGATCGCTTTGTCATTCCGCTGGCCAGCGGGTGATACGTTGAATGGCGTCGCCTCTGGATGCCCCACTTGTCTAATATCGTCTTACATAAATAAATAAATAAATAGTTTATTCTCAAATTTATAGGGACACACCAAATCAGGCATGATCACCGTTTACAGGCAGTTGTGTATCACAACGATACTTTGGGTTCAATCGTGCGTAGTGTAAATGGTCAAAGCACTATGAGTGTAGTGAAACGGTACATGTAGTCGGAGAGTGTCATATTCTTTCAGGTGTCGGGAAAATTGTAATATGATTCTAGTCGACTTGCTAGTATGTAGTTGTGGCCAATGACTTTCTTCAGTGGCGAGTCACATCCGCCATGTCGCAGTGTTGTTAAACAGGGATTTGTGGCTTTTTATAATCAGAACGCTTGCCAGGGGAAAACCCACTACGTCCTGCAACACTGACGTAACAGGCTTTTTACTCGAAGCAGAACCCCTGTTCGGTGAGAAGACATAGGATCTCGACCGTCATGCACGATGCAAGAGCAGCTGTATGTGGCACTACCAATCGTCACCGCAGCGGTTGCTGGATATCCGAGAGGTCGGTGAACTTGCTGGAAATCCGGAGAAAATTCCTGACTGACTATGAGCACAAGTCGAGCAGACGGACTATTAGGCACGAGCTAAATTGGAGTCTACGTGCTTACAAAGTATTCTGGTTAACTATTGACGCTCAACAAATAAAGCAGGCGAGAGCCTTGGCAATTTTCGCAAGCTTTTACAGCTGATTCGTGCCACTGGTCAGTGAGAGAAGCAGAGACTTGACGAGTGACATAAATCATAATACTTCTCGACAACAGACAATGAAGAAAATAATTGGAACTAAGCAAATGACAATTTAGGAAAACATTTCAGAGTGCTGCACGAAGGGGATTTTATGCTGAATGCGGTAAAATGCTAGCAACACCACCATATAATTTCAAACACATGTTGGTAAAATGCCAACAGATCGCGCAGCTTGGCCTCAGATTCTGTCCTGTAGATAGTGGATAAATCCCGCTGATACTTTCCAGCAATGTGCGCTCTCTCCTCCGTAAAATCGCTGACATTACTGACACTATAAATGGTATAGAAGTTGCAGATACAGGTGACGTGATGCTTCAAGAAGGTTGGCTCCATCTTGACGTTGAGATGAGGATATCCAACTCAGGGACTACCGTGTCATAAGAACAGCTAGAGTTGGAAAGCCACACAATTGCAGAGGAGGCGTCATCACTTTCATCAGTGAACTTTAGCGTGAATTAGGGACATTTTTGGTTACACACACACTGCCAAATGTTAGCTGCCATTTAATTGAATGTCAACCAAAGCTTTTGAGCGGAGTTCATTCTGTAGTCGTTGAATATGTTTCTATAGCTCCTGACACATCACCGTCTGTGTTGAAGGACTTTGCCGATTATTTTTCCCCAGAGTTACGGCTCGAAATCGTGAGCTCTCTCTGTATAGTTGTTGGTGATTTCAACAAGAATGACACAGCAGTCATCAACTCTCTCGGTCTAACAAATATGGTGAACTTGGAAACCAGACTGTATGCATAGTTATTTTCTACAATAATATGGACTCCTATGTAAAACACAGACCACTACATTCTGTAGGTATGCCCAGTATTGTACTGCAAAACAAAGTTTGTCTCTTTGACAAAGAAACCATACAAAACCGTCAAACGGAGAGATTGCTCGACAGAAAATATTGCGAAATTCCAAGCGATGTTGGTTTCAACTGACTTTTCAGTTTTCAGTAAAGAAATTCTATCCTTAAAATGTGACCACTTGACTGAATACATTAAAGTCCGCTGCGAGCTGTACTGCCCTGTTGGTAACATTTAACTAAAGATGAGTAAATTTGCTTCCCCCCTATTGAAGCAACTTAGCATAAAGATAGAACAAGTCTATACAAGCAAAGTGAGGGCGCAAGTTAACAGATTCTCTTTGACAATCAAATCCGAGATGAAATGGTTGGACCGTCTTTACATGGAGAAACTGCTTGGCACTCACGATTGCCCGGTCGCTGGAGACATTGGAAACACCTATGGGAGCAAAGTTTTCATAGGCGCATTGATAACGTGGATGTATGCAAAATCTATGCTGAAGTTCGTTCGTCTCAATGGGGTCTAAATTCTTTGCTCCACTTCATCAGCACAGGTCAGGTAGGCACCTTTGAAAGGTTTACTGTTTGCCGAGAACTCAAATAAATGAATGACACTAAGGCTACTGGCCCGCAACGCATTATCATCGCTCGTCCTAAAGCATTGTGTAGATTATGCTGGGCAACTTCTGACAGCAATTTTCAATCGATATCTGATGGAGGGCACCATCCGCAACAACTGGAAACGTGTTAGGATAACACCGATTGCAAATAAGTATTCTCCAAATTATCGTCCAATAGCATGTACTTTGGTGAAGTTGAAGATTTTCGGGAAACCACTTGATCTTCAGATTTTCACACGCACCAATGCAGATGATAGATACAAATTTGCTTACCAACATGTTCGCTCCAAACAGGGTGAGGCACCTTATCTTGTGGATTCTGTAGTATCTGCATTGGATGAAAAAGGCGGGCAGTTCGCCTCCTGTTTCTTGACTGTACAGATGCTTTCGATATTGTTAATAAATCAATCCTGCCCAACCAGTTGTTTGCAATGGTGTTCAAACAAGGGATTGCGGCATGGTTAAAGAATACTTTAAAAACCACACTTAGTTCACCCAGATGAATGAAGCATTCTTCTGCATTGCTCTTTCATACTGGTGCACAACAGGGAGCCATCATCTCGCACGCACTAATTTCATTATGCTTGAAAGATTCCACATACCAAATACCTTTACTGAATGCAAGTATGCTGATCATGTCGTATTGGGATGCGCAAGTCCAGCCGCTTTGACATCTACCTTCTAAATGTTCTACATGCGCTTGTGCTAATGTCCTCATCCCGATCCCTGATTTTGTACACTTCTAAATGTCGAGAAATAACATTCACATTTACCAAAACAGACAAGTTAAAACTTATTTAGACGCCACTTCTCTATTGGCAGTTGGTGAGCAGTTCATACTCAGATGGTTAAGTATTAAATTTCTAGAGGGCCATTTATTCCGAAAGTTATCATCTATTCACGTTTGCTGAAAAGCTTTCTGAGGTTAGACGGTTGTCATTTGATGCTCATCGACTTAAAGTGCCTTCAGTGCCCCGAGATTTGATTCTTCACATTCGACTGCAAGTATACTGTCACATTCGCTCTACTCTTCCCCTGTGATCTTCTCTGGGTTACACAAAACGGATTATACCTTGATTTTACGCTCCATAAGGCTTAGTTCCAGACATAGTGGATAGTCTAGAGAGACCCTTGTAGAATTTATTGTCAACAAACAGCTAAACGCTTGTATCAGATATTCCTCCAAAATTTTAAAGACCCTATACATCCAATACATTTTGACCGGTCCGAAACATTATCTTTCTCCTCTACGCGATCCAAATTTAAGGTTTTATTTTTCCGTACTGTATCTTGCCGCAATTCTGTGCTACCGCACTTTCCTCTTTGCTGGCTGACTCAACCAAAACTAACAGCATGTTTTGAAATTATTTGTTCGAGTGAAAAGTAATGATGCACTGAGGTATTTTATTTTTCATGTAACAGTAACATCATACACATTGCCGTCGGCATTGATAGTGCAACAAGCAAAAAATGCACCTACCCGGCCGAATAAAGCCTACTTTGAAGTGACGTGACACATATTAATTACAGGAAAGTTGAAACCAACATTAACAAGTGGTCAAATGAAGGACAGAAGAGACGAACAAGAATGTGAATGTCGGATAATTCAAGAATTCGGTACAGGAGCGTCCACAACGATACTGCTAATGCAAATCGGCTGTTGCCTAACATGGTGTCAAATGCGTGTTGGAAAGGCATTTGATTATGATGATTATTGGGAGAATTAACCTTGTGTATACATTGTGTTAGATATACTCACCAAAGAAAACTGATGTCTAAAGATAATGACGAAATTTGCAAAAGTGCTCGCTGAACTGAATGTTAAGAAAGCGTTATAACGCGTCCGAGCTGTTTCCACTCTTAGTTGGTAGGAACGAACATTCTTCATATATCTAGCACCCCACAAGCATAGAGTAGCCATTCGAATTTAGAACCCTGCGAGCTAGCGTTGCCTATCCGACAGACGACAGACGGGAGAAGAAAGTCGCATAAATTAGCGCCGTAAGGTGAGTGTAGTGTTTAGGTGAGCCCAGCAAAATTTGCGCAAATTTGGCGGAGCTATGCAAGCCCATTATGCGGGCGTACTTCACTTCACTGACTGGTAGATACCAAGGCCGATATGTGCGTGAAAATAAACTAACAGGACATTTGTTAAAATGATTTTTCCGAATCGGGTTATCACAAGCCACTTTCCAGAGAATATTCTCCTGAAACATTTTCACATCTCAGGTCTCCTGAGAATTTTCTGTGATAAGTAAAGCGGCCATATATCCTCAGTTGAGGATAGCACGTCTAAATCATTTGAGATTCATCAAAACTCTAAAATTATTGTTATGAACACGGTGTTTGGTCCAGGTCTAATTCCGATGTAGTAAGCCGTCACCAAGTTTTTCAATCTAAAGTTATTATACTCATTGACAAATGCTACTTTTCTTTGTTTACACGTGAGTGGAAGAAGTACACTCCCCAGTGGATGGAGCCACCCATTGAGCTTAGCATGTTGTCTAAGCCACATGGCACACTAATAAATTCATGGCCAAATAGACGCAGTACGTATTTTTGCATCGCAATGGTACAATTAATTGACGCGTATCGAGATTTGAAATAGTGTGGAGATTGTACACAGATGTTTGTTCATGTTTACTGTCAGCGTATCATTGGGATCAACGTAAAATACGGCGCTTGTGTACAGAAAATTCAAAGTGCATAATTGTGAGGGAAACAGCCAGCACTTGATAAGTTGTTTTCCGGCTACAATAATCAAAGGTGCTGCTTACTACAATTGCTTCTGCGTGAAAATCTTAAGAAATGACTGCAATTCTTATGTTGTGTATTGTACAAACTATTTAAATTACCAAGGAGTTGAAGAACTAGTGCAATGATCCACTAGCCCATGGTCACACGACGTGTGGGTCTTTCCCATTGATTTGATTAATATGCGTGACTACATGGTAACACGGAGCTTTCTTAGAACAATTTCCACACACGCACACACACACAGTTGGTCACTTCCCCCAGTTGTTTGATCTTGGTAATACACAAAATTGAGCAATGTTATAATATGTATTTTATTTCTATTCCGGCAATTTTCGTTTGCATATACTCGAGCGATCTTTCGTGATAAAAGCGAAATGGGACTACGGTATAATTTTCTCTGCCTGATCAGGACCATAGAAGTGATCTCAAATTGCGTTCATGGGTGTGAGAACTGAAGCTCTTTAGTATGATTAAAAATGGCTGTAACGACGTTTACTTTAACTCTTGCTATTGCTTTTCTGCACACAAGGGAAATACCTTTTGTAAATCCCGTGATCTTCGTGGGCACAGACCTTGTTCATTCGCGCAAAAAAATGTTTTTTCATTTTCGGTTAGTAGACGGATTTGGGCATTATTTTAGTAGGTTCATCGGAGAGAGACTAAAAGTCAACTAGGTGCGCTGCCAATCCAAAATGCGTCAGATGATCGACTTGTCTTATGGAGAATAGTCGGTGGTTTGCATACCCTTGGTCCGCACTGGGGATCGAACCATAGCCGCCATGTTTTACACCATTAGCCAGCGGCTTATGAGTCTAAGTCATGAGAGTCGATAGCCAACCATCACGGATTTCTGCTGATTAGTGGGGATGTTGGTAAAATTTCAGAGTAAGCTCCTAGAAATTCCCTCTCGGATTTGTTTGCTCAGTGGCGGAAATATATTTGGCGGTTCGTGTGTAACAGGCAAAATTTGGTATGTAAGAGCGAAACGGGTTGTTTATGATCCTGGAAGTTACGTAGGTACGTGCTTATATAATGCATGATAAATAAGTCAACTAGTCAATCTTTTGTTAAACCTCAGTATTGTAAAATTTGATTGCTTTATAGCTTAAGAAATGCAGACCATTCAACGATTCCACTCCCTGGCGTCTATGTAGCTACATACCATTATCCCAACTTTGCGTTATCTGCACCTCAATCCTGATTTGACCACTAATTCTATTCCAATTCTGTTCAGCCGTTAGCTCACAACCACTGAGAATTTATCTCGCTTCGTTTGGCGTCAATCACTCGCATAATTACCTTGCTTCAACTTGCGGTGAACAAATTCATTCTGACCATGGTGTGTAGCAACAGTTGTATTCTCAGTGAGAGTTTCAATTTCGATCTCCTCCGCTTTTCAGAAATTGACATGTGGTTCGTGTTTGTTACATTGGCACGACTGAGCTTGACTCAAGTTTGTCATTGGGTGTTATTATTGACCTCACATTGGTGGAGCATTGATGTGCTTAGAGGCTATAATTAAAAGCCATTACATTTGTTCTGCTGACTTCTGACAGTGCCAGACAATTAATGTATGCAGCAAGTAGACACAACGGCCACGGTTCCGTATCGCTTCTTTTAAAATGAACAAATAAAATTGCTGTATTGGACACATACGTGGCACATTAATATAGGCAAGATTATTCGCTCACATAATGTCAGAGTAGAATATGTTAAGTTTCGGAAACAACGTCCCTGTCTTAGCTTAGGTTTCTTAGTCTGTCGCTGCTTGCAGACCGTATAATTATAGGAGATAAAGATAAAACAAGATTTTCGACGAAGGTAGTTATCATGCATGCGAATGACGTGATCTATTCTGTGATGTATCTCTGTTGCAACGCTACCCCTACCCCTGCTCTCTGAAACCACAACCCAGGCGGGAAAATCCGTAGGACGAGACATCCCATACCGAAGTGCATTAGAAATAGAATACGGTTAATTTTTATAGGTCACATGCCATGACCTCCGGTTGTGCGTTCCTGGGCTAACTAACCTCACCTGTCTGGACAAATTCCAATCTAAGAAAACACGGTTGCAACCGTTTTCTAAGCTTCCTATGGGCATTATCTACGAACTCCATAATTTTGTCAGTCTCCCTGGCCAGCTGTAGTCGCACTCACGCCGGACTCTGGCAACCAATCATGATGACGATCTGATTTCGTCAGCTTTCATCGTGACTTGTCGCAGATCCACTTCACGTCTTGAAACCGTGCCTCAGAATTCTTAAGATGTGGTCGTCTAATTTTCTCTAGATGGAAAGGTATACCAGTGCAGCTCCCGACGATCAACCGTCAATGATTTATCAGCCCAGCACAATCATATATAGCGCTAAAAAGCGGAAAGAATAAAACCGACCAGTTAGTATAAATAACGCAACGAAAAATCGAAACGAGTTAATTACATGTTACGGAGTTTGACCTCATGTCGTTGATCTCAGTATGCCCCGTTTTCTTGGGACAGTGAAGCTGTAGAGCCTGGACTAGCTACTTTGCGAGCAGAAGGACTGTCGAAATACTCGAATGCAATTTGATTCGACCGTCGCAATGGTAAGAATTCGTTGATCTTCCGGTCGGTGCGGTGGAATATTCTCTACAACTCTAAACAAACAACAAACAATGAATTTATACGGGTTAAGAAGCGTTGCTTTACAAGTCCCGTTGGATGGTTGGTAGGGATATCAACATAACAATAATGATGATGAGGATAGTAAAACAATTAATAATTTAAATATAAAAATGAGGACTTATCGTTTGCTCAGCTGTAGTCCTGCGATCCTCTTAGATTCACAGCATCCACAGTTAAAAACAAATCATTCCAACGTGTACTCCAGATGTAGGATGGAGACGAAGTGTTAAGTAACAAAGTGTAAGTGGATGAGTGCATCGTCCAACCGTATTTTAAATACTGTTAATGTCGGTGCAGAGACGACCGATTCTGGGAGAGCATTCCACGGGTGACAGACACGGATGGAAAAGAAATTTCTGCGGCACTCCAGACGACTGTATTGTTCTGCGAGTTTTAATGTGTGGCCCCTCACGTTTGTATCACTGCTGAGTTGCAGTAAATGGCGGCACACATGATGTGGGTCTCGCAGAACCAAGTATGCCATAATCGGGTCGCCTCATAGTCTGCGATAGCTTCCACTGAACAATCCCAGTCGTCGCAGCTTATATTTGTAGGAAAGATAGCGCATTCCAATTACGTTCTTAGATGCCCGGAGTTGTGGCTGCTCCAGTGCATTAAGGTCGTGTTCCAGCCATGAATGCCAGGCTTGAATTGCGGATTCGACATGGGAGCGAACATACGCACTGAGCATTTGTCGAAATATGGGGCTGTTTATTTGTCCAAACGCCCGTCGCAACAGCCCGACGTGTTTGTTCCCAGGATACGAGGCCGTTTCGGATTGACTTTGCAACTCAAGTCATCTGGAACCATGACACCCAAATCACGTTCGGGAGTGGATCGTTGCGGTAATTCGTTCCGAGCCAGTATGAGTAGTTGCCTCGATGTCGGATGGAAAGCACCTTGCATTTACGGACATTGAATTGCAGTAGGTTTTGGGTGGACCATTGATATGCCGTATCTATGTAAATCAGAAGCATATGTTGGTCGGCGTTGGCCTGGATCCTGCGCCAGACCTAGATATCGTCGGCAAACATTAGGAAGTTTGAAGCGATTCCCTGTGCAAGGTCATTAATGAACACCAAAAGCAAACGTGGACCTAGAACCGAGCCTTGTGGCACACCACACGCAACTTCTATGTGGTCCGATAAAGAGCTCCGAACTCTGACCACTAATTGCCGCTGAAGTAGAAAGTTGCCGATCCAGCTTAAAGCAGGGTCACCGATCCCGTAATGCTGCATCTCGGATAGTAGTGTCCGACGGTCTAGACGATCGAAAGCCTTGGAAAATCCAGGTAGATAACATCAACACCTTCTCCAGCGTCGACTTCCTCGGTCCAACTACTACGTGTAATTAGTAAGTTTGTTGTACATGACCGCTGTCGAGGGAAACCGTGCTGCTCAGGAGTGATGATGTTGCAGTTTTCCAGATAGCACACCAGTGCATCGGCAACTATGGATTCCATGACTTTGGAGAGTATAGGAAGAAGGGATACTGGGCGGTAGTTGAGGGGATCAGTTCTGCTTCCACCTTTGTGAATTGGGGTTATTATTCCAAGCTTCCAAATGGCGGAAAATTGGTTCTGGTCTAAGCAGCGCTGGAAAAACTGAGCTAAATGTCCTTCCAGTTGGCTTGCTGGTGCTTCCAGTGCCTCTGGACGAGTGTTGTCGACACCTGACGAGCTGTGTCTGCGTAGAGACGTCAGTTTTTGCAATATAGCCTCCTCGGTACAAGTGATGTGGGTTAGTCCTGGTGAGCAGAATACAAAGCTTGGTAGATCGCTTGGTGGCAAGACTCTTTGAAACGTGGGGGCGTATTGAATTTGCAGCGCGTTTGCCGCTTCCATAGACGTTCTTGTTGGGCCGTCAGCCGTCTTGAGTGGAGGAAATCCTTGCCTAACCTTTCGTAGGCTATTAGCGTGCTTGTACAGCAGTTTGTGGTTAGCACTGAAGGTTTTCGATGTTCTGCTGATAGGCAGCTTTGTCTTCTCTTAACAGTTGTGTGCAGCGATTACGTTGGACTACTTAGTTGTCCTAAGTTTCTTCTACTGGAGCTACTCGGTACACTCCCTATGCTGAGTTGTGTACTGTCATCCATTTTCGATTTCTGCACCTAACGTAAGAAACTGATTTATGCTTATAGCAAACTTTTATCTCTGAAGCCTCTGCAATTAGCTGACTGAACTGTTTGACGAACCCGAGCCAGGCGATTTCCGGGAGTTCTTCTTCGAGGAACGACTAAGCTGTAGGGCTGACGAGATGGGCTAATCGATCGTAGCTTGTGATCGTTCGTAAATGCTCATCGTTTTCATTCAGATGTTCTGCATAGCAGACGAAGTTGAAACTGACCACTGCGACCGGACGGGCAGTCTGAAACCAACGCATCAATCATATGCTCCTAGTTGTTAAGCACAAGATCCAGCACAGAGTGCCTGTTACCAGTTCTGAACCGAGTGGGCAAAGTGATGTGATTGTAAAGAGGAACACTGGTCACGAGATCTTGTAAATTGGCTTTGAATTTTTCTCTGATCCGGCAGGAGTTTCTGCACAATGTACGTTGAAATCACCTATGGTAAGTATGTGAGTGCATTTTCGATGTAAACTCCATTTTATAACAGCCGCTAGGTGGCAGTCGGTTTCAGGTGTAGATTTAGGGCGGCCGTACACTAAGACTATAAGACATGCGTCCCTGCCTTTTAACTACAACCAGCACCAATGCGAGTCGGGGAACTGCGAGTTTGAATCCTCCACGGCTTCGCACTGTAAGTCGTTTCGGTAATACAGGATTACTTCTCCTCTTTTTGTGGGCCTGTCGTTCCGGATCAGCGACATGCCCGGTAGCGAAACTTCAATATCCGTCATTCCTGTGTGCAACCACTTCTGGAAGATACCAATGACATCATTTGACCTGGACGCTTGGCGACCTTTCAGTTTGGCCAGTTTGTTAGAAAGACCCTGAGCATTCGAATAAAAGAAGGCCAGCTTCTCTGTATCTAGGAGCCCATAGAGAATTGAAGGGGTCACGTGTGGGAGAATGCCGACCGTTGGGAGGTCAGCAGTTACTCGTTTTTTTGATGAGATAATAATACCTCGTTTGCAACCTAATTCGGCCAAGGTGCGTCCCGAACTATATTTAGACCTACGTCAGAGTCAATTAAAGCACCAGTCAAGTTACGCTTCTGTACATTCGTCGCTATGTTTGCTGCTTCAGTTGCTTTAATATTTGAGATGTGCAAAGCATTTGCGACCTTTAACCGAATTTCAGAAAGAAGGTGTTTCCGATTTCTCCGCCGTCGATGTAAAACATCCTTTGCTTGTTGCTCTGACTGAACCAAGCTTTAGGATTCTAGGCTCTCATCCTCTATAATTTGGTGAGAGAGGTATCCTGGTGAGCGATAGTGCCACAACATCATCCAAAGAAAGTGTTTCACCAATGAACCGCCACTTTTCTAAATCGTGCTTTCCGGTCTCTTGAAAATCGTTAGAAGGATGTTCTGGCACGCCATGTATGAAGATTGCGTTTAGACTGTCTTGCATGATGTGCCCCTCTTCGGCGTTACTTCTTGATTGTCGCGCGTTCCAAGAGATATCAGGATAGATACGTATCCCACAGGATCGGCGTTTGAGCGTGCTTCCAGAGAGCAAAACGTTTTCTACGTCGGTGATGGATTCTAGTGTTATTCTAATAAGTCTGGGTTCACCATAGTGTGGCGAGTTCGGATGACGAGTAATTGGTAATAAGTTTATGGGCTTCGCTTTGATACTCAACTGCATGCACAAAGAATTCCATTGGTCTTGGTCGTCTGAAAACTTATCCCGCAATGTGATGGCGGTAGATTCAGGGACATTTGAGCATACAACAGTCCGGGCACTGTTGTTGGATCCCTTTTTCCTTGATCTACAAGGTATGGTACTCGTTTGTCTTGACCTGCTGACAAGTGTCGATTGTTGTTTGTTCCTCTATTCGCGTTAACGGTGTTTACAATGGAAGAGGCCGCAACGGCGACCTCTCGGTGTACCTTTGCAACAATCTCTGCATAAGTAACTGATGTTCTGGGAGGCTTAGTCTCGCAAGAGATATTTGAGCTACAGGTACCGAGGGTTGGAGTTCGGCTGCTTCATCCTTGTTAATGCTAGATGTCAGGTCTAGTGGAATTTGCTAAACCAGACGTTACGAGTGGTGCCTTATTTTGTTTCCATGAGTACTGTTTGACTCTCGTAGGTATGGTCTGTTTTCGCCCGGCGTTCTACCAAAGTTGAAGAAGACAACGGAGATGGAGACGTGGCTGATTGTGGTTCAGGGGAAGCAGATTGTTCAGCATTCCGTTGTTTAAAAGCCACTACGCTTCTATGATGCGTACTCGCTTCCATTGAAGTAATCTTCTCGTTTAGCCTCTGCTCTGCTTCTGTGGTGAACCGGTCGCATTCCTTAGCGAGGATAAGCAAGCACTTAACGAGGGGGATGGTGGAACACTCAGTACAGAACCAAAATGCATCTTGGGAGCTATTTCGCTCCGGTACCTGTTGTTGGGGCACGTTTGCACATTGCGTATGATACCATTCCAAACAGTGCGAGCAAGCCAGACCGATTTTTACTACTCGATGGCATTCTCCTAATCCGCAAATGCCTTCGCTTGGAGCCTCTTCGGTTTCGCATTTTTGCCCTTCCATTTGGCGTCGTTACCTGACCCAGTGGGTTGGTTAGCGTTCTGTACTTTTACAGCTTTGAGAGCGGCGCACATCAGTCAGGCGAATGTGCTGGTTGCAAGGTCAAATTAGCCGTCGTGGTGGTCGCGTTGTTCGTGTGATGGGCTGTGCAGGCGCACTGGCTGACAAGGTCAAAAGGAATGGCGAGTGACTGGAACCTGAGCAGAGCGCTGAACACAGATTGAGGAATCACAAATTATTTCACAGCTGTGTTGACAAACAATGGATCGGAATATACTTAGGCTTTTCGGTCTGTCTCGAGAATTCTGTAGCGAATGGTGTCACACAGAAGGGCAATCCGCTCAATGTGACTGAGTTAAATGCTTGCGCTTAATCATGGATGCCAATGAAAACGGTTAGTGATGGCGCAGCCTCTAATCATGGACGATTTTTCAACGTATGATGGCTTACTGTGTAGAGCTGGTAAATCCAGTTCGAATTAGCGTACAGTGACAACGCTGCGAGAAGACGGAGAGAGGATAGAGGAGAATAATCCAAATGAACCAGGAGCACGCACGTCACGCCTGTGTGGGGATGACCCTGATGACGCTTTAGATCCACCTGATGCCCACTGTCGACAATATGAGCCAGAATGGAACCACTAAGGGCCCCGGTGCCACCTTGATACAACCAATGTGGGCAATGTTCATACACGCGTTTAGACAAGTGCTGCGCCGTTCGACCGATATACGTTGCGCCACAGGCGCACTCGAAATTATACATAATCATTGAGGCGGTTAGCATAGGCAATCTATCCATGTTTCATGAATGGACGAGTGGTTTAGTCGAAAAAGCCCGCAATTTCGCCTATTTGTTGCGAAGGTCGACTTAATTGCATCAGAAAGACTTCGGGTTAAACCCTCAGTAACTGCCTCGCCTCGTATGAATAGCTCTTTCTTTGCTGCTGTTAACACTGGCACTTGTTTAGGCCTTTCCCCAACATTTCTTAAGATAAGTTTATCGAGTATCCATTTTCGCGCCACAAATTTTGTATAAAATTCAGTTTCGCATTTAGAGCGTCTTCCGAGCAGATTCGACATGCTCTCGTGGTTAGGCAATGAATCAATTTACGCTGATATCTTAGAGGGACAAAACTGTGGAAATTCAAATACTAGCCAATCCACGTTTGCATTCTACAGACCTGCCGTTAGATTGAGCTGTCTGGTCTCTTAGTTAACAGAACATCAAGATACGGCAGCAAAGCTCGACCCGGTTAAAACGATTAAGAATTTCATTTTCGTTAACGTGATCATCCACTACAACGAATATGTCGTCCATGTACCGACAGTACTGCTTACATTTACTATATCCGCCTGGAATTTTGTTCGTTCCAACTTGGCCATAAATATATCTGCCAGCAGTGGACCCAGGGGAGATCCCATGACCACGCCGTCCTTCTGCCGGTAGTATTTGTTGTTAACTAGGAAAGGTACATGCCAGGTGCAGCGCAACAGTAGTCATTTTAGCTTACGAGTAGGTAAGCATATCCTTATTTTCGACTGGGTTATATAGTCGCAAACGTAATCTGTTGTCTCAATGAGCGGGACGCCGGTATTAAGCGAGACAACATCAAACGAGAGCACCACTTTCCCCTCAATTTTGGTACTTTTGATGCTTTCTACTAACTGGAATATATTGCCTGTAGCTTTGATCAACCGAGCAATAATGGACGCACAACTGTGCTCAGAGCGATCCCTTGTGCAGTAAACTCATGTTCTACCGTTTCTACAAGCTGCAAGTACTTTGCATGGCATCTCTAACATTAGTATTATCGGCAGTAACCAATTTGGTGAAGCAACCACGAGCAGCAGTGAAAATGCCTGGATGTGCAGAAGAACCATTCAGTTAGATAGGACTCACAGTGCAATTGAAGGTAACGTTGAGACAAACTATTTATGCGATCACACTTTTGACTCTGAAGGGTAGACGCACATGCAAGAACGTAAAGAGCAATATCTCAACGGTTCAAGATTTGTTTCATAATAACCGGTTACGATCTAAAGATTTTAGTCGTTTGGTCAACTAACCGGCTCAGTGGTTCTCCCTAGCCAGTTAGGCTATATAGTCGAATCTATAATCCTGAAAAAACTCACTCTAGCGTTTCGCACTGATAGAGCCGGATGACGCGCAAACTGAGGAGCCTCCTTTATACGAAACGCCATTCTGATGCGTTTCTGGGTTGGTTCTTCGACTAGCAGGCTTGTAAATTGCAGAAACAAAATCGCTTATATTCATGCATAGTTCACTTGTTCAATGGTGTATGACGGGATAAAATGCATAACTTTTCAAGACCCACAGGATGGATACACACACAAAAAATTAAAATCAACATGTTCCAACGTGAACTAAGAAGTATCAGTGGTTAAACCATTAAACTTTATCAAATGATGTGTAGTCTACCTAAGATGAATGTCTGAAACTTTCGAATGTCCTCATGTCTGGTGCGTTCACCACAAATTATGGTAACGTATTCCAGTGAGAACATGTTCTAAGTGAGAAAAAGTACTTTCCACCATGCACACGGGACTGTTGCCTTATTAGTTTCAGGTGGTTGCTCCGGTTTTGTTTTTAAGTGACGTACATTGATGCTCGCTTTCAGTTAGTATCTGGTATGTGAGATTAAAGTCTCCGCGAAGCCGTCGGTATTCTGAGGAGAATACACCGAGTACACGAAGACGCAATTTGTAACTTAGACCGGATAGTCCATGAGTTGCTCTGGTGGTTCTTCTTTGGGGTTGTTCCAATTGACGAATGTCTCGTTTTAAACATGGACACCAGGCCTGAATTACATGTTCAACAGTGATTCAGCATGGGTAATAGGCGTCGCTCAAAGGTGCCGAGCGCTCGCCGCAACAGTCCCAATTTCAGCAAAACAGTGACAAACAAACTCAACAAGATTACTGACCGATGGACTTACATATTTACAGAAAACAGAACTCCAGTATGTATTGGTTGCAGAGTGCACTTGTGACAAATACTGATTATACGCTCTGTATTACCATGATCATGCCATTTTAGGCGTGTCCCGCACTGTCGGGAATAGAGCACTCATTTCTTTACTAATTTATTCATGTTCGTCATACTTGCTGCTTTCAAACATTGGAGCGTATTGCCAAGACTCTCGTGCAAGATTATAGCTAAGTCACACTCACGTGTTGCAAGATGTGTTGCCCCAAAATGTATGTGTGAGCAAATCTACTGCGCACCGACAGCAGGTGGCACGTTGCAGGGTTCCTTGGGAGTTGGTTCCTTTCGGCCCATTCGTTAATCCTATCCAGATCACCTTAAAGATAGACACGGTTTGATGCTGAGCGAATTGCACTCCATATTTTAGCATCGACTGCGAATATTTGCACCTGGATTAGAATGCCTGCTGGAAGCGCATAAATGTGGAATAAAAACAATAACAGGCCGAGAACAGATCATTATGGTATACCACTGGAGACGTACAGGCTTGCAGAGTGAGTTTCGGCTACTCTCACCTTGACTGCTCTGTCGTGTAAATAGTCTCCTAACTAGGTGAGCATGGAATCGTTGATACTGTGGGCAGCAAACTTTGGAAGAGAGAGGAGTAATCCATACTGTCGAGTGCTTTAGAAAATTCCACGTAAATCACATCCATGGGAATCCTTCGTCAGCCGCCCTGGTCCATCAGTCCCGAGTAAGCAGCAATTTGTGAGAAAATATCGTCTACTTCTGAAAACAGTTGGGCATAAGAAAATGTTTGCAAAATTCAAAGTACCGCGTCAGTTTATCTGCGATTTGCGATTCCATCACTTTTGATAAAACAAAAAGGCGAGTAATAGATCGGTATTCGCAGGATCCGATCCCTTACATCCTTTGTATATCGGAGTGATAATTCCATTTTTCCACTCAGATGGGAGTATATAGGAGTTAAGTTGAACCTGGAAGCAGGTTAGAAATAGCGCTGCTATGGTGGAAGAAATGGTTTTCAGTACCTTATGGTAGTTTATGTCTATTCCAGAGGAACCGTACTCTCGGAGAGACTGTAATTAGCTTGCACCAGTTGCTGAAGTAATGGTGACGCAGGATAAGCCAGGCAAGCATCACTCGCCTTCTCGACCTGCTAAGTGCAGTCGGCAAGATGATGCGTCGAGAATAACAAGGAATACATCAGTAAGGGCGCCGGATTTTAAGTAATCTTAAGAGTAGAGGGCAACACTGCTACCGCGAGATGGAGAATCATCTCGAATGAATGATAACTCACTAAGTTCAATCTCTGGATCAGGTATATCGTTTTAAAACGAAATTTCAGTAACTGCTGAGGTTCCAAGTTGTTGCTTCATGTCGATGGCGCAGTTCCAAAAGCTTACAATACAACCTCGAGTGTTGGTGTATTTTTGAAGCATTTGGAGCTCGGTTCGCTTTGAGTGAGCGGCACAAATAGTGCCGGACTGCTAAAGCTTTTTGTAACGATTGTTTGCACTGTTGGCTGAGCTGAGATAGGTAGGACCGAGACTGGCTCATGGGTATCTGTGGTCTGTACTAATTGATATAATGTTCTTAACCATATTTCTGGTGACCCTAGTTTTCTGTTGTCACGCAATGTTTAGATCGCCACTGATATCACTTCGGGCGCAGGCAAGCTAACTTGCGAAATACGTGGCTCGCTGCCTTGATAGTTTGTGGATGTAACTAGACGGGCGAGGTCAACAGCCACGATGTTTCGCATGTCATCGAGCTCTGTGATGTACCTCCATTCTTCAATGTCGTGCTTCTATGGTTCACTGATATCGTCATGCTTCAATTCTTGCACACCACGATCAAGTACCACTTTTTCATTTATGTTGACGTGACGAACTGGGGTTGGATTTTCGCTTCTGCCTTTCTGTCCATGACCTGTCAGAAAAAATGTGTGCACTACCAGAAGAGTTCACTAGAATGTGGCTTGGAAACAGAACATCTTCCAGTTCGCGCGTGTTGTCAATCGTTAGTCATATTAACCGAGGTTCTCCTAAATGTGGAGATAATGGATTTCGTGAAAGCATATAAGACTATTTGGGAGAACGTTTTGTCCGAGTGCGCAGGTTCTTTAAGCTCAGCGGTTTTGCTCCTCGGCTTTTCGACCTTACAGCGATTTGCTAGTGGGTCCTGGGGCTTTTGAAGGGATCACTGTGATTGCCTTTTGGTTGCGTAGTAATTGTTTGTTCTAAAGTTCCTTGTGAGCGTAGGTTTGTTGATTGGGAGGGTCTCGCTTGTCTTCCGTGGACGACAGGCCAAGGCTGCAGCATGATGTCTAACGTGCAACGCCGTGAGTTGCACGATCCGTAGGAGTCAATTGTTGTTGCCCAGCTACTGACCGAGTTGATCATGCCATTTGTGCGTAACTCTACATGCTTGGCAGTGGTTCCTGAGATTTGGGTGACAGTTGAACCGGCCTATTTCATTGCTTTATGGCTAATGGTGTTTGCCTTTCGCTGAACTGTTTAGCATTGTTGCTAGAGAGCGTTTGCCTTTCAACAGTTCTGGGATTCTGCCTACGTAATACACTAATCTGCAAATCGAGTTCTGAGCTCTTACATCCAAATACTGCGATCAGTTCCTTTTGTTCTTACGACGTATCAGCCAACATCACATCTTATCGTAAGCGTCTGGACAAAATTTCCGGTATGTCAGAACAAAAGCCACAGAACCACATCATGTCTCTCTATACTCTGATAACTCCGTTACGTGCAATGTTCACATTTGCTACGTCGTAGGAATTGACACAAATGGAACTAGTGATTTTCGACAGGAATGTTGTTCTTCGCTTGTCTGAGCCACGACTGATCTTAGTTTTGTTTTACACTGGATGCCCGGTCTGCTAATTTCTTCGGCCCCTGGATCAGTGGTTGGTATGCACTGTAAGGTTTTGCTGCTCATTCTGTTTGAGTTGTCTCAGTAGATCACTCCGTTCAGCAGGTTAGGTAGTTTTGCGTCTCTAGGCACATGGGTAGCCAAAATCACAGCATTTGCGTAGCGAAATGCGCGTACAAATTTGGTGGTAACGTGAGGTGGCAAAAATCCTGTACAATGAACAATGAACGTTGATTTATCACAGGATAAAAGCAAGTGCTTGACACGTCCGGTAGGATGGTTGATGCGAATATGATGAAACCAAAATATGTCTGGGTCATCTATCGAACGTCTGCCGAGATGAATAGTTTGATAAATAACATCAGTGTAAAAGTAAAATAAATTATCGAGCGTAAACGTTCAGAAAGACACTGGGGTTCAGTGATCATTGAGGTAAAGAGTGAGAAAAGTAAAATATGGTCGCTCACTTAGGTCCATTTGATACATAAATCCTGTTGAAAAGCATGCTTGGTGTAATCCACAGTAGGGGAGTTTAGGTAACAAAATGTTGGGAGCTAAGAGCAACATCTAATCGTTTTTTGAAAACATCCAAGGTAGGAGAGGATACAACTGAGTTTGGGAGTGCTTTCCAGGATTGGCAAACCCGAAGGGAAAAGTAATTCCGTCTACAATCCAGACGGCTATATTGTTCCTTCAATTTTAAGCAGTTAGTCCTGAGCTGCGTGTTGTGGCTAAGTTTCAGCAAATGGCGGCATACATGGTTGGGGTCACTCAGTATCTGATACGCTAATATGAGATCGCCGCGCAGCATTCGATAGCGCATGCTGAAAATTCCCAGCAACTTCAGCCTTCGGTGGTAAGAGTGATAACGCAGGCCCTTTATATTCTTTGTTGCTCTTCGTTGTGGTGCCTCTATCGCTTCTAAGTCACGCTTCAACCAAGGTTGCCAAGTTTGGATAACGTATTCAACATGCGGGTGCACGTAGGAATTGTGCATCATTGGGAAGATTGATGGGTCAAATCTCCCGAATGCTCTTCGCAGTATGCCGACATGCTGGTTGCCCTTTTCGCAGCTACCTCAGCCTGTTTTGAACAGTTGAGGTCGCTCTGTACGATCACACCCAGGTCACGTTCCTGGGAGCTATTCTGCGCTCCGTTGGTCCCAAGTGAATAGGTGTAGTCATGACTATGGCGTAATTGTACGACGCGACATTTGTCTACATTGGACGGTAGAGCGTTTTGAAGTGACCAGTTCGACATTGTGTTAAGATCGCGCTGGTGCCGTTCATGGTCGTCCAGTCCTCTGATCCTTCTCCATATATTGATATCATCAGCGAAGAATAGGAAATCGAAGTAATAGATCTCGGCAAATCGTTAATTAACACCAAGAATAGACGAGATCCAAGAACCGAGCCTTGTGGTACTCTCAACGCCACATCGATTGCATCAGACAATGATTCTAGGACTCTCACCACTAGCCGTCGTACTTGTAGAAAATTGTCAATCCAACTCAGGATTGGGTCGCCAATGCCGTAATTCCGAAGCTTGTGAAGAAGAATGCGATGGTTTAAGCCATCAAATGCTTTTGAAAAGTCCAGGTAGATGACATCGACTCCAACTCCATCATCAACAACTTCAGTTCAGCTATTACGTGCAATTAATGAGTTAGTATTACACGAATGCCTTTGACGAATGACATGTTGCTCTGGGGTCATTAAATTGTGGATTTCCAGGCATTGCATCAGCGCATCTGCGATGATTGATTCCACCAATTTGGATAGTACTGGAAGTAGTGTTAATGGAAGGTAGTTGGCAGGATCAGTGCGGCTACCTCCTTTATAGATGGGAATGATGACCCTTCGCTTCCATACTGGTGGAATACGGTTCTCCTCTAGACATCTTTGATAGAAAATAGCCAGTGGTGCTGCTAGATCCATAGCTACTGCCTGTAGAGCCTTTGGTCGGATTTTGTCAGCTGCGGGAGAACTGTGGATACGCAAGCATAACAACTTCCTCAACACAGCTTTCGCAGTGAAGGTAATGTTTTCTAAACCAGATGGTGGAGTATTAGAAATGAGGAGAATATTCGGGCTCGTTACCTCCTGGAAAGTTCGGGAGTAATGAAGCCGTAGGAGATCAGCTGCTTCCATTGCTGATCCCGTGCACCCATCAGCCGTGAATAGTGCTGGAACCCCTCGCTTCACCTTTCGAAGGCAATTAACGTGCACGTACAGTAGTTTGCGGTTCGTATGGTATGGTATACAGTGGTGGTATCCAAGAGCTACTGATGAAACTCAAATAAGTAAAGTTACTCACGTTGGCCTTTGGGAATTGATTGCCGAAATGTTCGTTTTTGTTGTACCTGTGTGTCTTTGGACTTACTTAAAATATATAGACCCCGTTGGATAGAGTTCGGTGATGCGAATAGATTGAGCGCAATTTTGAAGAGGTGGCACAAGAGGGTGAGACGATAAGTAGAATAAAACACAGAGCACGGAATCGTACGTTTAGCGCGCGCATGGTGACACGGTCGCAATGATCAGAATACTTCCTACACGTTAGCAACAGACATATAATTCCGTGGAATCGAACTAAGGTGGAGAGAATTATTCGATTAAATTAAGCAACAATTTATAAAGGTTATTGGGTAGACATAGCACACTCAGTTTCGTTCCCCGTTGGGTATTGTATGACCCAAGTAACCGTTGTGTCTGAATTCATTGTACAGGTAATCGCCATTAGCACCGTTATAGTAGGGGGATCATATTGAACAGATGAGAATAATTTAAACAAGGCTATCAATCAGAGCAAGCCATGATACTACAATGAATCAGTACAACGCACATTCAGAGAAGTTTCACTTCATTATGCTTCCGGTATTTCTATACGACTGACCCTGAACAGATCAGTCGGTGTACGTACTTACTCCGAACCGCCTGGATGTTGAGGGAGTTATATCCGCAGCCTTAATTATTGGGACAAAATGTCGGTAAGCACTAGCATAATTGGAAAAATGAAACACAGATTTATAACGAGTTAAGATCAATGCATAACATGTCCGGTGGGATGGGGGATGTTGCTAAATTAAAAGTTAAAGAAAAAATGAAAAGTGTCATAATGAACTCATCATAATGCTCATAGTAAGACACGTGTAAAGGAGTCGAGATGTTCAAAGGACAATAAATATAAGTCCAATGGCTTAACTTTCGGAAGCACCTTTTGTTTTTGTTATGTAGTCTCTGACTAGCACAAGTTCTTAAATGATTTGCGAATAGGATAACGCTACGTCAATGCCTTTTAAATCCCCCTAGGTTCGGAGCAGGTGCAACATAATTTAGAACAGCACTCCACGACTGATAAACCGCAGTGAGAAGAAATTTATGCGACATTGCAGCTGGATATACTGAATTGTTATCCTCAAGGAACGACCCTTATTTTGATGTTACAGTTCAGTTCCTGCTTGGGCGGCATAAGTTGCTTGCGATTTTCAGAACGTGTTTACCACAAATAATTCAGCGTTAATGGCTCAGTTTGTTATATGGGAAGGATTTTTGCTAAATGGTATTAAACAATAGAGCCAGTGGACCATCTCACGAGCTTCCATTGTCTCTGTTTCGCACATACGTTTATTTGTCATGAGTGGCTACCTAGTTTGTGCATGCATTTGAGGACTGAGGCAACTTGAAAATTAATGTTGTCAGTGTACATATGTTACATAAACTGGCTACGTTGTTGATATCAAGATAACACAAGCACACACACATTTCTCAAAAAGGCTCAGTTCAAATCGCAATTCGTGTTCACGTTGCCGATATTTTCGCCACCCCCACAATTAAAGTTACAGCATACCGGCAACTATGATGCGACAGTGCGTTGGACTCACCCGACTATCTTCTCCACTCCGTATTTAGAAAACTGGTAATGTAGCAACGAACCAGTTACTTGTAGATATTTGCCAGTGGAAATACAAGTGTGTTATTCTCATTTCAACTGAACTTTAATGCGAGTAATCCTAATCACGTGGTGAATTATTGTCAGCAAACCCGATTCGATGCCCGTTTCTCACATCACGTGCTTCCGCTGTTTTCCAGGTTCATCTGAGCGTTTGGACATTAAAAATTCACAATTCATCCAGCACGGTTGATTAAGCAGCCAGAGCGGTTTCTCACATCTTATTATTATGTTTATACGGACAATGAACTCATGCACATGGTTTCATGTCACGGAGGAGTATGACACAAATGTTGAACCTAAAGAACTGCTAGCATTAGCGCAATTTCCTAACACCGCCGGATTTCCCCAGTCCTTACTTGATGGACTTGTAAAGTCCTCGTCTACTCGAGAAGGCTGGTATCGTTTACCTTTCATTATCTACCTTCCATATAGTTATAACGCAGGAAATTGTTTGACACTCCTATTCTTTTATATGTATCAGTATTAGCTGAACTGTGTCCATTATTGTTTGCAATACGTCAACAGGCACTGCCAATATATTGCAATTTTATGTAACAATCAAACCAGTGGATGAATGCCGATAAGAATCAGTAAACACTGCTCTTTACCTTGGTTGTAATGCAACTGGTGCTTAGAGACAACATAACAGTAATCTGCCGAGCACCATGATATCATTTTCAGTTGTCATATGAATAGGTAAATTTGAAGGTAGAGAAGATACAACGAATTCTTCGCCCATCCACATTTTTGCTCAAACCTAGTGGATCACCGGCGGCTTTTTGGTATCTAAATGGCACCCTTAACTCTAACCCCACAAATCCAAGCGGCTTATGTCAATAGGAATATATAAATAAATAAGAGTACATTATCGGCAGTAAGAGACACGCTTATCAATGGATTATCAGCGAATTACAGCTCTTTACGAAGTGCCAACATATGGCAATTCTTAAAGTGTATAAACATTGATTATGTTTTCGGCCTTTGGACGGAAAGGAAACATAAGATAAACTCATCAACAAGGTATTTGGATTAATGACGAGCATCCGTAGTTGGTATGATTTATTTCTAAAGGTTGCGGTAGTGCCGAACTGTTGAATCTCATTGCTGGTCAGTAGGCTTTCAGCGATGATTGGAATATTCTACAGTGATCCGCGCTGAAAGTTCCAGACATGAACTGGATATGTTGGACATGATTCAAACATATAATAAATTTATCAAGATCGTCTATAAAATTCGGCATGACGAAATTCCCTGAAAGCTATTGCTCATTCAAGACCACTTACATTCCTTTGAGACATGGTACCCCACGTGATTGATGAACCTCACAGCTAAGCAAAAAATCATCATGTTATTCGGTTCTTCCATTCCTGAAGAATCTATTACAATAAAATGAACATGTTGCTAAATAGCTATACATTTGTGATCTCGGAATTGTATACTCATCTGTCCACAATATTTCCGAAAAAATCAGACACCAGGTAGCGTGTGTCAGATAATCGGTATCTAATATATCCAACGAAGACCACAAAACATATGCTAGAGTTGTGCATTTTAAGCTGCGCCCACCCCATCCTCGATTACTGCAGTATAATACATGGTTATATGAGAAAAGGCGATAGCATTACTGTGAAATATCTGTGGAATATCTTCCCGTCTTACTACTCAAAATGTTTAAATTTTATTTTATTTACACTTTACACTTTACATTTACACTTCATGCTGGTTAACTTCCATTGCAGTTTAAGATCTCCACAATAATGCCGCGGCACAGTGGTGGATCTTCATAAGTATTGAAAAAAGATCACAACGCTATTGGAGAGAATAATGAAAGATCGGATCGATGTGCAATTCTTGTCGGAAAATCAAATTGCTAGGTCACATCATGGATTAATAAAGTCACAATCATACGTTAACTGTCAGACTGATTTCGTAAACAACGTGACAGAGTCTATGGACTACAGAAAAGCAACTGTTCTGGATTTGGGTAAGGCATTTGACCGGGTTCCGCATACAAAGCTATTGCAAACCTTCGATCTGTTGGCATTCAATAACCTGTGTTAGTCTGGTTAAGATTATATTTTTCGATCGAATACAGATGGTAAACATTGGTAATATCCTTCAAACTCACGTATTCACAAGTGGGGTAATTCTAGCTAGTGTACTGGGTCCCATCCACTTTCTTATATACCTTGTTGACATATATGAGAAAATCTAGTAGGGAGTTGTTTTTAGTTGTTGATGACATAACTATCGGCTAATCCTTTCAACAGAAATGATCCTTGTCAAGCATTGCAGCTTATTAAGAATGAGCTTTCATCTATAGTGTCCTCGTGAGTTCTGCATGTAACCTTAGACCAAAGAAGAATATTTTCCATTTGAATCCACCTACCATCCGAAAGACTTAGATTACTTGATAAAAAGCTCACGAATGGCGTCTCCATTCCGGACCTGGTTTCGTGCTACTCGGTATCGCTTGACGTTTCTGTACTATTCGATTATCTGATAGCAAATGCCAAACGGGCAATCATCTTCATCTGCAGATCACTCGTGATCCGTGACGTTAGACTTAGTCTTTATCTCACATATGTGCCACATACATTGGTATATCGCTCATCTATCTGCACTAATATGAGGGAGTGTGATCAGATAGCCTTTGAGTGATTGCGACGGCGGTTGGCGGAGCAATTAATGGTTTACTTCATTACGATGTCTTACCAGGAGCGATTTCATGAACAGCGTCTTAAACTTTATCGATGCAGACGCTGATAAAATAACATCTGTTACTTACATCGAATCACCAGCCATTCTGTGCATGCTGACGCCACTAATGTGCATAAGGATAACAGTGAATGGTGTCAATTCAAAAGCAACGCAATGAGGATTCTTGTGCCGATGGGGTCGAACAAAGGCAAGGGATAGATTCTCCCTGTTAGTGTACTCCAACATATGGAACAACTCACCTGAAAGCATCTGGCAGACCAAACCAATTAAGAAGTTTGAGAGTTGTCGTATACGGAACCCAACCCAATATGGATTGCTGTCATCCAATCAGACCAAACAACTGTCCAACTAATCACCACTAAACTGGAACCAACCAAACGATATACCCCATTGATTCTGGTAAACACGTGAACTACCTGTTGACACCTTGTTGACTCTGCTTGTCAGTATCTCTTGATCCGCTGTATCAATACTACCGGTCATTTTCACGACCTAGTATTCTATCCACCTATTAGAACAGTTCGGGTTATATCAAGAGTGAACTACTGGGATACCTCACACACTACACTGTAAAAAATATGCTGATCACAACGAGAGAAGTTGATGAAGAATGGATTGCATTTGTTGTGCATGCCTAAGCTATACTCACTCTATACTAAGATTGTTAGCCTATCCCGCGTTTTATTTCCATTAGAACTCTAAACCCACTCTAGATTTACCTTCTACAAAGATTCGTTTTGTTTCTAATTGCTTTCATGCTCCTTTGAGCGAATGGATATTGGACCATTGCGTTCAAATGTCCCTCTTCCCCTACTGACGGTTTTAAATGGTCACATATGATGATACATCCCCATGCTCATGTAAATGTTTTATACTTTATTGGCATCAGGTGTGCTGCACTCTAATGTTTACAAGGTCCTGACCGGAATACAAAAATCTTTCTCTCGAAATTTCTGTACCGTCGCGTCTGCTCACGATTGTTTCCCACCAAATTACGATTGGCCCAACGGAACCTGTTTGTGAGCACTAAGTATCCAAGTAATTAAGCATAGTTTGTTAATTACCTATATTTATACTCACTTATTTCAATGTTTGCCAAGAATGGGCTGCCTTCATGAAGTGGCGGTTTACAACTTTCAAGAGAAAAAGAGTATAGACATACGAGGAATATTGACTTCGACTCACAGTTGCTGTTGACTGTGAAACACTGCACTATTTTAGGTATGCTATACTAGTAGGAACTTGCACAAAATTGATGCTCGATAAATGGGCCGGGTGACCTGATCGCTCCAGTGCTAAAATCGGCCAAGAAATATGTAAACATGTGGTTGCCTACTTGCTACATCGCCACCCCGACACACAGCCAGTTCGAGCGTAGAAGTGCTTGTGAAACATTTTGTGGGAATACCCCGCATGGAAGCAAGTCGCCTGAAGTTAGTTTCATGGACGGCTGCGTTACTTAACTTGCACTTTTATTTGCGTATGCCTTCCTCGTTTTTCTCAGTTGCATAATAATTCTAATGATTTCCAACTGCCAAGCAATCACGTTCAAAAATAATTTTCTTGAGCTCCACTTTATACAGCTTGAACAATTAAATATTTTATGCTACTTCGTTGAATGACTTGGTCAGAAAATTTAATTGGACTGCACCTCGCACCGACGTGGAATATATAGTTTAGGAAACTGACCAGTTGGACACAGCATGATGTAACCGGACCTCGGTTACAATGGCAGAAACGTCCCATACAGTGTTGTAGGACAGATACCGTAGCTCCCCAATGTAGATTCAAAATACCCAGCTACTCTTTTCACCTGCGGATTGGTTACTTCCAAAATGACATCCAATGGTCAGTTTGAATGATTCTGCTGATAACACTGAGCTGCCTAAGTTCATACAATTGATTATTCTTTCACTGTTACAAAAC
>OX104063.1:2138946-2159075 GCA_944474145.2 Dicrocoelium dendriticum | reverse complement strand
CAACACGAGCTCACATGCCTAGTAGCACCTTTTACGGCTTGGCGTAAACGGTAGCACATTTTTCTGTAAGAAGCAGGCAGTGACTTTGGTTTGCTCAGTGTTTTATTGATTTTCCTATTGACCCCATTTTTCAGTTGCATTCTTTAAATCTTTCCACGATTTGTCTGTAAGCGGCTGAATGAGAAGACACAAGTAATCTGAATTAAGGTTATGCCGCGTAAATGCTGTTCGTTCTTACTAATTTATATATTCTAAGTCGAATGATATCCCAGAGATATTGATGAAACTCAACTAAGTAAAGTTACTCACGTTGGCTTTTGTGAATGGACTTCCGAAATGTTCGTTTGTGTTGTACCAGCTTGCCTTTGGAGTTACTTGAAAAATATAGACCCCCGTTGGATAGAGCTCGGTGATGTGAATCGATTGAGCGCACGTTTGAAGAGGTGGCAGAAGAATTTGAGAGGATAAGTACAATAAAACACAGAGCACGGAATCGTACGTTTAGCGCGCACATGGTGACACGGTGGCAATGATCAGAATACTTCTTACGCGTTAGCAACAGACATATAGTTCCATGGAATTGAACTAAGTAGGACAGAATTATTCGATTAAATTAAGCAAAAATTGATAAAGGTTATGGGGTAGACATAGCACACTCAGTTTCGTTCCCCCTTGGGTAATGGATGACCCAAGTAACTGTTGTGGCTTAATTCATTGTACAAGTAATCGCCATTAGCATCGTTATAGTAGGGGGATCATATTGAACAGATGGGATTAATTTAAGCAAGGTTATCACTCAGATCAAGCAATGATACTGCAGTGGATTAGTACGACGCACATTCAGAGACTTTTTACTTCATTATGCCTACGGTATTTCTAAACGACTGACCCTGAACAGATCAGTCGTTGTATATGCTTACTTCGAACCGCCTGGATGTCGAGTGAGTTATATCCGCAGACTTAATTATCGGGACAAAATGTCTGTATGCACTAGCATAATGGGAACAAGGAAACACAGTTTTATAACGAGTTAAGATCAATGCATAACATGTCCGGTGGAATGGGGGATGTTGCTAAAGTATAAGTTAAGGAAAAAATGAAAAGTGTCGTGTTGAACTCATCATGATGCTCGTAGTAATACACGTGTAAAGGAGCCGAGAAGTTCAAGACACAATAAGTATAAATCCATTTGCTTAACTTTCGAAATCACTGTTTGGTTGTGTTATGTAGTCTCTGACTAACACAAGTTCTCAAATGAAATGCGAATGGGAAGGCGCTACGCCAATACCTTTTTAATATCGTTAGATACGGAGCAGGTGCAAGGTAGTTTGGAAGAGCACTCCAAGACTGACAAACTTGCAGTGAGAATAAATTTTGTGACATTCCAGCTGGCTATACTGAATTATTATCCTCAAGGAACGACCCTTATTTCAATGTTACGGTTCAGTTCCTGCTTTGGCGGCATAAGTTGTTTGCGATATTCAGACCGTGTTGACCACAAATAATTCAGCGATAATGATTCAGTTTGTTATATGGGAAGGATTATTGCTAAATGGTATTAAACAATAGAGCGAGTGGACCATCTCACGAGCTTCCATTGTCTCTGTTGCACATAGGTTTATTCGTAGTGAGTGGCTACCTAGTTTGTGCATGCATTTGAGGACTGAGGAAACTAGATAATTAATGTTGTCACCGTCACCGTGTTACAGAATTTGGCCACGTTGCTGATATCAAGGGAAGACAAGCATACACATTTCTGATAATGGATTAGTTCGGATCGCAATTCGTCTTCATGTTGCCGGTATTTTCGCCACCCCAACAATTAATGTTACAGCATACTGGCAACTATGATGCGACAGTGAGTTGGACTCACCCGACTATCTTCTCCAATCCGCAATGTGAAAACAGGTAATGTAGCAGCAAAACTGTTACAAGGACATATGCAGCAGTGGAAATACAAGGGCGTTATTCTCCTTTCAAATGAACGTTTAATGCGGTTAATCCTAGTCACATGGTGAATTATTGTCAGCAAACCCGATTCGATGCCCGTTTTCCACATCACGTGCTTCCGCTGTACACCCTGGTTTTCCAAGTTCACCTGAGCGTTTGGTCATTAAAAATTCATAATTCAGCCCGCACGGTTGATTAAGCAGCCAGAGCGGTTTATCACATCTTATTATTATGTTTATACGGACAATGAAATCATGCACATGGTTTCATGTCACGGAGGAGTATGACACAAATGTTGAACCTAAAAAGCTGCCCGCATTAGCGCAACTTCCTAACATAGTTAAATTTCTTCAGCCTTTACTTGATGGACTTGAAAACTCCTCATCGACACGAAAATACCAGTATCGTTTACCTCCTATTATCTACCTTCCGTACAGCTATAATGCTGGAAACAGTTTGACACTCCTATTCTTTTATGTAGATCAGTGTTATCTGAAGTGTGTCCATTATTGTGTACGATTGGTCAACAGGCACTGCCAATATATTGCAATTTTATGTAACAATCAAACCAGTGGATGAATGCCGATAAGAATCAGTAAATACTGCTCTTTGCCTTAGTTCTAGCGCAATTGGCAACTAGAGACAACACAACAGTAATCTGCCGAGCATCAGGATATCATTTTCAGTTTCCATATGAATAGGGAAATTGGAAGGTAGAGAAGATACGACGAATTCTTCGTCCAGCCACATTTTTTCTCAAACCTAGTGGATCACTGGCGGATTTTTGGTATCCCAACGCACCCGTAACTATACCCCCACAAATCCAGGCGGCTTATGTTAATAGGAATAAATAAATCAATAAGAGTTTCTTATCGGCAATAAGAGACACGCTCATCAATGGATTATCAGCGAATTACATTTCTTTACGAAGTGGCAACATAAGGCAATTCTCAAAGTGTATAGAAACTGACTATCTTTTCAGCATATGGACGGAAAGGAAACATAAGATAAACTCATCAACAAGGTATTTGGATTAATGACGAGCATCCGTATTTGGTATGACTTATAACTATAGGTTGCGCTAATGCCGAACTGTTGAATCTCATTGCTGGTCACTAGGCTTTCAGCGATGATTGGAATATTCTACAGTGATCCGTGCTGAAAGTTCCAGACATGAACTGAATATGTTGGACATGGATCAAAGACTGAATGAAGTTTTCAAGATCGCCTATAAGATGCGGCATGACGAAATTCCCTGAAAGCTATTGCTCATTCAAAGACCACTTACATTCCTTTGAGACATGGTACCCCAAGTTATTGATGAACCTCCCAGCTAAGCAAAAATCATCATGTCATTCGGTTCTTCCATTCCTGAAGGATCTGTTACAATAAAAATGAACGTGTTACTAAATAGCTGTACATATGTGATCTCGGAATTGTATACTCATCTGTCCACAATATTTCCGAACAAATCAGACACCAGGTAGCGTGTGTCAGATAATCGATATCTAATATATTCAACGAAGACCACAAAACCTAAGCTAGAGTTGAGCATTTTAAGCTGCACTCACCCCATCCTCGAATACTGCAGCACAATACATGGTTATATGAGAAAAGGAGATATCATTACTGTGAAATATCTGTAGAATATCTTCCCGTCTTCCTACTCAACATGTTTAAACTTTATTTCATTTACACTTTACATTTACGCTTTATCCTGGTTAACTTCCATTGCAGTCTAAGATCTCCATAGTAATGTCGCGACAGAGTGGTGGATCTTCATAAGTTTGAAAAAATCGCCTTGTAAATCACACGCCTATTGGAGAGAATAATGAAAGATGGGATCTCTGTGCAAATTTTGTCAGAAAATCAAATTGCTAGGTCACATCATTGATTTATAAAGTCACGATCATACGTTATCTGTCAAACAGATTTCTTAAACAACGTGGCAGTGTCTATGGACTCCAGAAAAGCAACTACCTAATTTTCCTGGATTTGGGTAAAACCTCTAATCGTGTGCTGCATACAAAACTATTGCAGAAGTTCGATCGGTTAGCATTCAATAACCTGCGTTATTCAGGTAATGATTACATTTTTCGATCGAATACAAATGGTAAACATTAGTAATGTCCTTCAAACCCAAGGTATTCACAAGTGAGGTAATCCTAGCTAGCGTACTGGGTCCCATCCATTTTCTTATTTACCTTGGTGACATATTTGATAAAATCTAGCATGGAGTTGTTTGTAGTTGCTGACGACATAACTATCGGCTAATCCTTTCAACAGAAACGGTCCTTGTCAAGCAATGCAGCTTATTTAGAATGAACTTTCTTCTATAGTGTCCTGGTGACTTCCGCATGTAACCTTAGATCAAAGAAGAATATTTTCCATTTGAATCCACCTACCATCCGAAAGACTTAAATTACATGATAAGCTGCTCACGAAATGCGTCTCCTTACGTGCTTTCGTGCTACCCGGTGACGCTTCATTTTTCTATACTATTCGATTATTTGATAGCAAAAGCCAAACGAACAATCGTCTTCATCTGCAGATCGCTAATGATCTGTGGCGTTAGACTTAGTCTATATATCGCATATTTGCCACATATATTAGTATATCGCTCATTTATCTGCACTAATATGAGGGAGTATGATCAAATACATGTGAATGAGTACGACGGCGATTTGTGGGGCAATTAGTGGTCTACTTCATTACGATGCCTTACCAGGAGCGATTTCATGAACAGCGTCTTAAACTTTATCGATGCAGAGGCTGATAAAACAACATCTGTTACCTACACCGAATCACCAGCCATTCTGTGCATGCTGACCTCCTTAGTGTGCACATGGATAATATTGAATGGTGTCAAATCAAAAGCAACACACTGAAGCTTCTTTTGCCGATGGGGTCGAACAAAGACAAGGGATAGATTCTTCCTGCTAGTTTACTCTAACTTATGGAGCAAATTGCCTGAAAGCATCCGGCCGACCAAACATCTTAAGAAGTTTATGAGTGAACTACAGGGGTACTTCATACAGAATACTGTAACATATATGCTGATCACACCGAGAGGAGTTGATGAAGAATGGATTGCTTTTGTTTGTGCATGCCTAAGCTATACTCACTCTATACAAACATTGTTAGTCTATCCCCGCGTTTTATTTCCATTAGAACTCTAAACCCACTCTTGATTTACCTTCTACACACGGTTTATTTCTAGTTACTTTCTTGCTCCCTTTAGCGAATTGATATTGCACCATTGCGATCAAATTTCCCTCTTCCCATACTGACGGTTTTAAATGGTCACATATGATGATACATCCCCATGCCCGTGTAAACGCTTTATACTTTATTGGCATCAGGTGTACCTCACTCTAAAGTTTACAAGGTCCTGACCGGACTACAAACATCTTTCTCTCGAAATTTCTGTACCGTCGCGTCTCCCCATGAATGTTTTCCACCAAATTCCGATTGGCCCAACGGAACGTGTTTGTGAGCACTAAGTATCCAAGTAATTAAGCATATTTTGTTAATTACCTATAATTATACTCACTTATTTCAATGTTTGCCAAGAATGGTCTGTCTTCTTGAAGTGGCGGTTTACAGCTTTCAAGATAAAAAGAGTATAGCCACACTAGGAATATTGCCTTCGACTCACAGGTGCTGTGGACTGTGAACCACTTTGCACTATTTTAGGTATGCTATACTAGTAGTAAGTTGCACAAAATTGACGCTCGATAAATGGGCCGGGTGACCTGATCGCTAGAGTGTTAAATCGGCCAAGAAATATGTAAACAGGTAAGTACCTACTTGCTACATTGCCACCCCGACACACAACCAGTTCGAGCATAGAAGTGCTGGTAAAACATTTTGAGTTAATGCCCTGCATGGAAGCAATTCGCCTGAAGTTATTTTCATGCATGGCTGCGTTACTTAACTAGCACTTTTATTTGTGTACACGTCAGTGGATTTCCCCAGTTTCATTATAATTCTAACTTTTTTTAACTGCCAATCAATAATTCTCAAATATAGTTTTATTTGTGTCCCAATGTATACAACATGAACAATTATCCAGTTTAAGCTACTTCATTGAATAACGTCATCAGAAAATTTTATTTGGAGTGCAACTCACACCACCGTGGAATACATCGCTTAGTTACTTATTTATTTATTGAAGAAATTCCATGGAAACTGACCAGTTGGACACAGCATGATGTAATCCAACCTCGCTTACAGTGGCAGAAACTTCCCATATAATGTGGTAGGACAGGTACTGTAGCTGTACAATGTAGTTGCAAACTACCCGGCTGCTCTTTTCACCTGCGGAGTGGTTACTTCCAAGATGAGGTCTAATCGTCAGTTTGAATGATTCTCTTGATACCAGTGAGCTGCCTAGATTCATACAATTTATTATTCTTTTACTGTTACAAAACGTATGCGTCTACCACTCCTGCACAATTATCGCAAAGGTTATTCACAAGCTCATCATATCCAGAGTTCTTTCAAATCATCAGCCGGAAGTTGTCATTCTCTAATTGTCATCTAGCTGCTAACTTCAAACTTTCAAATGCGTACTTCGCTCGAGATTATTTTACACGTATTCGCGGTCACTCATAGAATGGTGTCAATCCATTATCGAGGATCTACGAAACGGTGGACGTCTGTATACCAGCGAATATACACCTTTATGTAGAACTGTAACTAGATGAAACTACCTGATCTCTTAACTTATAGGACATTGAAATACGGCATCCGATTGTTAATTTCATTTTCCCAAGCGAAATCTAGTGCTGCATGTGCTCGGCTAAGTCGGTGAAGATTCTCATCCCGGTTAACAATTTTACCTGCTACAATAAATATCTCGTATATTAAGCGCTCGTAGCGGTCAGTCTCTATTGTTGCTCTATCTTCAACGTTTCCCTAAATTTCACTGTCAAAAACAGACCAGTGTGTGGTCCTCTGTTCACATTGTTTTTCTTGCAATAGTATTTATCATTACCTACGAATTGTAAATACCAGGTTCAACACAACAGTACGGTTTTGACTCACGAGTAATCATACACGTGTTTAGTTCTGACCGCGCAACCTAAATGCAAAGTTACTTAATTGTCACAATGTGGGGGTGGTTTGTATGAAGCCATATAATACAAAAAGTAGGTCTTAATTGGTATTGAGTTTAGCATCATTAATGCTTTTACAGAACTAGAAATTCTCATGTGAGTTATAACTGGTGCCGCGCCAGCTAAGGAATTTGCGCAAAGCACTGAGCGACAACACGGTGAGCTGAGTTAATCATCAACAAAGTAGGGCAGAGTGGGATTTTGACTTTGTGGATTTTTGATCACCCATAAAGTTTAGAAACCTTGTTGCCACTTGGTTTGGCTATTTACAGAGCGACTGCATTGTACCCCTTGTTCCCACGTTCCTCCAAGCAACCATTGATCCATAACACAATTTCTTCCCATTCGTCCTATTTCAATAATAGGTCTACTAAACTGAGCCAACATCAATCACTCGCTCAGGCAAGTTCTCGGTAAATTTTGAGGACAATAATATTTTCACTTGGACAACGTACAATCATTTGGAAGTATAGGTTCGATTTTCATAAAATTGAATTATGTGGCCCATGCTGCTCGGTTAAACATATGTTTTTCGTCTGTTCATGTTTAATCCTGTATCTGATATATTTGCTTTCTGCATTTATTTAAAGCATAGGCAAATATCCATGATGCGACTATCCATTCTACCACATTTCTAGTCACGTGACCATAGCTAGCACGAAGGATTGGAGTAATTGGCAGACTGTCAGACAAATAAACCTCTGCATGACGTGAAACCCACGAAGCATAAAGCCACGTCAATCAGATAGTGTTTCGAGTAGCCATAAAGAAGGCAAATAGTTTGACAAAGAAGGAAGACCAAGAAAAGCCACTGAGACTGGGGCTTAATTCGCTGTAAAACACATCTGTGTAGTATACAATTATTAGAACTCTTCCAAAGACACACTAAAGTCCTTTTTGAACGAAGGCATGTAGTTGAAAAAATGAGAGCATGGTTAAATATATTCGTTTAGTTTACAATGAAATGGATAAATAACATTTACTAAAAACCTGGGGATTGTAAAATTTTACCCGCCTTTCAAATCTGCTTAGGCCGATGGTTTGATGGAGCAACTTATCTACATTGCAATTCCTCAGTATACTTTTTGCATTGTTGTGCCCACATGTATTGGAAAAACGCACTTGAAATGCCATGGACCTCTAAAATTCTGCGTTTTCGCAAAGTACTAATTCACTGTGCTTTCTTGGCAAGAATCATCAATAAGTCAACGTTTCGCTTGATGACTTATGTCATAAGACCACAGTAGCTAGTTAGAACTATGATCTAAACAGTTTATAAATTAAGAAATCTATATATATGTATACATTTAGACAGGAAGAAAGTGAGCACGAAATATATGAAGATCCTTATTAGTGCTGCTTAATTCATTGAGATAACTGTGGCATTTGTATCACCATTTGATTAGTGCAGCTCTTCAAAATTAGTTTACCGCAATTATGTGTAAGCCGACACACACACACACACGTTTTCGTCTCGTTTAGTATCTCTAAATGCGCACTTGATGATACCGACGAATTTGCTGGTGCGTCCGCCGACACTGTCAGCGGTCTAACTCGTGCTCTGGGATAAACCAATGAATGTACTCTAATAGCTGATTTTTGCTCTAATTACTTCATCACAGCACAAATAAAAGACGCCCTTTATCGCATTTATCTTGTAAGTCATATCATAATCGAATAATCGTGGTGGCGTATTAATCCGCTTTGCTCGTGGGTTCGGATCGTGTTTGAAACCATAAATGTGCAATACTGAAGTGGCCCAATTGCTTTGAATTACCTCATTTTGTTTTCAAGGAATATGAAGGGTTACCTGTGTTGGAGGCTGCCGCGGCGGGCTATCAGTCTATAAATCAAAGGAGGTACGAGCTAGTTAATTCATAGTTAGAATGACACATATTCGAAATTTGGAGGCGACGGTGGATTTACTCATGTCAAAACACAAACGCACATACTGAGTCACGAAACCTCACATCACAACAAAATCAGTAACACCTGATGAAGAATTGTAGTAAACCTATGAGCTGCGTGCATGACTCCGTCGCCTACTGGGCGCTGTGCTTATCGCAACTCGCAGTGGCATAAACAAGGAGATTTGAAACAGCATGAGAAATCTGCTTACCACCGAACTATTATATCATCTAACTTTTGGTCTCACTGATTCGCAGATCCACAATGTTTGAATTTGCTACCCACAATGTTCGATGCACATTGTTACACTTACACTCACCTAACGTGTATTCACAAGCGCTATCTAGCCAACCAAGCCCTACAGCATCGTCTAGCTCACACCGTCGCTGCATCCGCCAATGCAATTTTAACAGGATTTGCACGCTACTCTAAGCACGCATCAATCTTCATTTCTAGTGATTACCATCCATTTCGCCCTCACTCAAGTGAGTGATACTAGCACTGTCCAGCGATTCCCTTACAACACAAATCATACACTCCGTTTGATAGCTGCTGTGCATTTGGCAGCCATCATCTTCACACTCGCCAATTTCTGAAGAATAGTGGGAGAGTTAACTCTTGTAGGCGGAAATTCGTCACATCTAGGCGCACTCGGACAGCCGTCACATGCCCGGAAAAGCATTGTATGCGCTTTGCATTCTTTCGGGAATCTTCAGCAGTGCTCATTCCATGGGAAACTGGTAGGGCTCGAACCCGCAACTCTACTGGTGCCAGTCCGTGTTTCAGACCAATAAGCTACGGGGGAAGGCAACGACTATCGTAAATAAGTTACTAGGTGTGATATAGCGCCGCTCACTATCCACTGACTTACACGTGACTGCCGTGCAGAGGACAGGGTAGCCCCCTCACCAAGAGACGATCTAACCAAACATAAGCCACCAATTAACGTATGGCATTATAAGCATTTTGCTCTGCGTAATGATTACATAAGAGAAGTAGGGGGAGTTGGATGTTAGAGCTGGACATTCGTCAAATCTAGGCTTACTCAGAGCAATTTAGCGTAAATGCTAGCACGCTCATCAAAGTTGCACTTTCCAGGATGCCGAAGCCCGGCCTGACCGATAGCCAAGCTTCCGCTACCGTCAACAGAAAGGTCGAGCGTTGACCTCCGTCAGCTTTGTTCGCAACAGTTGTCCCACGCCGAGGACATTATAAACGGATATAGTGTGCTTGTTCCAAAACGCTCATCGCAATGCTTGTACTTCAGCCACGTGACGAACGCCTCGGCATGGTTCACAAAACAGCACCCAGGAATACAACGCGTACGCGGTCGACGCAGTCTCAGACAAAAGCTCTTTGCGATTTGAAAACTGGTTGCTAGAATATTCGAATTGGAATTATATATTGCTACAGGAGTAAAGAATTCCATCCCAAATGCGAAAGTATAAGTGTTGCGAAAGGGAAAGAAAGACATTGCACACCAGACTGCATTTGGTTCTGTACAGAGCGCATAATCAACCCAGTCATGAAGTACGCCTTTGTGCTGGAAAAGTAATGTGACAAACTAACAACGTTCGTTCAACGTGCTGCGGTTGGCAGAGCGGTTGCAATTCCATTTACGTAAGCATATGTTCAAAATTGGAAAAGAGTAGCCATGATACATGTACGGTTTTCAGCGTAAATCCAACAACCGCAACCACAAGAACTAGCGAGAAGGCAGCCTTAATCTTGCAGAGTGTGGTATTTCTCCGTGGTATCTCTGTGTCACATTATGCTATCGTTCAACCAATTAGATCTAAAAATACCGGAATTCGAACAACACAAGCAACCCTCATCGCTGCATGCACTCCAAAAGCGAAGATAGTGTGTACGTCCACAAGAACTCAAAGATTGTGAGTGATTGCACGAATACGAATACACCGGTTAGCAGGCCGCACTACCACATTGCAAAACGGAACACACAGCTTTTTAAAATCACGAACCCAAGGAGGACGCAGAACTCGTTGCAGAAAATGTGCTCTAAGGTGCCTGAATGAAAGGCAAACGTTATCGGAAACAACCGACTGAACGACCTGAAACACCAGGAATATTTATGCTTAACTTCAGGAATCCAGTTTAAACATGCTAGTTTGTTTCGTATCATGCGCCACTAAACCTTTACTTCACCTGCGTGAGCCACAGCTACTTCAGGTAACATTTCAGTCGAGTGTCGAAGCGGAGACATCTCTCTCGTCAGCTCACCATATTCGTTGTTCGTCACGCATCGCTCGTACATCCCTACATATCCCTTGGAATGTGCGTCTGCGAAACAAACAATGAAGAATGAACAATGAATGAACAAAGAATTTATGCGGGTTAAGAAGCGTTGCTTTACAAGCCCCGTTGGATAGTTGGTGGGGATATCAATATAACAATTATGATGAAAAGGATAGTAAAATAGTTAATACTTTAAATACGAAAATAAGGAGTTATCGTTTGCTTCGCTGCAGTCCTGCTATCCTCTTAGATTCACAACACCCACAGTTAACAACAATTAATTCCAGGGTAAACTCCAGGTGTGGGATGGAGACATAGTGTTAAGTAACAAAGTGCAAGTGGATGAGTGCATCGTCCAACCGTCTTTTAAATATTGTTAGTGTCGGTACAGAGACGACCGATTCTGGGAGAGCATTCCACGGGTGACAGACACGGAGGGAAAAGAAATTTCTGCGGCACTCCAGACGACTGTATTGTTCTGCGAGTTTTAATGTGTGGCCCCTCACGTTTGTATCACTGCTGAGTTGCAGTAAATGGCGGCACACATGATGTGGGTCTCGCAGAACCAAGTATGCCATAATCGGGTCGCCTCATAGTCTGCGATAGCTTCCACTGAACAACCCCAGTCGTCGCAGCCTCTCCTGGTATAAAAGATTGCGCATTCCAATTACGTTCTTAGATGACCGGCGTTGTGGCTGCTCCAGTGCATTAAGGTCGTGTTTCAGCCATGGATGCCAGGCTTGAATTGCATATTCGACATGGGGGCGAACATACGCACTGAGTATTTGTCGAAATATGGAGCTGTTTATTTGTCTAAACGCCGGCCTCAACAGCCCGACGTGTTGGTTCCCGATCTTCGAGGCATTTTCGGATTGCTTGGAGCAACCCAAGTCATCTTGGACAAGGACACCCAAGTCACGTTCGAGAGTTGATTGTTGCAGTACATCCGTTCCGAGTCGGTATGAGTAGCTGCTTTGATGTCGGATGGAAATCACCTTGCATTTACTGGCGTTGAAATGCAATAAGTTTTGGGTCGACCATTGATACACCGTATCTAAATCACTCTGAAGCACATGCTGGTCGGTGATCGCCTGGATCCTGCGCCAGATCTTGATATCGTCGGCAAACATTGGGACGTTTGAAGCGATTCCCTGTGCAAGGTCATTATTAAACACCAAAAACCAACGTGGACCCAGAACCGAGCATTGGAACACACCACAATCCACTTGTATGGGGTCCGATAAAGAGCTCCGAACTCTGACCACTACTTGCCGTTGAAATAGAAAGTTGGCGATCCAGCTTAAAAGAGGGTCTCCGATTCAGTCATGCTGCGGCTTGTATAGTAGTATCTGATGCTCTAGACAATTGAAAGCCTTGAAAAAATCCAGGTAGATCACATCAACACACATCTTTGGCGTCAGCTGCCTCGGTCTAACTACTGCGTGTAATTGGTAAATTAGTTGTACATGACCGCTGTCGACGTAAATCGTGCTGTTCAGGAGTGATGAGGTTGCAGTTTTCCAGATAGCACACCAGTGCATCGGCAACTATGGTTTCCATGACTTTGGTGAGTATAGGAAGAAGGGTTACTGGGCGGCAGTTGAAGGGATCAGATCTGCTTCCACCTTTTTGAATCGGGGCTTATTATTCCAAACTTCCACATGGCGGGAACTTGGTTCTGGTCTAAGCTGTGCTGGGAAAACTGAGCTAAATATCCTGCCAGTTGGTTTGCTGCTGCTCCCAATGAATCCAGATGAATAGCGTCGACACTCGGCAAACGGTGTTTGGGTAGAGACGTCAGCTTTCGAAATACAGCCTCTGCGGTAAACTTGATGTGGGTTAGTCCTGGTGACCAGAATACGAAGCTTGGTAGATCGCTTGGTGGCAAGACTCTTTGAAACGTGGGGGCGTATTGAATTTGCAGCGCGTTTGCTGCTTCCATTGCCGTTCTTGTTGGGCCATCAGCCGTCTTGAGTGGAGGAAATCCTTGCCTCACCTTTCGTAGATTATCATCGTGCTTGTGCAGCAGTTTGTGGTTAGCACTGAAGGTTTTTGCGATGTTCTGCTGATATGCGGCTTTGTCTTCTCTTAACAGTTGAGTGCAGTGGTTACGTTGGGCCACGTAGTTGTCCCAATTTTCTGGTGCTGGAGCTTCTCTGTAGACTCGCCATGCTGCGTTGCGCACTGTCATCCATTTTCGGGTTCTGCGCCTAACGAAAGAAACGGATTTGCACTTATTGCAAGCTTTTATCTCTGAAGCCTGTGCAATCAGCTGACTGAATGTGTTGACGAACTGGAACCAGGCGACTTCCGGGGGTTCTTCTTCGAGGATAGACCATGTTGTGGCGCTGACTAGTTGGGCGAGTTGGTGGTACCTTGTGATGGTTCTCACAGTATCCTCGTTATCATTCAGAAGTTCTGCATAGCAGACGAAGTTGAAACTGATCATTATGTGATCACTGCGACCCAACGGGCAGTCTAAAACCAACACATCAATCATATGCTCCTCGTTGGTAAGCACAAGATCCAACGCAGTTGGCCTGTTACCAGTTCTGAACCGAGTGGGCAACGTAATGTTGTTGTAAAAGGAACAGTAGTTACTAGATCTTGTAAATCGCTTTTGAATGGTTCTCCGATCATGACAGGGGGTTCTAAACAGTGTACGATGAAATCACCCATGCTAAGAACGTGAGTGTACTTTTGTTGTAAACTGCACCTTAATGCAGCCGCTAACTGGTAGCCGGTTTCGGGTGTTGAGTTAGGGGCGCGGTACACCAAGACAGTAAGGCAAGCGTCCCTGCCTTTTAACTGCAACCGGCACCAAAGAGAGTCGGGGAACTGCAAGTCTGAATCCTCCACGGCTTTGCACTGTAAGTCGTTTCGGTAGTACAGGATTACCTCTCCTCCTTTTGTGAGCCTGTCGTTCCGGATCATCGACATGCCCGGTAGCGACACTTCAGCGTCGGTCATTCCCGTGTGCAACCATGTCTCGGTGATACCAATGACATCATACGAGCCGGAAGCTTGGCGATCTTTCAGTTCAGCCAGTTTGTTAGGAAGTCCCTGAGCATTTGTATACAAGCAGGCTAGTTTCTCGGTATCTAGGAGCCCGCAGAGAGGTGAAGCTGTCAAGTGTGGGAGAATGCCGACCGATGGGAGGTCGGCAGTTATTCGTTTTTTTGATGGGTCAATGATACATCGTTTGCAACTTGATTCGGCCAAGGTGCGTCCCAGCCTTCGTGTAGATGTGCGTCAGAGTCAGTTAAAGCAGCAGTCAAGTTACACTTTTGTACATTCGTCAGTATGCTTGCTGCTTCCGATCCCTGATTTTGTACACTTCTAAATGTCGAGAATTAACATTCACATTTCCTCAGACGGAAAAGTTACAACTTGATTTAGATACCAATTATCTATTGGCAGTTGGTGAGCAGTTCATACTCAGATCGTTAAGTATTACATTTTTAGGGGGTAAGTTATTCCGAAAGCTATCTTGATCTGTTCACATTTGCCTAAACGCTGAGGTTAGAAGGTTGTCATCTGATGCTCATCGACCTAAAGTGCTTTCAGTACCCCGAGATTTGTTTCTTCAATTTCGACTGCATAAATACTGCCACATTCGCTCTACTCTTCCCCTGTGATCTTCTCTGGGTTACGCAAATTGACTATACATTGATTTTACGTTTCATAAAGCATAGTTCCAGATACAGCGGATAGCCTAGAGATGCCTTTGTTGATTTTATTGTCAACAAGCAGCTAGACGCTTGTACCAAATATTCCTCCATAATATTAAAGACCCTATATATCCATTATGATTTGACCTGTCGGAAACATTATCTATCTCCTCTACACGATCCAAATTTAAGGTTTTATTTTCCTGTACTGTGCTACCGTACCTGTCCCCTTTGCTTGTTGACTAAACCAAAACTAACAGCGTGTTTCGAAATTATTTGTTTGAGTGAGAAGTATTAATATACTGACGTAGTTTATTTTGTCATGGTACAGCAATATCATATACAGTACCGTCCGTAGTGCAACGCGCGGAAAATACACCTACCCGGGTGCATAAAGTCTACTTCGACTTGACGTGACATATATTCCTTACAGGAAAGTTATAAGCAATAGTGACAAGAAGTCAAATGAAAGACAGAAGAGACGAACAAGAAAGAGAATGCTGGATAATTCAAGAATTCGGTGCAGGAGAGTCCATAACGATACTGCTAATGCAAATCAGCTGTTGCCTAAAATGGTGTCAAATGCGTGTTGCAAAGGCATTTGATTAGTGTGCGGATTAGGAGAAGCAACCTGGTGTACACAATGTGTTCCGTAGGCCCACCAAAGCAACCCGATGTCCAACATTATGACGAAAGTTAACAAAAGTGCTCGCTGAACTGAATGTAAGGAAGCATTATAACGTGTCCGAGCTGTTTCCACTCTTAGTCGGTACGAACGAACCTTCTTCACATATCTAGTACCCTACATGCGCAGATTAGCCATTCGAATTCGGAAACCTGCGAGCTAACGTGGCCTATCCGACAGACGAGAGACTGGAGAAGAAAATCGCATAACCTAGCGCTACCCATCTGAGATCAGGACGAGTAAAACTGACCAGCACATGATATGCCACACGGTGGTATTTTCTTGATAGAAACTCAGCGTCAGTATGGCTTTGTGCTCTAACTGCCGCAGCTTGCTGAGCAGAATTCACTAGGGGCTTTATAACTTGCACAGTAGATGCATCACTATCCTGAGTGCAACTCAGATTGTTCACTGTGGCTAGGAATCAAATTCCTGAGGACGAATCGGTTGTTAGCTGCACAGTGTACGTCGCCGTATCGTAACTGTAAGACAGAAGTGAACCCAGCAAAATTTGCGCAAGTTTGACAGAGCAATTCAAGCTCCGCAACATAAAGTCTGCCCGACCTGGCTTTCGTACCTTTCTAAACAGCCAACTACGAGCGCTTACTTCACTTCACTGAATGGTAGATATCAAGACAGATATGTGCGTGGAAATAAACTAACAGAAAATATTGTAAAATGATTTTTTCGAATCGGGTTATCACTAGCCACTTTCCAGAGAATATCTCCCTGAAACATTTTCACATCTCAAGTCTCCTGAGAATTTTATGTGGTCCCTAAGGTGGCCATATGTCCTCAGTTGAGGATAGCAATCTAAACCATTGGGGATTCATCAAAACTCTAAAAAACTAGACATGAACATGGTGTTGGTCCAGGTCTAATTCCGATGTAGTAAGCCGTCACCATGTTTTTCTATCTAAAGTTATTATACTCAATGACGAGTGCCACTTTTCTTTGTTTACACGTGAGTGGAAAAAGTACACTCCCAAGTGGATGGAGCCCCCATTGAGCTTAGCATGTCTAAGCCACATGGCACACCAATAAATTCATGACCAAATAGGCGCACTACTCATTTTTGCATCGTAATTGTACAATTAATTGACGCGTATCGAGATCTGAATTAGTGTGGAGATTGTACACAAATGTTTGTTCATTATTACTGTCAGCATATCATTGAGATCAACGTAAAATATGGCGCTTGTGCGCAAAGAATTCCAGGTGGATAATTGTGAGGGCAACAGCCGGGATTTGATAACAATGTGCTGTAACATAGTCAGTAGTTTTCCAGATAAAATATCCAAAGGTGCTCTCTGATGCAATTGATTCTAAATGAAAATGTTAAGAAATGAGTGCAATTCTTATGTTGTACATTGTGCAAAATATTTAAATTAATAATGAAACCACGTGCGGGTCATTCCCGTTGATTTGATTAATATGCGTGACCGATATGGTAACACGAAACTGTCAAACGACAATTTCCACACACATATACACCCACCCACACACACACACACACACACACAAATGCTCACTTTCCCCCAGTTGCTTGCTCTTGTTAATATTCCCAATTTAACGTCATAATGCGTACTTATGTTTTCATCGTCTCAATCTCGATTTGCATTCACTAGAGCGTGCCATTCGATCTTCTGTGTTAAAAGCAAAAATGGGACTGCAGTAGAATTTTCTCTGCCTTATCAGGAACATAGCACTGATCTCAAATTGCGTGGATGGGAGTGAGAGCTGAGGCTCCTGAGTATGCATAAAATGGCTACAGCGACATACAATTTGGCTTTTGCTATTACTTATATGCATACACGAGGAAGTACCTTTTACAATCCCGTGATCTTTGTGGGCGCAGTCCCTTGTTCATCCGTGCAAAAACGAGTTTTTTTTTATTTTGTTAAGCAGAGGAACTTGGGCATTATTTTCTTTGGTTCATCGGAGATAGACTAAAATTCACGTAGGTGTGTTGATACTCCATAAGAGCGTCAGACGATCGTCTTGCCTCATTGTGGATCTTCTTCACGGCTTAGGCGAACCGTAATAAGCGTTGATTGGGATTACGCAATGGTAGACGAAATGCGGAGCCGGTGTCAAGCTGATAACGGGTCAACAAGACATGTTTGCGTTTGCATGCACACGGAATATTGGGCGAGAGATGGCTGACCTCACCTTGAACCCATTTTGTCCGGTGTTCAGTCAATCTGGAATCCAAAGCCCCTCATTCTTGCTTATCTAACTAACGCAACAGAGATAATCGGATTAGTGAATATTGTGTGATTTGGCGATGATGGGTTCAACTTCCTTTACTGAAAGTAGCGACAATTTCCGGTTTCTGTTGAACACCACAGCATCTGTAGCACATTAGATCATCTGAATGACGGATAGGAAGCGCCTGGTTGCCCTCGTTGAAGCGCTGTTACCCTTAAATGGGAGCTCGAAGAATACATTTCCCTTAGCTGTCATCAACATCGTTTCTTTCGGCGGTCTGATTTAGCTATGCTTCGTGATGAGGCCCCTAGGTTAAAAGACTTCCATGAGTGTTCCGGTTATTGTTCTTACCTCCTCAGTCAGACAATCGCTCGAGCAGATACGCCTGGCACGAGTTAACAAGGTTTTCACTAGGGTACGCTTGTGGCCCATCAGTATGAAACTGGTAAAGCATAGATATTGACCGGATCATTTTGGTTTCCGTAGACTAACCGCAAAACGAGCCCGGTATATCTTCGGCTGCAACCACTTAATTGTGTGAAGCAACATAGTTACGAAGCGGCTAACATTGTTTCAGAATTGAACAGCCCCTGAGAAGACACGTCTCGCGCGATCGTGAGCGAAATCCTAGCTCTGTTATGAATAGTCGCTCCCATAAACCAGACCCCAGCGCACTAAAAAACAAACGGCTTACGCCTGACCTGGATCACGGTTGACATCGATGCGCACGACGATGCTGACGATAAAGACCGCTGAAGGTGTAACATTTAATGCAATATCAGGAAACAATGCCGACTTTAAACTATTTATCCTTAAGACTGACTACGCGCCCCGGAAAGTTGGCTTGTTACGTTAGTGTAAACGATACTGAAGCACTACTTCAGCAAATCGCTCGCCTAGCTTTCACCAGAACTATCCGGTAACCATGCATCTAACACTTGACACATGATGCCAAACGTTCCGTCCTTCTCTTTGACCACTCTCCTGATAAAGGTTTCCAGTCAATTACCATATCGTATCAACCACACTGTTTTCAAGCCCTACTGTAATCCAATTGACTATCGTTGTAAACTAACCGCAGGTTCTCGACTGTTCAGTTTAACGTTGCTCGTCAGTTGCCAGCCCCCTAAGTAATATAATAGTTACCCGTTATCACAGCACAACGTAACCTGGTGATGTTTTTGAACAAGCACGCCAGTAAAGGGTATAGACAAATATATCAGTGAAAGCGTAAAAGTTTCACTGATTGGGAACACCCTTGGGACTGTAAAAGATAATTACTAGTTATTGTATTGATACTGATGAGACAATACGAAATGCGTGCATTTATCAGTGATCGTCTTCTCATTGTGTTATTCAAACTATTGGAGGGAACTAACTGTTGTAAAAAAACAGTTTATTTCTCAGCGGTGCGCGAGACTGTGACGACATAGGGACAAATCGATGCTGAGATGAATTTCTTGAGGCCGGTCACACACGCAGTTGTAGTGTCCCACTGACGCAAACCGAACTTTGGCGAAGTATGTGAACGGATTGTGTGCATCCGTTCACACGTGAGTCATACTGTGCGGCCAAATTCAGCAACGCGTAATGCCCCAGATAAGACGCTCGCATGTGTGTACCTGTGGCCACGGTACGCTATGCTACGTGAGGACAGCCTCTCAGGGCTTGTAGTAAGTGTCCATTCAGTTGCACACGTGGTCACTAGCTCTTTTCGCTACTTAGCCCCTGCTTCCGTCGAGTTGTGGATCAGGTGCCTGTCGCCACCGTGACTGTGCAGTCAACCATTGCTGACCCCGCACGTACGTCCGGTCTGCGGCTACGGAGTACGAGGCTTGCATGCATGACCTGCCGTCCGGTTAGATCAACCAGCCTCACCTTCGATAGCTACACCTCATCCAGTCTGTTCATATAACCGTTGGCTTTTGCGATGCCCACTGGATCAGCGATCAAAACTCCGAGGGTTGACCGTAACTCCCGCCTACGTTCCACGACAATATCCGGGTAAATCACATGCACTCGAGGTAAACCTACATCCCAATTTAGGCGAAATAGTCCCGCATTTAAAGCTGCTGTCTCGCATTTTTAAAAATGCTGGGCGGGATGTACTAATGTACCGATTTGAGGTCGTAAACCTCAGAATATCCCGCTTTGAGCATGTACAACGTATGTGAGAAAACCAGAACCAAACAGTGGCGGTGCAGGCACCCCATAAGGTAGGAAGGCAGAAGGCAGTGATTGCCCGGAAGACAAAACGACCACTAAAATGGGGGCGGACGGAAACGGGAACTGGCGCAATCAGGGAGAGCAGGCGGAGCAACATTGGCT
>OX104063.1:1840296-2138620 GCA_944474145.2 Dicrocoelium dendriticum | reverse complement strand
AACCACAAGGTTGGAAACATCATGAGAAATCTGCTTGCTACCACGTTGTCATCCTATATAATCTGTGGTTTCAATGCTACGAACTCCTATCTTTTTGAATCTACTACCCACAATCGTCGATGCACATTATTACACTTACGCTCACCTAACTCAGATTGACAAGCGCCATCCAATTAAACAATTCCTACAGGATCGTCTAACTCACACCATCGCAACATCCGTTACTGCAATTCTATTAAAAGTTTCACACTAATCTACCCATGCATCAGTCTTGATTTCTAGTGCGTACTCTCTATTTTACCCCCACTCGACAGAGTGATACTAGCGCTGTCCAGCGATTTCCTTAAAACAAAAATCTTACACTCTGATTTTTAGCTGCTGCACATTTGGCAGCCATCACCTTAACACTTGCCAATTTCGCGTGTATTCTACCATGCCCATCAAAGCTGAACTTTCCAAGAAACCGAAGCACGGCTTCACCGATAGCCAGGTACCCACAACCGTCCCCAGAAAGGTCGCGCGTTGAGCTCCGTCGGCTTTGTTCGCAGCAGTTGTCCCATGCGTAGGATATTATAAACCGATATAGTGTGCTTGTTCCAAAACGCTCATTGCGATGCTCGTATTTTACCCACGTGACTAACTCCTCGGCATGGTTCACAAAACAGCAATTAGAAATACAACGCGTAGGCAGTCGACACAGTCCCAGTCAAAAGCTCTTTGCGATCTGAAAACTTGCTCCTAGAATATTCGCATTGGAAATACATATTGCTACGGAGTAAGAAATTCCAAACCAAGTGCGGAAATTTAAGTGTCGCAAAAGCGAACGAAAAGATATGGCACACCAGCCTGTATTTGGCTCTGTACAGAGTGCATAATTAACCCAGTCGTGAAGTACACCATTGTGCTGGAAAAGAAATGCGACAAACTAACAACTTTTGTGCAACGCGCTGCGGTTGGCAGAGCGGTCGCAATTCCATTTAATTAAGTAAATGCTCAAACTTGGAACAGAGTAGCCAAGACCTACGTATGGTTAACAGCGTAATTACAGCAACCGCAACCACGAGAACTAGCAAGAAGACATCCCAAATCTTACAGAGTGTGATATTTCTCCGTGGTATGTCTGTGCCACATTATGTTACCGTTCAACCAGTAAGATCTAATAATACCGGAAGCCTGACAACACACGCATCAATCACCGCTGCATAAACTCCAAAAGCAAACATGGTGTGTACGTCCACAACTATCTAATGGTGTTATTAATTACCCGAATATTAATGCACCAGTGAGAAGGCCGCCCTACCACACGGCAAAAAGGAACACGCATCTTTTCACAATTAGTAACCCAAAGAATGCGCTGAAATCTCTGAAGATACTGTGCCCCAACGTGCCTGGGAGAAAGGAAAAGGCCATCGAAATCAGCTCGCTGAGTGAGCTGAAACGTCAATAATATATATGCTTAATGTTGGGAATCCAGTACAAACATACTAATTGTTTCGTATCATCCGCCACCCAGATGCAGTTCACTAGGGTGAGCCACAGCTACTTCAGGGGACATTTCAGTCGGGTTTCGAAGCATAGATATCTCTCTCGTCAGCTCACCATATTCGTTATTCGTCATGCATCGCTCGTATACCCCCGGACATCCGTTGGATTGTGCGTCTTCGAAGGAAACAAAACCCAGGAGAATCCCACAAGCACAGCTACGAAAGATCGAGCTTTGACAGGGTGTTCTAGGAATTCAGCCTTCCGACGAGTCGCAAGTCCAATCAGCGAAGTCCTATCTTTCCATCACGTGAACGTTAACTCAAGGTCAATTTAAGAGTCAAACCAAACTATCAAATGTATGATAACAGGGTGCTGGATTCATGCTCTTCTCCAATTTATCGGCTGAAGTGGTTCTCAGATTTTGGTATTATTTACGCAACAAACTGTAATAAGTGGTATGTCAGATGATGGTCTACGCCAGGCCAACTTTGGCTGTGAGAACACAAAGCAAGCGAAATGTTTCATGAATCATGCTCTGTGCTTTTTTGAGCCGGAGGGCAGTGCGAGCGCTTAGCTGTCTGAAAACGAAGAAACGAGCAATACGCCGCAAGACTCCTCAGGAGAATTAGATGTTGTGTGTTCCGTGCATTAGACTGAAGTGGACCTGGAAGAAAGGCCAAAAGTAAATCCCATAGCGATTGTTAGCCGGTTTCACTAGGGTCGGCGTAAATTCGTAGGAAAGCTTGCTGTCTTCCTAATAGATTCTGGCACCCGCTGCTCTAAATTTTTAGTCTAACAACTTACAAGGCATTCTTAGCAAATCAGCCGAGCGTTCATCCAGTCAAGTCACAGTATATTGGGACTTCATCACGGCAACTGAGACATGCATGAACGACGTCATTACCGAGTCCGAAATCACACTACCTGCTACGTCCCAATTGCGCAACAACGGACTCCCAAAGAGTGGCGGTGTAATTTTCTACTGCCGTCCTCAGCTTCATATTGACCGCGTAAATGACCCTGATATTCGAACTGTTGACGATTTATGGAGTTGTCTACACCTAAGGCAGGGTGATGTATTTTTAGTGACCATTGAATACCGCACCCCAATGTCCACCTCAGCAATGGATGAAGCTCTATCCTTCGGATTGTAGAACCTTCTGACCCTATATTTCGACCAATTTCTCTGGTAGGTGTCTCCATGCTGCTCGCCCTGAAAACCTCGGCTATCTTTGGTGAGCAATTCAAGGTGGGACTGCAAATACCAAACGCTGGTATACCGCTTTACAACCTTGTCAATTCTTTAACACGCTTCAGGATAAGGAGCAAATCGGGACTCCTGGAACACCTCTTATTATTATCATCGAGAAAGAGCACTCTAGTATGTCGCAGCGATGGTTCTTCCTAAGTGTTCCGTTACACGTGTTACACAGTATATTTTAAAGAATGTGATGTGGAACCTAACGACTTAATCAACTATGATAATCTGTCTTTCCTCATTTGTGCAGCCATCCAGATCTTACCCAGCCGAATGTTTTCCTAAGGTTGTATGTACAGAATTTGTCAACAGATTCAACAGGCTAGTGGTTAGCACATCAGAACCCAAAACCCGCTATGCGTAAAAGATTAACCCGAATTTAATGACCAGGACTCATAAATGCATGGCATAGGGGACTCGACGTAAGGTACCCACATAGTTCCTCAGAGCTAAGCCACCTGGGATGTCTATATAATACAAAGGAACTAATGTGTCAAAATGTTTTCAGAAGATAGAAGCAGGTACCAACAAGAATTAGTGATAAAATGTCGGTCAAAGCTGAAGCTGTTCTACACGTGCGTAAACTGGATTTTACACAGCATGCATGTCAGCGCAAACCGCACAATAGGCAGCCAAAGTCCTTGGACAATAATTTGCCGTACGTTCCATTTTACAATCATCTTGCATCCTGCCTACGCAGACCATGCCTCCACTAGGGCTTAATCACAGAACCTTTACAACCACAGATAATAAGAGACTGATGTCATTGCTCGTGTGAAGCTTTCTTAGTGTAGACGGCATTCGACCAAAAGCGTTGCAAGTGCCTTCCATGAGTTCGGATGAACCGTTAGCAATATTCTTACAACAATGTCTTTCAAGGATGTGGTAACAAGGGGTAATCACCCCGATCAACGAAAGAAGCGGTCGTGCAGAGCCAGCGAGATAGCACCCGATAACCCTAATATCTCCAATCTCCTAGATCACCGAGTTCACCATCGCCGAAGCACTCAGAGAGTACCTGGAGAGTATACGAATATTCTCACTCCAGTGAAGCATGGATTTTGCCCTCTATCTGAAATTCTCAAAGGCATTTGACCGTATGGGGCATTGCGTTCTATTGCCCCAATTGCAGATTTATCCACTCGGCGATCCCGTTATGGTTTGGTTAAGCAACATTCTCCTTCGCTCCACCCTATCCGTTCCAACCGAATTCAAGTGCGACGTACCACAATGCTAGGCATTCGGGCCCCGCATGTTTCTGCTCCTAATAATGAACATGAGAATATGGTTTCTTCAACTTTCCTACTATTTTCTCGATGCTCTAAATAGATGAGGTGCTATCACTGCCGGGGAGTATAACGCAACCATAAAAGATGAACTGGTTAAAGCATACACATGTTTCGTCGTCAACATACACCAGTTCAACATCACCAAGTGCAAAATTCAGAGCAACCGCCATCAGAATACTCACAACTACCGACTAAGTCTACAATTTTCACAGCCGAACTTCCATGAGTGCAATCTCGGCGTGCTCGTGCAAGACATCTTTGGTTCTTTGAGACAGGCTGAAAAGGCATAAGAGAATGCAACACAGCACTTCGATCTCCTTCGTAGTACGTTAGGATATTCTGTAACTACAGCCGTTCTGTAAATGCTTGGCGCGTACTTGGAATTGCACGGGGAATAGGTTATCCAAGCGTGTCAACATCGGCAGAAGCACAGCTTCACCGCGGTCCACAGTGCCCAACGAAGGGTGACGAAACAGTGTTGGCGAAATTACCAAGTGGCACCATCAAGCAGCATCTGCGCAAACCATCGAGTGGATAAGAGTGAATGTGAGTAGCATCTCAGGGCTACTCCTCTCTGATAGAGAACGGTTTAGCTGTTTCAAAAGTAACTAATCCCAAGATGTTCTTTGCGTAAGTGCAAAGCGCAGTGATGCAAACTCGTCATTACGAGCTCTACTAACAACGAACGGGACGCGTGTGCATACAACTATAATAAGGCTTGTACATTTAGTGTTGTAGCCCCTATGCTGAACCTGATGTTGCATTCTTGATGCTTCTTCACCGCAGAAGGGCTAAACCAACTTACACTTAAACTAGGTATTTTTAAGCTGAATAAATTTCATTCCAGTTTATTTAGTTTATTATGCGTACCTAGATATTTTTCTATTAATTGGCCACGTTGCTTACGCTGATTATGGTTATCTTCGGTAACTTTATTGCGTTTGTAGTATTTCTTAAATAACTTGTGGACGCGTTTTTCTTATCAAGGCTTCATTGCCATCCATCTTACTTCATATGCTACATTAGCGATAAGTTATGTAGACATAGCCGTACGCGTTAACAGATATATTTTATTTGCTTATATTATTTCAAGTAATTTGCGGTTGCTTGATATCGCCAATGTGACTACGCTTGATGTGTATGATGAAAAGGTACCAACCTGTCTATTACCCACTACCTTTTCCATACTGGCTCCAGGAAACAGTTGGTCGTTGCTGGAGGGGACGTGGTGCACGGTCCTTGTGGCCGGGCTAGGTACAAAGAGCGGTTCCATGCACTCAGTTTGGAGCGGATTACGATCCAGCCACCGCCTTGTGTGCGCTTGATTCCCCAACTACAGCGTGCTTGTGTTTGCTTGTGAAGGAGTGTGGGCCGGATCCGTTGATGAAACATGGCTCCCATCCACATGCCTCCCGGTCTTATTCCTTCGGGTTTACACTGGATATGGGGTGTGTGGTTGGAGCTGTGAGTGGTGCAGCGCATGCCACCCATGGTCCCTCTGTAGGCGCTGGCGTCTTGTGGCTGGCTGTAGTAACATGCGAATCAAAAATGCGATGCTGCTAAGCATGTTTAGTGTTGGAATGGCTGCCTCTAAACGAATCATCCAGTTTGTGGTTATTTCTGCTCATTAACCACACTAGCCACTCCCTATACCTCAACACGTCAATGATCCTAATCTGGAGTGTGCTGCGCTTTCCTTTCCAGTGTACTGCGATCAACCTCTCCGATTTACCCACTAAGACACATATCTTCCCTCAGTATTTGTTTGTCTTTTCACGTCTCCTGAGTTCACATTGTGGTTACTTGACGTGATCACCAAGATATAACACTAAAAACTGAGCATGGAGACAAAGTAACGATACAGCTTTCAAATGATAATTTGAATATATTACTCCAGCTGCAACAAGCGTAATTTGAGCACCTTCAAGTGTGACTTATTCAGACCATTTTTCAGTCCATCTCTCACTTTAATCAATAGTTACGTCAACAACTTACCGCATGTTATCCCCAACCGATATCCTTACAGCTTCGATTTACGTGTTTGCCTAAGAGCTTACTTACCTCCGGTCTCATATTTGAATCTTAGCATAAGCTTTGCAATGATAAACTAGAGAATTGTTTGACCGATAAATTTCACCCATAGAAATCCCTACCCTTAGTCCGGAACCTTGGAACCGTCGTGCACGGTGGTTTAATTAACTTCATTTGTTAGAAGCAATCCAAAGATCTTGGGTTTGTACACACAGTAGAACAACTAGGTGAGATTTTCGGTGATCACATCTCCCACCATTGCATCACCGAAATTCCGCACTTCGGATATGATCCCAGCGCTTGCAAATGCAGAGGCTGATCTCAAGTCAACCGAAGCCACATTTCAAAATGAATGTCGCAATCCAATACACCCGGCTGTTGCCCCGAAACCCGGTAATCAACCAAGTGAGATTTTCGGCGATTAGCTTTCGATATCTAACGTGAAATATAACTGTATCGAGTTGGCAAGGTGCGATGCAGACCATCACGTAATTTATGCAGGGACCCTGATCCGAGTGAAAAATTCCACTCACAGAAGACAAGTTGAGTTGCTTGAATTTCGTTTATTCTCCTCATTCTCCCCAGGAGCCGTAGGTCGGCACTCGACTACTTCTGAACTTAAACATCAACTGTATATCACCGCAATCTCACACACGATCGAGTGTCAACATCTGCTCAGTGTTAAGCACGAGACCGCCATAGTGCACGCACTCCGGGTGCCAGATAGAAAGCAGTTTCCATTCAGTGACACGAAACACTGTCCAGCCCGACAAAAATCACTGTGACGAATGTCACTGCGTTTGATTTTGTACTTTCACGTAACATCAGTGTCAACAGTGTCAATAGTGGGACGGAAAGAAGGCTTCTATTGTCCCCTAAATATCGCTCATCCAACCATTAAATTGTAGGTCCAAAATTCGGCGAAAGAGACCCAGAAAAAAATACACAGAAAGCTCCATCAGTACAATTCCAGGTTTTCTACTTTTATTCTGTGTTTCGGGTCCAGAAGTAAGTGCATATTAGTTTGTATTGATAATATTCCAGTCCATCTGCAGCCTGACCGCTTTGAACATTACTTTGATCACACTTTCCGCCTAGGAATTAAGCGGAAAAGCTGCATTACCAAAGACACAGCATTATGCACGGAACGCATTACGTAATCCTCTACGATTGAGTGGGGCATTGATTAGTGACTTGTTTTCGACAATGTGCAGTCCTAAAGAAACTTACTATCTCCCCGACTCTTCCAAGCTATAATTGCTTGGACTTAAGTAGCTTGAAATACTTGGACCTTTGAACGTTCCACTTTCAATCCTATGCAAGGTACACAGTGGACCAAGTTGAGAGATCAGAGAGCAAAGTACAAATGTACTCAAAGTGAGGAGGAATACACCGGAATCATCGAACTATTCCTGCTGAGTTACAATGCAGCAACTGAAGGAAACACCGGCCATAGATTTGATTAACGGAGAACTACGCTTTCCTGCTTGTTAGTCGTCCAGGATCAAGCCTGCAAATCAGTCGAAATATCCGTATGGTGAACTAGTTCAGCCGCCATCACGATGCTGAGGATCACAAGTTTAACCTTGGTCAATCTGTTTTGTCTAAGGATCTGCGTGACCGTATAGGATTGTAAGCCTTACTGGGTAGTTTGCCTAGTAAGCGAATGTGCATTCCTCACTGTGGGTCTGTCATAACATCCAGTTGCATCGTCTCGTTGACAGTTCTGATTAGTCGCGTAGTGGATGTGCTCTCATCTGTCACAGTGTTTTACGTCTTCCTCTTCACCTATCGCAGTCATCATTTACTCATTCGAATCGGATTAACTCCGCGTGTTCAGTAGGCATATTGTTATAGAAAGTGATTTGTGCTACCCAAGTTGTTTTAGCGCGCTTCGTGCTTCGATCCAGACGCGCCACTCTACTGTTTTGAACAGGTTTCGCTGCTGTGATACTGTGATGGATCAAGGATTTTACGCACTACCTGGTGGTGCCAGAATTACATTCATAGGAGCATTTCTAACGGGGCTACGACTCAATTTGTGGTTTTAATTGCATTCACCCATCGCGGACACTTTTCGCTGTCATTCACCCACTAGAAGCAACCTAAAACTGCTTTGTCCTACAGGAACCATAGTGGATCAATAAACTAGCCAAACTCCGTTTACGTGTGTCCTCGTCGTGCGCACTCATCCATTGTAACCGACGTGATGATTGCGATTGGGACAAAGAACGCGAGTGTCGCTCGCCCTCTATCCCACGTGACGGGACAAGGACAAGTTTCGTTTGCAACAACAGCCCTCAATGGAATTGATTCCACCTAACCGCAAAGGTGCATACAGGTGTATACGCCTTTAAACGAGACATCAGTTATGAATTTTGCGGCCTTCCGTACCACCTCCTCTGTGCTGGTTTAAACCAGCTACAACACAAGAGACCGATCAAACTGACTGATTCGCTTGGTTTTGCGCAACATGCAGAGCAAGCCCAATATTCAAATTTAAAATGCCGCTCATGAAAAAGTGTGAAAACTGACCGAAACCATTCGGCAGATAGTGAGCTTTAGGACTTTGCCAGTGGAATCTAACAACACTGATCTTGCTCTACATCTAAACCCTCAGAGCTCTGTCCCTAAGTCGAAGACTAAAGTCTGGTTTGCTTACCGCCCAGAGGCACCTGCACCACCTTCTCCGGCAATTATTAACCTTTCAAGCAGGTAAGTTGCATCCAACGTGACTGCTATTAACTCAATACTAGAGGCCATAACTCACGAGTTGGTCAGAACGCCGACATCGCCATTCCACAGCCGGGTAACATTCGCATCGACCACCTCGATATAAAGACCTAAAAATATACCCGTACGTTCATTTTTTGAGCCAGGCACGAGCCACGCGACATCGTCTTTAAAGCGTTCTTTAGTGCCCGCCGAACAATCTAAGTTAACAGCCATAACACACAAAACGACATTCGCTAAACAGAAACACTGTGTTAACGGTGGTGGGCACTAACTTTCCTGAGTCCAGAGTTTGCACAATGAAGGGCAAGTTGGTAGATGATCGCAACCAATGGCATTCTATCTGCCTTACGATTGGTATTCGAGATTATCCAACTGGGCTACAACGTGTAGCGCGTCAACCAAATTTAGTGCACTAAGACAAACCTCGAGTTCGTTGAGTAACATTGAATTCAACTGAGGAGACAAAGATAATCCTACTCTCAGCAGTTCATCGTCGCAACTCCTTGAGCGGGGTATGCATACTACCCGTTATTCCTTGTAAATGATGGTCAAAGAAAAATATACCATGGCGGTCATTCTACGAACGAAAGCATAACGTAATCATTTATGGTGTTCCTGAAATACTGGGATCTCCTGAGCACGAAACGCAAAAACATGACCGAGAGCAGTGTCGCTACATCCGCGAAGCACTCTCTCTGGACCACCTTATCGCTAAATCACTAAAGAGAATTCCTTCATCTCCGAACTACAATGGCTGCGGTCCAAACATATTGAAAATCGTCCTACACACCTATGGAATGACAGAAGTCATATTGGATAGCTGGTTGAAGCATCGCACCTGGCTGCCTACCGAGATTAGGCTAAAGATATCAGGCGCAAGGCCACTAGTTGTCGGCACTTCATTGGAACATGCAACCTCAGTAAAATATTTGCCTCCACATTCCTGCAGTGTTGTAGACTACGTGATATTAGCGACACCTGACGTAACAAGAAGACACACGTGCGTCGGCTTAAAACTAAACACGAATTTGTTGTCCAAATAGACACTTCTAACCTCAAAAACACTATCATGTTTAAATACTAAAGCGCAAGGTCTTCTTAGTAATTTGGCCGCACTTAGAGAACGCCAGGCGTCACAACCGCGAAATTTTATTGTGATTACGGATACTTAGTTAATCATTGAGATAGCAGATCCTGAAGTCAATTTACCTGGTATGTCACTGCTTCGGAATGACAGAGTTGGAAGTGGTGGTGGAGTACTTCTGGATTACAAGGTTGACCTCCGATATGAAGTTATTGACCACCCAGAGATCCGCGCCCCAGATTCGCCTTGGTGTCGTCTATGGTTGCGGAACAACGACACATGTCTTATAACTGTGATTTACCGTCCACCAAACTCTACGTGTGATATAGACTCCAAACAAAACCACGTCCTTCAAGTTACTTTGAGCAACACACTCACATTCTCATCGCAGGCGAATTTAATGTGCACGATCTGGAAATAGCGGCGTCCAATAGCATGCCGTTCAAATCCAGTTTACTTGAGGTAATTTTCATCTACCCTTTTTACAACCATGTGACTTCTCCCACCAGATTCCGGACTGCCAACAAGCCGTCGATACTTGAACTTGCGCTCACCAACGAAGAACTCATGGTCGACGGAATAAATACAAGCACACCACTAGGTAGCAGTGACTATGTGACTAGTGTTTAACTATGTATATTATGCGGAATATCCTAAGGAAACGGATGATAAAGTGTATACAGTGACGCATTACATCGTGCTATCCGCGCTTGTTTAGGAGGTATCTTGGATCTTCTTAATTAAATGCCCCCAGAAATCGCCTAGGTCACTTTCACAAAGACGTTTACCACACTGGTACCGCGCGCACCTGAGCAGAAAGTTTTCTATCGTTAAACGAGAAGGAAGTCATTTCTGAGTAGCGGAACAAGAAAATGCGTGTTCTTGAGTTACTTGGCATGAGGAGCTCACAAATATTCCCCGAATTACGAAAACTGGGCTTCCTATGTGGCACAGCGTAACTTCTATGTGAGCTTGATCCGTGAGGACAAGGTGACGCATCAACAGGAGTTAGTGAAGAGATTCTGCAGGAACCGCAAACTCTTATACAGGCATGTTAATAGCTTTCGTAAACTGCAATGCGGAATTCCAGCACTGATAACGACTGACGGGTGCAGGTGATCAGCGACGGAAGCAGCCGATCTCGTACGGTTCCATGACTCACAAACGTTCCAGAGAGTAACCGGCCCAACAATTATCCCTTTTTCTGTCGTCCCAACATCAGCGTTATCCAGTACTACTTTTATTGCAGACAGCGTGTCAATGCAAATATTGTCCCTGCGTATACACAGCTCTTCTTGTGTCGATAACACTCGAACGAGGCTTTACAGGCACCAGCCATTGATCTGGCGGAACCTCTGGCTATATTCTCTCAGCGATGTAGGTAGGAGAACAATATTCCAAAAATATGGAATCGTGGGGTAATCAATCCTATTCACAAAGGAGCTAGTCATAATGATCCGACTAATTACCGTCCTATAACTCTATTTCTTCTGCTTTCTATATTATGGACTCGATCATCGCTGATGCACTGTTTCAGAGTCTGGGAAATCACAAAATAATAGCGTCAGAGCAACATAGCTTCCGAAAATAGTACTCATGCACTACGAAGCTGCTAATTGCACGCAACAGCTGGACTGAAGCAATTGATGCTGGAGAGGAAGTTGATGTCATATATTTGGACTCCTCAAAAGCGTTAGATCGCTTTGAGCACCGAATTCTTCAACATGAACTTTAGCTTTATGGCTTTGGTGACCCACTGCTTCGTTGGACAGGCAATTCCCTACACGAACTGTGGTTGGAAGTGGCAGTACGAGAATCCCTGTCCGACGCAATTGGGTGGAGTTCGGTGTACCCCAAGGCTCGGTGATCGGGCCCCGTCCATTCTTGATTTTCATAAAAGGTCTGGCGAGGAAAATTATTACCGATTTCCTATTCTGTGCGGATGATCTTAAGTAATGGCAAGCGAGCAGCAAACCGAACGACAAGGAGAAGCTTCAGCTTGAACACAACACGATTTCAAACGGGTCAGTTGTGAATACACTACCGTTCAATGTGGAAAAGCGCAACGCTGTTCAATTGCACCATAGACACGATTACGTGTACAGGTTGCGTCACCTTGTAACGAAAACGACGCGGTGGGGGCACGCGGCGCGTGTACTGCCACAAGCACGTGTCACTCACAACTCACAAACCCGTACAGATTTGGACCGTTTTTCCTTTCCACGACGTAACGCAAATGAAGACATTTGTGACGTACCATTCCTGGTGCTCACGAATTTGGGCCGTATCTCCGCTTCGCTACATCCGATTTTGGCTGGCCATGAGTCGTTCGAAAGCTCCCGATATGCTCTTCAGCGGCTGCATCACTCGACTCGAGTTCAGTCATGTGGGCTTCGCTAGCGATGCATTTGTCTGATTCATTGCGTTCTCGACAAACACCTCCATCATTATTCTGGTCCCAGGCTCGTTACCAGATGCGGACTGTGATTTTCTGTCGTCTCGATCCGCAACGTTCGCAGATCCTTGTTTCGTCTCATCCATTGCGCCCGTTGTTAATCCTCTACACTCCGGTTTTTGTTGTCCTTCCGGTTCACGAGTAGTTACTGACTTCCGCCGCCCTACAACATGTATTGCAAACAACTTCCCAAGAACTCGACTTTGGTGTGCTCATTCAAAGTCAACTTAAGCATTCAAAGCAGTCAGAGACAGCTGCGAAGGGAGCCAACCAGCAGGGCTTCTTGCTGCGGAGAGCATTCGGAAGATTCGACCTATCGAACTTCCCCATAATGCACAATTCTTACGTGCGATCGCACATTGAATACGTAATCTAAGCTTGGCGACCTTGGTTAAAGCGAGACTTAGAAGTGCCAGAAAAACAACTACGCAATGCCACGAAGAAAGTCGAGAACCCACTAGATCTGCCCTGCTATTAAAGGTTGAAGTCACTTGGCGTTTTCAGTAGGCGCTACCAAAAGTAGCGCGGCGATCTCATATTAGACTACTAAATCTTGAGTGACCCTGATCACCTATTCCGTCACTGGTTGAAACTCAGCCATAACACCAATCTCAGAAGTAACCATCTGAAATTGTGTGCACAGTCTAGTCGCCTGGAATGTCAACGGAATTATTTTTCTACAGGTTTGCCAGCCCTGGAACTCTCTCGCAAACTTCGTTGTTTCTTCCCACACCTTAAAAATGCTCCAAAAACAATTGTCTCATTCCCTTGGCTCCCAACACTTCGTTGCCTAAACTGTGATAATTTGGATATTCCTCCAAACCGGATTAACATTTTACATCAACCTGCAGAGGCGGTACAAAAGGGAGTATTCTCGTTTGTACGTTTCTCCCTGAGTACAACAAATATAACTGTCCCCATTTTGCCCCGTCATTCGCATCCAAGAAACCATTTACACAACTGTTATTTGGCGGTGTATTTGCTAGATAAACGATCAAACAGACAACTCGCCTATCGTTTGATAATTGTAATTTTACCCTCACCAACCTTCGGGACTATTCAGGCAACTGCATTTTACCCGGCATACATCACTGATCATTTTTCATTGACAAACAACTTTCACAGTCACGAGCTTCCTATCGACATTCTCCTGGATACGTGTTTGCACCGCAAAGTCCGGTACCCAGGAAGCAATCACTCTAGCAGTAAATCCAGTTGATTATACACATAAAAGAAGGACTTTTCCAAACTGACCGCAGATATTACCTATTCAGCTTCATTCAGGACAGCATTCATACTGTACCGAGACGGCACGCAATGCTTAACCGGAAGATAGGAAGATCACGGGTATGGAAGTGAGTGGAAGTAGAAATAATCGCAACCAGTAAGACCAGATAGAGCAACACGAACCTGAGGGAACAAGCCGAGACCTAGTCGCGACCGGCGAACGGAGCGAGTCGAACCCGGGAAGAATAGAGGAAGCATTCGAGGAAAGCGCCATAAATCACTCAAAATCGCCGGAGTTGGAGCCTCAATGACTAAGCCAAAGCAGAGTGTTAGATCGACGACTAAGCTGATCGTGGGCAATCAAACGAATCCTGGCTGATTAGAATGCGATTGAGAGAGAAGGAGAAACGGGATGAATATGCATCAAGTATTAATCTTCTCCAACTGTGTAGGTAAGTGTATATGAGGCGCACAGACTTCAGATAACGTGATGCTTTGAGGGAATGAAACATGGTTCACATCTGTTCACCTGCATCAGTGTCTTGATTGACTGTTGTGGCGTCAGTGAAAATTGTGCTTCACAGCCGCTTCATTCTGTCACTACGGGGAATTTCCAATCACAAGCGTAGGTGTTAGGAAGGCTGCCTTTAAACCAATTAATTTTGTTTGTTAACCTCTATGTTGGTTTAATGTAACTGTCTTTCCTCCCGTTCAATTCGTCACTGTATTCATGCTAGGCTGTGACGCTTTTTCCTTTCCACTGTACTACATCCAGTCTCCCTGCATTTTCCCACCCGGAGATTTATATTTCACATTGGTTGTTTGTTCTTCACCTTCCGTGTACTGAATGTGTGGTGATTGGAGGAAACATCAGTAACACAACACGTTGCTCGTTGACTTTCATACACGGTTGTCCAAAATCAATTCGCTCTGTCCCACCTACATGAATCATGGCGCGGATGTGACCAATCGACTCTGACGATCTTAGCGTAAGATATACATGGACAAGAATGATTGGCAAGTTCTTTGCATAATGGAGCAAACCACAGCAGTATAGCGTTATGGTTATGATACACCGGTAGCTGATAACGGATAATATTTTTGAGCATTCGTTAGAGCAAACCCCGAAATATTTGGGGGACTGATATATCGGATGAAAACATCTCGAAAAGTGTCATAGATTATTAATGATATTAATAAATTCAGCCAACACAATAACAACAATGCTATATTTGAATCAACCAAGTGTGCCAACACGGCGCTCATCACAGTTTTTCTTCCACCATTGCGTAGATTAGCTGGGCAATGCTCGCATATTCTTTCAGACAGCCTCCTAGTAGTTCTTCCAATGTATCTTGCTCGACATGAACAAGAGAAGGAATATACACAATAAGAAGTATATGACCAGGGAAGTCTGTCTTTGAGTTGGGGCCTCACGATTGGTGTTGAAGTAAAACTTAAGCGCAAGCTCGCTGCGTAGTACGTATGACTCATAGCGTCGGATAATCTTCTAAATAGTGCCTGCGCTTTGTCATTCCCCTTGAACGGCAACGACAAATAAACCGGTTTCTTTACTACCGAAGATGGTTTAGCTCTCATTTCTCTGCACTCCATATATTTCCGAACAAAGTTTTCTGGATAGCCGTTCCTCTCGAAAACGCCACTTAAGAAACTGAGCTCGTTCGCAAGTGTGTCCTCACTAAAAATCCTTCTGGCCCTTTCTGTTAGACATCTAATCAAGTTGCGTTTCTGATTTATTGGGACAAAACTGTCAATATGTATATATTGTCCGTTCCAAGTTGTTTTTCTATGCATCCTACCTTGGACTGATCCATCTGGTCGTCTACTAAGCTGATCGTCTAGGAACGACATCGTGTCATTGACTTCAGTGTCTAGGGTGAACCTGGAATTGTCTATCCCGCCAACCTATGCAATTCTATATTTCAGTTCCTAAAACCGTTCGGTGTCGTGACTAAGCATTATCATGTCCCAACAGTCTAAAAATAACCAATCTCACTTTCCTACAGCTCAAAATTAATGTCCTACTTTTCGTCGGAGCACCTGAACACACATTTGGTAGAACTGCTCAATTGTGCTCATGTTGACTTACGGGTTAAATGTGAAGTAGAACAGAACAATTGTCCGCCATTTCTGTACATACTCATAAGTCGCACGGATGATGGATTTCTCAAGAGATCCATTTACCGAAAAACAACTTTGTTCGGCCACTTCACCAGGTTCACAGCAGTGCGGTACAAACAGACACCTATAAAAACCCTAGTTAGTCGTGCCAGACGAATTTGTTCTGCCGACTCTCTGGACGATTAGCTAGTGTTAATTACAGCAACACTAATGGTGAACGCTACCCTCGAAGATTTATCGAGAAACGCAACAAACCGCGAGAGCAAAAACGATTTGTGGCACACGGCAGCCATGAAGAAACTGTATTTCGAGTTACGTTTCAAAGGTGATTTAGCCAAGCTGAAGACAAGTAAGAGTATAATTTCGGCTACACATAAAGGTTACTATGCTGCACAAGTTGTCCTCATTAAACGAACCCGAAATTTGCCCATACCTCAAAAGAAGGAAGTTTTAGTCCATTGAGGCCAACTCACACTGTGTATACCAATTTGTATTTGACTGCGGAAACATTGACATAGGCCGAACCAATAGAACGTTAAATTTCCGAATAAAGGAGCATGTACCACGATGGGTTCAGCGTGAAGTTGCTCAGATTTCTTATGCTTGTCAGATTCCATGTTCGCGCAGACCACCGACTTCCTCTGATCACCGGAGAGAGAGAGAACCTGGCTCAGCGTTTAAAGTTGTGTTACGTCACACTAATCTCCGCTTCCTTTGGTTGGCAGGGGCTGTCGCTATAAGCCGGATGAAGCCAGCTTTGTATGTTCAGAAGCAATTATTTGTCAGCCTAAAGCTGCCTTGGACGTAGGCGTGAATTTCCGTCATTCGTTCTGCACCTCAAGCTTGTCTGGTTGCACCCACTGTTAGCTACATCTATGCATATCGGTTATTGTTAATGGTACTGAGGAGACAATACAAAATGCATGCATCTGCCAGTATTCTCTTCTTTCCCTTTTTCAATATTTTTGCGTGAATCTACTTCTTTAAAATTACTTCATCATAGTCCGTTCGAGACGGATAAGCGCTCCACTGAGACCACGAATAGTGTAGCCACTCGAGGCTGCAACATTCTTACCGAGCTTGTAGGTAAAACATCATTGACGGATCAGTGCGTCGAGCATTGGTAATGCAAATACACTGCGGGTTGCGATGACACACGTTCCACGTGTGTTGAAATAGTCAAATACATGGAGAGTAACAATGCTTCCAATGGGCAGAAACGCTATGCTGTCTTGAGCTGCGCTGGTAGTTTTCATCTGGTAACCTTATTAGACAAAGACCAAGAGGTGACCGGTTTCTCTGAGTGAAAATATAATAATCAACCACGAGAAATATACCTTGTTATTAACTATGCTGTTTTCGATGCGTCTGAACTAAAAATTTAAACTCATATGATCGTGTGTTGTCTAGTGTCCATTATTATTCCACCTAACTAGATTAATGGCTTTGTCCGCGAGCTCAATTGAAACATAACAACAGCAACATGGCAATTCGGATACGGGTGTTACTTCTGTTACCTCTGTTATGGTGAACTTACGCAAAATGACCAAAACAACATAAATCCAGGAGGTTATTCCCCTCGAGATTGTTGTAGTTCTATGACTGATGCGCAGGCAAGAATTGATGCATTAACTGAAAGCTGGTCGGGAATCACGGAGACGTGCGTTTTCTGTAGGTGACGGGAATGTATAACAGCGCCATCCTCAACGAATGACCAAATCCGATATCCTTAAATTCAGTTACTCTGGGAGAGGAAACTTGTTTGACATATCGAAGGTATTTGGAAGATCGTTTTACATGACCGTGCAGTAAATACTTTGCTTTAGCAGGTAACATAAGATACGGAAGAAAGGGACTCGCTTACCAATTTAGTAAACTGTTATCGACGAAGCACAACTGCTGTAGCAGTGGACCGGTTGCTCGAAGTCGTGCACGAGCAATTTGACACAACTGAAAACGACATGAAAATTTGGGATAACATTCTTGATATCTGACCAGCAATCTGTAGACGCAAACATCTAGCAATGTGTTCGCAATCTAAATATATTGAATACTAGTAAGCAGTGAAGCACAGACAAAAGCCGATATGTTAAAAGACAGGTAGGCAAAAGGTATGAAGTGGATAGCTAGGGTAAGACAGTTTCTACGGAACAGTATACACCAGCGCAATCATCAAACGAACTCATAATCCACAAAGTTGCTTAAACAACATTAGAATTACAGCGTGCATCCAAACGTTGGTCATGGCCCAGTTGCAAAATTGGTACTTGGTGATCATTGCTGGGTTCTGGAAACCTGCAATATGCTTGTGTTTTGACAAACAATGGCTATCAGAACCTGTATTCATTTGGATTTATACTTCAGTTATCTCGTCGCTACGGAATGCATCCAAGGAGGGGGTTTTGATGCCCAACGCTACCAACCCAATATCCTAACACACGTTTCGTCCTTGTTTAGTGTCCTCATGTAGAGCCGACCTTACCTCTCTGCGAAACCCTGGACTTGTTGATCAGCGGTTGAGGCAATGCTCACGAATTCCTTAGGCTGCCGTCATCGTTATCGTCATCATCACATAATAACTGAAAGTAAGAACTGCGCTGCAACCATTGAGCCGCAATAGAACAAGGTACGATACGGTAAAATCAGCTACTGAGCAGTATAGAATACTAAAACAGGCAACACAATGCTTGGTGATATGCTATGCTTCCAGTGAAATATCGGGTTTGGAGAGTGATGATAAAGGAAAAGAGGAGGGAAGAATAAATCCGAAACAGCATATTAATTTTGACCTTTTACTTTCAATAATTGCGTTCAGTAAGGCATGTTGATTATCCGATAGTCTGGGACATAAATTAAAGCCAAGTTCAAAGTGGGGGACCTCGTAATTCTCGTCCAATACATTGATTGTCCTGCCTTCCAACCACACACTCAGCGCTCAAGCAGCGCACCTCGCGGGAGTCAGTGGGCTAACATGTGGCCCACACATCGGAGCCTGCTGAGTAAAATGGAGTGGCTGAGCGGTTCACTCGCTATTCCTGCAACGAATGCGCGAAGCAGAACATGTCCATTGTTCACGTGTTGCTCCCAACAAATATGAGCTAAGGTGCGAAGGCAGCGATGATCGAATGTGAGTAACCTCTTTATATTCTTCGGCTTTATGGACCCGGTTTTCCAAACATACAGTTGGGTTGGAAACACAGCTGGATTGTAAACTATCACTTTCAAGGTGAGAGTTACGTCACGCCGCCGCCACAGTTGGCGGAGATGGTAAATGTGCTCCAAATAGTTTGCCATATTTTTGTGATATCATCTTAAATTCAACTACTGCTGATATAGATGCCTTGACAAATAAATTTTTCGTCGATATCAACCTGGCAACCACCAAGGGTCAGCGCAGAGGTGGGTCTTTGCCAATCTTGGAGAAGAACTTAGCATTTCGATGGAGCAAATTGCAGCCCGAAACGACTGACAGACAGAGTTTATGCGTCCATTGTAGCTGAGCAAGTCTGGAGGCGGCCACAGAGTAAAACCATGTCGTCGGCGTATACCATGTTAATAAATCGTTCAAATGGGAGCAACCCCTTACCTTGAAGCCTTTGTGCAATGAAATCAGGCTCCTTGCCTTCTTCAATGGGGAAAATAAAAAGGATAGGTTACCGCAGGCAATCTTGTCTCACACCGCTGAAGATACAGAAATGCGGCAATAGCTTGCCGTAAACTCTCAATCTGCACCTTAAGCGCGTACGGTGCCTTGATAAATTTACTTAATTTTCGGGCACAACAATTCCGAGAAGAACATTTCAAAGGGTACACCAAATTAACGAATCGAAAGCACATTTGATGACGAGAGAAAGAACTACGGTTGTTTGCCGCCAAATTCGGCTGAAATGCAACTGTTGACGCAATGGGGAAAGTGGTTAATACAGCTGCGACTTCGACGAAATCATGCTTACTCCTCACGAATCTTGCTTTCACTGGTGCCAGACAGTCTGGGAAGAACGACACAGACGAGCAGCATAGAGCTGATTGCGATCAGACCGATCCCAATAGGAAGGCGGCATACGAAAATTGAGCTCCCTTTGGCAATTGGTACTACAACGGAGCAATTCCAGTCAGTTCAAACAATTTCCCCCCCTCACTGCTTCATAAGCAACTTGTGCAGCTCATCTGAAAATGCAGGTCCCCCTGAATCTGAAGAGGGTTGGAAGAAGACCAACTGCTCCTGCAGTCTTATTTATTTTCAAAAGTTGGATTTCACGTTCGACTTCTGTGCATGAAGGCGGGTCAGAGAAAGCTCCCAGGGAGCAGGGCCATTATGTCTGTGAGATATGCTGGTAACTCACGTACATTAAGCCGCTTTTCCAAATGTTTTTGAGACGCTCCTAGCGTTTTGACGAACTGTGGATTGGCCGTGCACCCTCGCGACGGATTTGGGCAATCTTTTAGTTGGTACATCGAAGATAGACTAAAATTAACGTTGGTGTGCTGCCCGTCCAGAAAAGCGTCAGGCCGTCGTCTTGCCTTACTGAGAATCGTCGACGGTTTTCATACCCTCGGTCCGCACTGGGGATCGAACCCATAGTCGCCAGTGTTTTACACCATTAACCAGCAGCTTATGACACTAAGCCATTAGAGACAATCGCCAACCATCACGGATTTCTGCTGATTAGTGGGGATTTTGGTAAAATCTCAGAGTAAGCTCCTAGAAATCCCCTCTCGGATTTGTTTGTTCAGTGGCGAAAATATATTTGGCGGTTTGCGAGTAACAGGTAAACTTTGGTATGTACGAGCGATACGGGTTGTTTATGATCTTGGATGTTACGTAGGTACGTGCTTATATAATGCTTGATAAATAAGTCAAGTAGTCAACATTTTGTTAAATCTCAGTATTGAAAAATTTGATTGCTTTATACCCTAAGACGTGCATACCATACAATGATCCCACTCCCTGCCATCTACCTACCTACATACCATTATCCCAACTTTGCGTGATCTGCACCTCAATCCCGATTTGACCACTAATTCTATTCCAATTCTGTTCAGCAGTTATCCCACAGCCACTGAGAATTTATCTCACCTCGTTTGGCGTCAATCGTCCGCATATTTACTTTGCTTCAACTTGAGGTGAACAAATTCATTCTGACCATGGTGTGTAGCAACAGTGGTATTCTCAGTGAGAGTTTCAATTTCGATCTTCTCCGCTTTTCAGAAATTGACATTAGGCTCGTGTTTGTTACACTGACATGTCTGACCTTGAGTCAAACTTGGCAATGGGTATTATTATTGATCTCACATTGTTGGAGCGTTGATGTGGGTTGAGGTCATAAGTACAAGCCATTACATTTGTTCTGTTGAACTCTGACAGTGCCAGACAATTAATGTGTGCAGCAAGTAGACACAACGTTCATGGTTCCTTATAGCCTTTTTAAATGAACAAATAAAACGTTTTTTTAGACAAATACGTGACACATTAATATAGACATGATTATTTGCCCACATAATGTCGGAGTAGAATATGTTGAGTTTCGGAAACAATGTCCTCGTCCTAGCTTAGGTGTCTTAGTCTGCCTCTGCTTACAGACCGTATGACAATAGGAGATAAAGATAAAACAAGGGTTTCGACGAAGCCAGTTATCATACATGCGAATGACGTGATCTATTCTGTGATGTATCTCTGTTGCAACGCTACCCCTACCCCTGCTCTCTGAACCCACAACCCAGGCGGAAAAATCAGTCGGTCGAGACATCCCATACCGAAGTGCATTAGGAATAGGATCCGGTTAATGTGTATAGGTCACATGCCATGACCTACGGTTGTGTGTTCCTGGGCTAACTAACTTCACCTGTCTGGACAAATTCAAACTTAAGAGAACAAGGTTGCAACCGTTTGCTTACATTCCTATACGCATCATCTACTAACTTCACACCTGTTGTTAGTCTCCCCTGGCCAGCTGTAATCGCACTCACGCCGGACCCTGGCAACCAATCATGATGATGACCTGATTTCGTCAGCTTTCATCGCGAATGTCGCAGACACACTTCACGTCCTGAAACCGTGCCTCAGAATTCTTTCGTTGCAGTCGCCTAATATTCTTCAGATTGAAAGGTATACCAGTGCAGCTCTCGACAACCAACCGTCAAACGTAAGATGATGAAAATCAATACTGTTCAGAAACGTATACCGTCAAAATTGACTGATAACTCTCAGGCACAGGTAGTCAGCTTGCTAATAATAATAATAATAACAGTAATAAGATTATACTGAGAACAAAGAGACCCTATGGTGAGCAATTGCTTTCAATGATTCATCATCAGACTAGTACAATCACACATAGGGCTAATAAATGGAAGGAGTAAAGTAGACGAAAAATCGAAACTAGGTAATTATATGTTATGGAGTTTGACTTCATGTCGTTGACCTAAGTACCCCCGTTTTCTTCCGACAGGGAAGCTGTAAAGCCTGTACCAGCATCTTGTGCTAGCATAAGGACGGTTGAAGTAATGGAATGCAATTTGCTTCGGCCGCCGCAAATGTACGAAGGCGTTGACCTCGATTGGTGTATTGGAACCTTGTCTTCAACACTAAAGGCACGCTTTAGATCAACCTGATGCCCACTGTCGAAAATATGAGCCAGAATGACACTGCTAAGGTTCCCGGTGCCACCTTGATGCAAACAACGTGAGCAATTCGAAATAAGTTGGAACACTGCTAGTCCGGCTTGGTTGCTCACCCGTTGATCGTTTTTCCGAGCTTGGTTAGAAGATCGCATACGTTTCATCACAATGCGAGGTGGCATCTTCAGTGCGGTAATATGCAGTGCATTATGTTGCTCATTGAACTGTCAGTCCGTCATCCACGGGCAGGTGACTTTTGAAGGTGGTGATTTCGATTAGCGCAACGTGATCTCTGCCCATTTGCTTCCACGGCTGAACCAGGTCTTGCGATTCGCCGGAGATCTTTCTTTCTGAGTTGATGGTACACCGGGTCGATGTCGATGCGCATGTTGATCGAATTATTGGAGGAGTACCATGCTTCTAGGAACTATCTTCCTTTCTGTGTTGTTGTTTGAGCTAAAATCACTGTTTGGTTCCAATTGAAGCTATGTCCCTCCTCGTCCACATGCGCTGAGACAAGAGACGATTCATAAAGCTTTTTCCAAGCCATCTGAGGTTCTTGTATTCTTGTGGACAATTTCCTTCCTGTCTGCCCCACATAGTTCATTCCACAATTATTGCAATTCATTTTATACACGACGTTTGTTCGTTCTTGTGCATTCCTAATATCCTTTGGGTTTTTGATAGTATTCTTCTCACAGTAGCGGTTGGTTTATGAGCGACCACGATGTTGTATTGTTTGAGCAATCTGGCAGTCATTTCAGACATGTTCTTCTTATACGGCAAAACGACCCTCTTACTTGCATTTGGTGTCGGCTCGGTGTTCATAAGTTTATGGTTTAGACATCTGCGGATGAAGCTGCATGGGTATCCATTGCGCTCGAAGGAGTCGAATAGGTGTTTCTCATTTTTCCGTTTGGCTTCCACTGTACTGCAGTGTGTTTCAATCCTGCGAAATATTGTCCGCCCGCAACTTATTTTGTGGCACTTTGGGTGATTGTTATAGAAGTTCAAAATTCGATCCGTATGTGTCCCTTTCCTGTGAACGGATGTTTGAAACCCACCATCGTTTGTTCTGGTCACCAAAACATCCAAGAATGGGAACATGTTTTCTGCCTCTAACTCCATTGTAAACTGAATCCCATCTATTGCATTGTCGAGCAATTGGTGTGCGATTGCTACTTCACTGCGTTTCAGCATTACAAATGTATCATCGACATAGCGTACCCACAACTTCGGGTTAATAGCTGGTAGTAGATCTTCTTCCAACTTTTGCATGACGATCTCAGCGATCAGACCTGATACTGGTGATCCCATCGGTGCCCCTTCACTTGCTCGTAGATCTCTCCGTTGAGCGAGAAGTAAGTTGTGAGGCATAGTTGGAGAAGCTTGCAAATGCTTGCAGTCGTCATACTCCCAATTTTTTCACCTCTGTTGTTCAGGCGTTCTATGATGGCTTCTTTTGCCAGTTGCAAATTGACAGATGTAAATAAAGCGATGACGTCGAAGGAGACCATCTTTTCGTCATGTTCTATATGCAGGTTCTTGAGCTTCTCCAGAAATTGATTGGCGTTGTTTACGGAGTGCTGCGAACCGTCGAGTAGATGATTGAGCCGTCTTCATAATTCCTTCGCCAGGTTGTAGGTGGGTGCACCTGGAAGTGAAACAATTAGCCGCAACGGAGCACGCTCTTTGAGTACTTTTGAAAGCCCGTAGAATTGAAGTCACCTGCCCCTTGGATGACGGACTGACAGTTCAATAAGCAGCATTATACACTGCACATTACGGCACTGAAGATGCCACCTCGCATGGTGGTGCAACATATGCGATCTCTTAACCAAGCTCGGAAAAACGATCAACAGGTGAACGTGAGCAATGTTCATTCATGCGTTTGGACAAGTTCTGCGCCGTTCGACCGATATGCTTTGCGCCACAGGCGCACTCGAACTGATAAAAAACCATGGAGGTGGTCAGCGTGGAAAACCTAACATTTTTCATGAATGGACGAGTGATCCAGTCGAAAAACCTGCACTTTGACGTAGTTGCTGAGAAGAACGACTTAATTGCGCCAGCAAAACTTTGAATTTCTCGCTTAATAAATGCGCCTCTTTTGAAGGTTCGTCGTATGAATAGCTCTTTCTTTGCTGCTGTTAACACTGACAATTGTTTGGGCTTTTCCATAAGGTTTCTTAAAATAAATCTGTCGGCGTATTCATTTTCGCCCAACAAGTTGTGTACAAATGCCAACTTCGCATTTAGAGTGTCTTCCTTGCACATTCGACCTGCTGTCGCGGTAAGACAGGAATGAATTTGCGCTTATATCTCAGAGGGACAAAACTGTAGAAATTCGTATCCTGGCTAATCTACGTTGGCTTTCTGCATACGTGCCGTTGGATTGAGCCGTCTGGTTTCCTTTGTATAATTATTATATCTTCTCCATTGACGAAGGCAACGAGCCTGATTTCACTACACACGGCGTGGGGTTTCTCCCACATGATCGGCTTATTGATCTGGAGTACGCCGACGACGCTGCCCTAGTCTTTGACAGCTCCCAAATTTGCCAAGATACACTGGACACATAAACTCTGTCTGACAGTCGTTCCGGGCTACAATTTGTCAAGTCAAATTACACAGTTCTTCTACAAAATTTGCAAGGACCCATGCTTGCGCTGAACCTTGGTGGTTGCCAGCTTGATCTCGACGAGAAATATTTAATTGTCTAGGCAGCTGTATCAGCCGTAGTTGAACGTAAGTTGATATCACAAACTATATGGAAAACGTTTGGAGCATCTTTACCATCTCCGCCAACTGTGGCGCCGGCGTGACGTAACTATCACCTTGAAAGTGATAGTTTACAATTCAGCCGTGCTTTCAACCCAACTGTATGGTTGTGAAGCTTTGCCCATCACGTCGAAGGATATAAATAGGCTACTCATGATCGATGATCGCTACGTTCGCAGATTAGCTCATGTCTGTTGGGAGCAACGCGTGAACAGTGGGCATGTTCGACGTCGCGTATTTGTTGCAGGAATAGCGAGTGAACCGCTCAGCCACACAATTTTATGCATCAGGCTCCGATGTCTGAGCCACATGCTAGCACACTGACTCCCGCGACATGCGCTGTTTGCGCGCCGGGGTGTGTTTGGAGGGGAAAACAAGCGAGGAGTTTGATGAGAATTTTTAACTTCGCATTGGTTTACCTCCCCGTCTGTTGGAAAATTAACGCGCTTGGCTAGATACAATTTTTGACAAGAAAAATGCCGACCTGAACACGGTGTTCCGGGTTTATTTCTCCCTTCCCTTCTGGTTTGTCATCACTCGCAAACCCCGATATTTCTCTGGGTACATAGTATATCACCAAGCATAGTGTTGCCCGTATTTTGTATTCCATACTGAATTCCATACTGAACTTATCATATCGTATCTTGCTCTATTGCGGCTCAATGGTTGCAGCGCAGTTCTTACGTTCAGTTACTGAGTGATGATGACGATAACGATGACAGCAGCCAGTGAATTGTTGCGCTGCACTTGGAATGTACAATTCCTATTTAATGGCGAGTACTACCGGCAGAAGGACGGCGCGGCCATTGGATCTCTTCTGGGTCCACCACTGACGGATATCTTTAACGCCAAGTTAGAGAGAACAAATTGTAGGCAGATATAGTCACTTTTAACCACTACCGTCGGTACATGGACGACATACTCGTTGTAGTGGATGATCACATTAACCTAGATGAAATTCGTAATCGTTTTAACCCAGCCCATGCAGCACTGCCTTTTACTAATGGAAAAGAAACCGAAGATCAGCTGCCGTATCTTGATGTTCTGTTTAGTGGGAGACCAGACGGCTTAATCCAACGGCTGGTCAAAAAGAAAGCCAACGTGGATTGGCCAGTATACGAATTTCTACAGCTTTGTCCCTCTGAGATATAAGCCCAACTTGATTCTTTGTCATATCACGAGAGCATGTCGAATCCGCTCGGAAGACACTCTAAATGCGGAACTGACGTTTATACAGGATGTGTTAAGCAAAGTGAATGTCCCGACATATTTGTTTAAAGAAACCTTGGGGAAAAGCCTAAACAAGTACCATTGTTAATAACCGCAAGAAAGAGCTATTCAAACGACTAACCTTCAAAAGGGGACGCAGTGACTGAGCGTTTAAGCCGAAGTGTTTCGGGCGCAATTAATGCGACCTTCGCAGCAACTACGATATAGTGCTTGTTTTTTGACTGTACCACTCATCTATTCATGAAACAAGGATAGATTACCCATGCTAACCGCCTCAAAAGTTCGAGTATGCCTCTGGCGCAACCATATCGGTCGAACGGCACCGCACTTGTCCAAATGCGTGAATGAATATTACCCACGTTGGTTTCATCAAGGTGCCACCGGAACATTAGTAGTTCCATTCTGGCTCATATTATCGACAATGGGAATCAGGTGGATTTATAGCGTGCGTTTAGTGTGATAGACAAGGTTCCACTGCACCGATCGAGGTCAACGCATTCTTTCACTTGCGGTGGCCGAAGCGGATTACGTTCCGTTATTTCAAGCAACCTTATGCTTGCAATAGAAGCTAGTCCAGGCTCTACAGCTTCCATGGCCCGAGAAAACGGGGATACTGAGGTCAACGACATGAAGTCAAACTCCGTAACATATGATTACCACGTTTCAATTTTTCGTCTGTTACTTTTACTAACTATTCGAGTTTACCCTTTCCATTTATTAGCCCTATGTGTGATTGTACTAGTCTGATGATGAATCATTGAAAGCATTTGCTCATCAAAGGTTGTTCTTATTAGCTATGGAATTCGTGATCATTGCCTCAAGCGTTGATCGAAAATTCCAGTGTTTAGCCCGCGGCTGAGGTCGCCTCTACATGCGGACCCTAAACACAAACCAAACTAGTCTTAGAATGTTGCGTTGGAAGTGTTCGGTATAAAAGCCCATCCCTGGATACATTCACAATCATCGATATAACCACACTTTAACTCCAAGTAAATCCAAGTTCTGATGGCGGATGGTTGTCAAAACACAAGCATATTGCAAGTATCCGAAAAGCATCAATGATCATTAAATACGAATTTCGCAAGTGGGCCACGACTAGTCTTTGGATGGACGCTGCACATTTGATCTTGTTTTCTCCATTGTATGGATTATGAGTTTGTTAACTGACTGAGCTGATGTCCACTGTTCCGTAGAAACTGTCTTATCGTAGTTATCCACTTCATACCTTTAGCCTACCTGTCTTTTAACATAGCGGCTTTCGTCTGAACTTCACTAGTTCCTAGTATTTATTATACCGTTATTGCAAACATATTGCTCGTTAGTTGCATCCAAGGATTGTTAGTCGAAGATCAAGTATGTTGTTTTAAACTTTTGCGTCGATTTCGGTAGTGCCAAATTGTCTGGACACTGCTGCGACCAACTGGTCTATTTCTACAGCGGTTGTCTTTCTTCGATAAAATTGTACTAATTTGGTAAGCGAGTCCCTATTTTATGTTGTCTGCTAAAACAAATTATTTGCTATGCGCTCATGTAAAACGGTCTTCTACGTACCTCTGATTTGTCGAACATGTTCCTTCATCTAGAGTAACTAAATTTCCGGACATCGGAGATTTTTATTCTTTAAGATTGGCGCTGTTAATTATTACTGTCACGCACATACAACGCACGTCTCCGTGCTTCTCGACCAGCTTCCGGTTGATGCACCAGCTCGTGCCTGTGCATCAGTCACAGAACCGCAACTATCTCGTGGAGAATACCATCCTGGATGAATGTTGTTTTGATCAGACGTAACAGACGTAACACCCGTATCCGAATTGCAATCTAAATGCTTTTAGATTTTATTTGAGATTACGGGAAAGCCATCAGGCTAGTTAGGTAGAATAACAGTAGAGACTAGACAATACACGATCATGTGCGTTCGCGTTTTCAGTTCAGACGCATCGAAAACAGAATAGCTAATAATAAGATATATTTCTCGTGGTTGATCGTTTTCTCTTCGCTCACCGAAACTGGTCACTTGTCTTTGACCGATAGAGCTACTGTATTAAAACTGTCAGCGCAAAACAAGATAGCATAGCGTTTCTGTCCATTGAAAGCATTGTTACTCTCCATGAATGTGACTATTTCAACACACGTGGAACGTGTGTCATCACAAACCGTAGTGTATTGGCATTACCAAAGGTCAACGCAGTGATGCGGCAGTGATGTTTTACCTACAAGGTCGGTAAAAGTGTTTCAGACATAAGTGGCTTCACTATTCGTGGTTTCAGTGTAGCTCTTATCCGTCTCGAACTGGCTATCAGGAAGCAATTTTAAAGCAGTTAGTTTGCTACAACAATTTGCAAAGCACGCAAAGGAGGCGAAGTCTGGTAGACGCATGTATTTCGTATTGTCTCCTCAGTAACATTAACAATAACCGATATGCATAGATATTGCTAACAGTGCGTCCCACCAGACAAGCTTGAGGTGCCGTACGAATGACGGAAATTCACACCTACGTCCAAGGCAGCTTTAGGCTGACAAATAATTGTTTCTGAACATACAAGGCTGGCTTTATCCGGCTTATAGCGACAGCCTCAGCAAACCGAAGGAAGCGGGGATTAGGGTGAGGTAACACAACTTTAAACGCTGAGCCCAGCTCTATCCGGTGACCAGAAGAAGCCGGTGGTCTGCGCGAACATGGAATCTGACGAGGGTAGGCAATCTGAGCAAGTTCACGCTGAATCTATCGTGATACATGCTCCTTTATTCAGAACTTTAACGTTCTATTGGTTTTGCCTATGTCACTGTTTCCGCAGTCAAATACAAATTGGTATACAAAGTGTAAGTTAGCCCCAGTAGACGAAGCTTTCCTCGTTTGAGTTATAAGAAAATTTCGGGTTCGTTTAATGATGACAACTTGTGCAGCATAGTAACTTCCTTGTGTGGCCGAAATTATACTCTTAATTGTCTTCAGCGTGGCTAAATTACCTTTGAAAAGTAACTCGATATACATTTTCTTTTTGGCTGATATTTGCAACAAATCGTTTTGCCGTCGCGGTTGGCTGTGTTTCTCGATAAATCTTCGAGGTTACCCGTTCGCCATTAGTGTTGCTGTAATTAAAACTAGCTACTCGTCCAGACACTCGGCCGAACAAATTCGTTTGGCACGACTAACTGGGGTTTTCATAGGTGTCCGTTTCTAACGCACTGCTGTAAACCTGGTGACGTGCAGGTACTGACCGGACCAAGTTGATTTTCGGTAAATGGACCTCTAAATAAATCCATCATCCATGCCACTTATGAGTATGTACAGAAATGGCCGACAATTATTCTGTTCTAATTCGCGTGTAACCCGTAAATTAGCATGAGCACAATTGAGCCGTTCTATCAAATGTGTGAGCAGCTGCTCCGACGAAGAGAAAGACATTAATTTTTGCTGTGGAAAAGTGAAATTGATTACGCTTTAACTGTTGGCACATGATATTGCTTAGTCACGTCACCGAATGGTTTTAGGAATTGAAATATAGAATGGCTGTTAATGATTTGACGGAATTTATTAGTGTTATTAATAATCTATGACACTTTTCGAGATGTTCAACCTATATATCAGTCCCCCAACTAGTTCGGGATTTTCTCTGACAAAAGGTCAAAAACATTATCCGTTATCTTTTGTCGGTGTATCATAACCACAACGCCCAATTGCTGTGGTTTGCTCCAGCGCGAAGAACTTCCTAATCATTCCCCTACATGTATATCTTTCGCGAAGCTCGTAGTTTGTTCAATTACGCGCCATGATTCATGTAGGTGGAACAAAGCGAATTGATTTTCAACAACTTTGTGTATGAAAGTAAGTGAGCATCGTGTTGTACTATTGATGTTTCCGTCAACCACTACAGACTCAGTACACGGAAGGTGAAGAAAAAACAACCACTGTGAACTAAATATCTCTGGGTGAGAAAATACTGACAGACTGGATGTGGTACAGAGTAGAGGGTGTCACAGCCTGGCATAAAATCAGTGACGAATCGAACTGGAGGAAAGACAGTTTCAGTAAATGAATAGAACGGTTAACAAACAAAATGAATTGGTTTAAAGGCAGCTTTCCTAATACCTCCTCTTGTGATTGGAAATTCCCCGTAGTAGCAGAATGACGCGGCTGTGAAGCACAATTTTCACTGACGCGACGACAGTCAATCAAGACACTCATGCAGTGAACAGATGTGAACGATGTTTCATTCCCCCAAACACCACATTATCTGAAGTCCGTGCGCGGCATATCGATGCATCTACACAGTTGGAGAAGATGAATAATTGATGCACATTCACCCCGTTTATACTTATCTCTCGATCGAATTCTGGTCAGCCAGGATTCGTACGATTACTCACGATCGGTTTAGTCGTCGATCTAACAATCTGCTTTGGGTTAGTCATTGAGGCTCCAATGCTGGTGTGTTCGAATGATTTATGCCGCTTTCCTTGAATACTTCCTCTGTTCTTCTTGGTTCTACCTCGCTACGCGTCGCCGGTCGCGACCGGGTCTCGGCTAGTTCACTCGGAGCCGTGTTGCCCTGTCTGGTCTTACTAGTTGCGATTGATTCTATTTCCACTCACTTCCGTTCTCGTGGTCTTCCTATCCTACGGTTAAGCATTGCGTCCCGTCTCAATACGGTATGAATGCTGTCGTGAATGAAGCTGCACAGGTAACATCTGCGGTGAATTTGGAGAAGTTCTTCTTCTAGGTGTACAATCAACTGGACTTACTGATAGGGTGATTTCTTCCTGGGTACCGGACTTTGTGGGAGCACAAACGTATCCAGGAGTATGTCGATAGGAAGGTCATAACCGTGAAAGTTATTTGTCAATGAATCATGAACAGCGATTTATGTTGTTGTTGCTTGACAAGTCCCGCAGGATGGTAGGGGTAAAACTACCTTATCCACAGATAGGTGAGTTGTGTATTTCAACGTTTACCTAGCAGATCCGCTGCTGAATAATAGCAGTGTAAGTGGGAATCGAATGGGAAGGATGAGACAAAATAGGGACAGTTATAATTGTTGTACTCCGTGCGAAAACCACAAACGAGAATACTCAATTCTGTACTGTTTCTTCAGGTTCATGAAACATGCTAATCCGGTTTGGAGGGATTGTTAATATAATCCGAATCAGCACATTTTAGGCAACGAAGTGTTTGGGGCCATGGGCAAGATCCAATCGTTTTAAAAAGATCCAAGGTGGGGTAGGAAACAACGAATTATGGTAGAGGGTTCCGGGGTTGGCAAACCTAAAGCGAAAAGTAATTACGTCGGCATTCCAGACGACTATACTGTGTACACAATTTCAGAGGGAAACCTCTGTGATTGGTGTTATGGCTGAGATTCAGAAAGTGACGGCGTACGTAACTAGGGTCACACAACATTTGGTAGATTAATATGAGATTGCTGCGCAATCTTCGGTAGCGGCCACTTAAAACTCCCACTGACTTCAGCGTTTGGTTTTAGGAGAGCTTTCGTAAGCCATTGACGTCCTTTGTGGCCCTACCTTGTGGTTTCTCAAGCACTTCTAATTCGCGCTTCAACCAAGATTCCCAAGCTTGAATGGCATAATCAGCGTGAGGGCGCATGTAACAATTGTGCAGCATGGGGATGATGGATCGGCCGCCACCATCCTACTGGACGTGTCAAGCACTTGCATTTATCCCGTGATAAATCATTGTTCATTTTTCATTGAAGCTTCCAAATGCTCTCCATATCAAACCGACTTGCTGGTTGGCGCTCTTCGCAACTGCCACTGACTGCTTTGAACAGTTAAGTTCAGTTTGAATGAGCACAAATATGGCACTTTCTTTAGAAGTTGTTTGCAATACACGTGACCTAAGCGCATACGCGTAGTCATGCTTAGGGCGCAATTGAATAGCATGACATTTTTCTACATTGAACGGTAACGCATTCAGAACTGACCAGTTTGAAATCGTGTTGTGGTCAAGCTGGAACTTTCGTGGTCGTTCGGTTCTTGGATCACTCGCCGTAACGAAATCCTTCGCGAAGAGTAGGAAGGCGGAAGTAATTTTCCTCGGCAGACCGTTTAATAAAAGCATGAATAGACGGGGCCCGAACAGCGAGGCTTATGGTACACTGCGCTGCACCTCAATTGCATCTGACAGGGATTATCCTACTCTAAGTTCCAACCGACGTTCATGCGGGAAATTGCCTCTCCAACACGGCAGTATGTCAGTAATAACATAGAGCTGAAGATTATGGAGACGAATTCGGTGCTTTAAGCGATCAAATTCTTTTGAGAAGTCCAAATAAATGACACCAACTTTAGCTCCACCATCAACTGCCTGAGTCCAGCTATTGCGTGCAATTAGCAGTTTCGTAGTGCATGAGTGATATGGTTGGAAGCCATGTTGCTTTGGAGCTGTAATCTTCTGATTTACCAGATAATACATGAGTGCATCAGCGATGATAGACTCCATAAAATGGAAAAGGAAAAGAAGTAGTGTTATGGGACGGTAATTATTTGGGTCAGTGCAAATACCTCCTTTATGAATGGGAATGATGACACCTCGCTTCCATATTGTTGGAATATGGTTCTCTTGCATACAGCGCTGATAGAATATAGCCGGAGGTTCCGCCAGCTCACTGGCTACAGCCTGTAAAACCCTCAGTCGATTGTTATCGACACCAGAAGAGCTGTGGATACACAGGTACAACCGTTCCATTGACACACTCTCTGCAATAAAAGTTATACTGGATAAGGCTGATGTTAGGAAAATAGAAACAGGGAAAACCGTTGCTTCCGTTACCCTCTGAAACGTTTGTGAGTAATGCAACCGTACGAGATCGGCTGCTTCCGTTGCTGGTCGCCTGCACCCGTCAGTCGTGATCAGTGCTGGAATTCCGCGTTGAACTTTACGAAGGCTATTAGCATGCCTGTAGATGAGTTTGCGGTTCGTGCATAATCTCTTTATTAACTCCTGCTGATGTGTCACCTTGTCCTCGCTGATCAAACTCACATAGAATTTACGCTGTGCCACGTAGGCAGCCGAGGTTACGGAATTTGGGGAGTCCTTGTGAGCTGTTCATGCTAAGTACAACAAGAACATGCATTTGAGTGTTCCGCTCCTCAGAAATGACATCCATCTCCTTTGACGTTGGAAGAATTTCTGCTTACGCGCGTGCGTTAACAGTGTGGTAAATACCCTTGTGAAAGTGTCCCAGGCCATTTCTGTGGGGTATTTAATTAAGTAGATCCAGGAACCCTCCTTAACCAGCGCGGATAAAAAGGTCGTAGTGCGTGACCGTATAAATTTAGCATCCTATTCATCAGGATATTACGCATAACATACATAGATGAACAGTATAGTCGCATGGTCACTGCGACCCAGTGGTGTACTTGTAATTATTTCGTCGACCATGAGTTCCTCGTTGGTGAGCACAATCTCATGTTTCGAGGGCCTGCTAGAATTTTGAAATCTGATGGCATAGCGCACGTGGTTGTAGAGAGGGTGGCTGTAAATTGCCTCATGTATACAGAGTTTGAACTGCAAGCTATTGGACACCGCTAGGTCCATATGGTGCAATTCAAATTCGCCTACGATGAGAATGTGACTGTGTTGCTCAATGCAACCTGAAGCACGTGATTTATTTTAGAGTCTATTTCACACGGAGAGATTGATGGACGATAAATCACATCTATAAGACATGTGGCGTTGTTCCGTAACCATAGCCGGATTCAAAGCGAATCTGGGGCACGGATCTCTGAGTGATCAATTAGTTCACAGCAGAGGTTAGCCTTGTAATGCAGAATTACGACACCACCGCTTCCAGCTTTTTCATTCCAAAGCAGTGACATGCCAGGTCAATTGACTAAATAATCTGCATTCTCAAGGCTTAACCAGGTCTCCGTAATCATAATTCGATGCCGAGGTTGTAACGCCTGGCGTTCTCTAAGGTCGGTGAAATTACTAAGCAGACCTTCAGGTTTAATGTACAAACATGATAGAGATTTTGATGTTCGAAGTGTGTGAGTAGACAACAAATTCGTGTTTGAGTTTAAGCCGACGGCTCGTCGGTCGACCGCCGATCGCTTTTTAGTTCTTGAATTAGTTCTTGAATTTCAGGCAGGCTCTATGGTAGCATAGAGCATCCCAGATCGAGACGCTCTCTCGTGTATCGCCCTGTCCAGTCATGTTTCGCTAATGCCATATTGTCTACAACTCTGAAGGATTGTGGAGGCAAATATTTTACTGAGATTGCCTGTTCCAATGAATTGCCGACAACTAGTGGCCGTGCGCCTAATATTTTTAGCCTAATCTCGGTAGGCAACCAGGTGCGATGCTTCAATCAGCTATCCAATAGGACTTCTGTCATTCCATAGGAGTGTAGAACGATTTTAATATTTTTGGACCGCAGCAATTGTAGTTCGGAGATGAAGGAATTCTCTTTAGTGATTTAGCGATAAGGTGGTCCAGGGAGGGTGCTCCGCGGATGTTTTTGCGTTTCGTGCTCAGGGGAGCCCAGTATTTCAGGAACACCATAAACAAATATGTTATGCTTTCGTTTCCTAGAATGGCCGCCATTGTCTTCTGTTTCATTTGACCATCCTTTCCAAGGAATATCGGGTAGTATGCGTACCCTGCTCGGTGAGTTGGGAAGATGAACTGCGGAGAGTAGGAATATCTCTATCTCCTCAGATGAATTCAAGGCTAAACCAAGAAATCTTGCTTCGCCGCAGTGCACTATAGTCACATAATCAAGGTAATCTAACTGACAGGTTGTGCACGACCTGCCTTTCAAAAAACCGTGCTGATGTTTACTGAGAAGGCTCATAGAACTCAAATATTCTATTATGCGTTCTTTAACTATCCTCTCCATGATTCTGGAGATAATAGATGTATGGTGGATGGAGCGGTAATTTTTACATCTTGAATGGAACCGCTTTTGTGTCTTGGTATTATAGTTGATTGCTTTCCGTGTATAGGATACTCCACATTGATCTTGGAAAGTGTAAATACATTAAGCAAAATCAGGGGGAGGTCTGGACTTCCGCGCTTTACCAGTATTGGAGGGATGTTGTCAGGGCCTGGTGAGCATGATGGCCGAACTAATCTGAGTTGGCGACATATGTCACTAAGTGTAAATTCAACAGATTGGAGTGTATTTCTGCCTCTGTGTATCAGCTTGAGCTGAGGATCTTCATTCGCATTAGTGCTATAAGTAGACATGCAGTATTCGTTGAAAATCGAACATATGATTGCACGGTCGGTTATGGCAGTTCCATCAGAGTTTACAATGGTGTTTATACAACTTGTTTTCCTATTCTGCCTACGGTCCAAAGGTTTTGAGATGCAGCCTACCACGTTGGCGCCCTTCAGTGCCATTACTTCCTCAGTGCATGGCATTTTGTGGTGGTCTTGGTATAACGCTGTAAGGAATCTGGTGTGTATCATCAACAGAGTAAAATCGTTTGTTTTCCTAAATTTTTTCTTTATTTTATGAAGCTTGGTGGCTACCTTTATTGAGACGCCTACAGGTGCAGCAGTCCTTTCCAACTTCCTGGTATGTTCTGGAGCCACAGCTTCAACACAAAGCTGAATGCGATGATAGAAGTTATTACAAGCTATTTGTACATTCTGTGCTAAGAAGAATGCATCCCAATATGAAGACCTTATAAGATCCCAGAAAATTGACCAATTCACAGAATAGAATGGGCGGTAATTGATCACTGATTCTATCGGTTTAGAAATAATTTTGAATGAACAGCCAACTATGTTATGATCACTACCCGGCAACTTGTCACTGATGTATGTGAACACATGCGAACATCCCATAGTAAATATTAGCTTAAGAGTGTTACCAAGCCGTGTAGGTTCTGTGAAGTGCTGTACCCATCCCAGTCGACCAAGAGTAGACATAAAAGGATTGTGTTTTTGTGGTTTATTGTTAAGGGACCATGGGATTTCGGGCATATCAAAATCCCCAGCGATAATTTTTTTAGTGTATGAGAGGTCAGCATTAAAAGAAAATGTGTCCAACAGGTCATCGGTCACGATGAGTGTAGACGATGGGGGTCTGTAAATACAACCTACTAAGATAGTTGTTGGATTAATAGTAATTGTGATCCACACCGAATCAGGAAGTTTCCGTAGGAGTGGTTCATTGAGAGGTAGAACCAAGTATTTGTCTTTGACGTAGATTACACAGCCACCACCTCTACCATAAAGGCGGTCATTAAGAAAAATGTTATAACCCAGTATCCTGAACAATGTGTCAGACATCTCTGCTGAACACCATGTTTCTCTAATTAGTACTATATCAGGAGAATAAAGGTGAGGAATATTACGCAGGAAGTGCATTTTGTGTAACAATGAACGGGAATTAATTAAAAGTAAGTGCAGTGTGTTGTTATCCGTTGGGTTATCTATAGGAATCCAGGTACAGGACCCCAGCGAGGTGGTATTTGGAGAGAGTGGAGCGCGGGTGGTGGATACGGAGGACATATAATTTGCGGAACTGGTGTCATTTGGGGGTGTGGCGTGTAAAACGTCACCGGACCCCCAAAAATTGTCGGAAGGGTGAAATACTGGGAAAATGGCGATCCACTGGGAGATTACAGTTTGCTGGCTGTTGCACATAACCTACGAGCCAGTTAAAATTATTTACATGTTGAGGTAGTTTGAGAGGATTTTGATTGGGCCAATTTCTCCCAGCTACTTGAAGTTCACTAGCAAGTGGCTCACAAGTTATGGAGCGCACAGGTCGCATATTCAAATGCTGCATGGTTGGAGATATGCCGACTGTCTGTTGGTTTTCACTGGTGACAGCGTTTGGTGGAACATTTAAAATAGCTGTGTTTTTATTGTGCTTAGGAGCAACCGTATAGATTCCACTTTAGGTTTTGTTACCAGTGTTCTTTGCAACAAGGCTGTTCCTCAGTTTTAGAGGTTCAGAGCTTTTAGGATAGGAGGTTATCAGTTTCGTACCAGAGCGTCTATACACCTGGTTGGTGAACGACAAAGAGTGAGTAGAAATAGTCGTTTACGCAAAGCAACTTTCTTGTATGTTTCGGGGACGATTTGCATGGTAATGTTGGATTAATGTGACACTGAATGGAGTCGGAAGCGATATTTTTATGACAAATGATATTTGATTTCAACCTTAGAGCTTATTCATTTACGATCAAAGTGTCATCTAGGTCAACCAGGTGGGGTAGTTGCTGAGTTTCCGTGGGTAGCGGAACATATTGGTCAAAGACTGTTTGTCGGAAATAAGTTTTTTGCACTCCCTTTGTAGTACTGTTAAATCTGGTTTCAGGACCATGGATACGTAATCTTCCCTAAGGGATGATGCGCTTCTACTACAAATGAATTTTTCAGCAAGTGCGTCGTTTGAAAATTTAAAAAGTACTGGACAGACCTGCTTCGGAGATTTCTTTCGCAGCCTCACGCAAGTAAACTGCAGTCTTTCAATATGACAGTCGTTTACCACTGCAGAGGAGATAGCCTCAAGAGATAACTTTTCTGGTAAATTAAATGCTATAACATTCTTGGAGCGTTTAATGCGATCATGCACCCAAATGCAACATGTTGTATAAGATTCCCAGCGGATCGAAGTGTTCCATTTTTAGTGTATGTGGAGTGTTAATAAGATACTTAAGCGAGTTAAATTGCTCTAGCACTTGGTACAGAGATTCAAACCTTTCCCTCAAATCCTTCAGCTGTAGTTCAAGCGCAGCAATCGTTTCAATCGCTTTAGTGGGCGATTCGGCAGTAACTGCGCTGTGATCAATCAGAGAAACCTTATGAGAGCTATCATTTGATTGCTTTTTTACGCACAATTTCGTCTTTATTTTCATCGTAGATGATGAGCCTTTACTTTTTTCCATGCTGACGGACTGGTTAGAAGCAGGATGTTTTGCCAGCATTTCAATGGCTTCCTGTCTCTTCTTCGATTTACTTGTTTTAACTGCGGTAACGAGCATTTTTACTGATTGGTCACTCGGTTTTAGGGCTTGTGAAAACTATTTTATGTGGACAAGGATAAGAAAATAGGAGATAAATTCCACCGTTTAAGTTACAGTGATCAAGAGGAATAAAAAGTTATCGACAAACCGCCGAGGAAACAGACTAGGATTTTAGGGCATATACGACCTACCTAAAATGCACGAGAATCACGCGGGTGCAAACATACCACGGTTTCAGATGCAATGATCGATACAAACCAACCGGTTGCAAGAGTACTCAGTTGTCCAAATTCCGCCGAGGGAAGATTACGCTTCAATAATCGACTGCTCAGTGCACAGGTAGCACTGAGGTCAATTCCGTGGCGCGCCGCGTCACGTTATGCCGCTGGTTCCAACAAGCGCACACGCACAAATCCGGCCAAACAAAGAGATTTGCGTGCGTTCGATAGAGCGCGATTCACAATGCGGCGTGAGAGCTCTTGGCCAACCAAGGCAGTGTACGAAGATATAATTGCTTCTAGTTGCCTTAGGTCTCTTGAAGTAGACCTAGCAATAAGCTCCAAAACCTTGATGAAGGCAGAAAATTGGTGCACTCGTAGGCGAACGACTGTGCTGGAACACAGCCAAAATTGGAAACCGGCTTTTGACGTTGATCCGTTTACAGTACCCTCAAGAATGTCTGCGCAATGGGTAGACCTGATCGAGCCCGATTGAATGAGTGTACCCAGGCCGATGTGCGAAGAAATTTGAATCCGAAAACTTGAAAGTCAGGAGCAACGAAAAATTTCTGACCAGCACGGTGAGTGACGAGTACGTTCCTGTATGTTTCCTGTACGTTTCTGCAAGCGAAGGCTAGAGCTTTGTCCATGGCTAGAGTGGATATTTCTGTGCGGTATACAGTGGTCACTAAGAATACATCGCCCTGCCTTAGGTGTCAGCGGCGCCGTAGTTCGTCCACGATTTGAATATCGATGTGCAGGTCTGAACGGCAGTAGGACAACTACACCGCCTGTCATTGTGACTCGGTCTTTTCGCAAGTGTAACGTAGCAGGAGTGCGATCTCCGACTCGGTAATCACGTCCTTCAAGCAATATCTCAGTTGCCATGACGCGGTCCTAGCATATTGAGGTTTGACTAGATGAAGTTCAGCGGATATGCTAAGAATGCTTCGTAAGTTTGTAGACTAGTAATTTAGTGCTACGGATGCCAGAGGTTTTTTAGGAAGATAGCAAGATTTCCTACGAAATTTGTGTTCGACAAAATGAATGCCGCCTAGCAATCGGTATAGGATTTATTTTTAGCTGGTCTTCCGGGTCCACTTCAGTCTATTGCAAGGAACACACACTACTTAATTCTTCAGAGGAGTCTTGTGACACAGTTCCTGTTTCTTCCTTTTCGGACAGCAAAGCACTCGCAGTGCCTTCCGGCTCAGAAAAGCAGACAGCTTGATTCATAATACATTTCGCTTGTTTTGTGTTCTTGAAGCCAATGATGACTTATACCACGATCGGACGTATCACTTATTGCAGTTTGTTGCGTATATTGTGCAAGCACCTCAGAACCACTTCAGCCCCTACAGTGGAGTCTATCTACGATCTCATTTCGTAGGGTAAAACATAGTAAATTTTTTGCCTAATAGCTGGCTGGTAGCTTACCGGAACGATGCCTATCCGTTGCTGGTAGCTCAGCTGGCCTGCACCTGTAGTATTTATTTTTCTTTTATGTATTCTATGTATGAATATATTTCCTTTATGTATTGCGGTACAATAGCGGAGGTGTTTCACCACCTCTAGCTGACATGTATAATAATGATACTGATGACATCCAGACCACGCACAATAGAACGGGTTAATTGCTATTAAAGGTAGGCTAGTAGGGAAAGTATGTCTAAACTATTCAAAAGGATGCACGCGTCTACAGACAATGACGATCTAATGCTTTTAGATACGTAGCAAATATCCTCCGTTTAACCATCTTATGGTTGTAGTTACATGGCGACCGATATTCTTCGGTAGTCACCAAACCGAGATAATATTATTCCACTAGCTCTTGCATGGTGCTCAAACTTTGTCTCCTTCCCCATCTCCTACACACAAGGGTGCATCTGTGGAATAAATTGACGAAGAGGCAGGAATGAAGATAAGGTCAAACTTCCTAGACACCTGAGAGAGCTTCAAGATGGATTCCCTTTCCTGAACCAACATCCTATTTCTGTATTTCTCGCTGTTCTACCTGGGTTGTGAGGGAACTTAATACAGACATTCAAGATCATGAAGGGTATAAGCAGCCTCAGGCCGACCAATTTCTTGGAACCAGCTGCCTCTGACCATCGTCTAAAGTGGAAACAACAGAGATCCAGGTACGATATGAGCTATACTTTTATCAAATCGTGTAGTGTCTCTTCGGAACAAACTTCCTCTTGCATAATAAAAATGCTTGAGAGTACAGGACTACAAAGGTGGCCTGAACAAAATGTGGTTGGCCCTGTTCCTCAAATTCTAGTGAATATTCATGTTGGCCTCTAACCCCATGCTAGTAGCCTATGCAAACATATAAAAATGCATCGGTTTTTTTGCACTCACATCATTCTTTTTTCTTCATTTTCTAGTATAAATGCAAGAAACTATTAAAGCGTTCAAATTTTGAGAGCCCTTCTTGCTAACTGGCACACGAAACGAGACGCTGCTTAAGTGAAAGTTTATTCCGTCCTTGGATCCTGTCCTACATTGTCCCATGTATCCCGTGGAAATGAAAATTGTATCCCACGAAACATGATTCAGGTAAGAACTTTTAAGCATCACTATGCAAAAACTCGAAACTTCAACATTCTTATCTCAAAAAAGATAACGTCTATAGAAATGTTTACCTTCCCCACATGGACACCACTTTTCTATCCTGAAAGTAAATATCTAAATTCAATTTTCAAGTGGAGTCAAGAGAAAACAAAAACGGTTGGAATTTGGATGAATTATTCGTGTTGCATGCATGGAAACACAGCACTCCGAGACGCGTAACAAACCAATTTCATCTCACTTGGTAGAAACAACAGGTCTGGAACCCGAGATCATTGGGTTGATATTTGGGACCTCTACGCTTTGTGTCAACGTGCCCCGATGGGCAACGGTTGACACAACGTTTATTGGCTAAGCAGTGGGACATACATAATGTGAATGGATCAGGGCGCGCAATATCGATGCAATGTGCGGTTCACATTGAATGGAACATGGCTGTATTCGGACACTGGGACCGTAACTGCTGAAGAACCACTCTTCCGTATTTGCAACAAAGACAAGCTGCCGTCGTTGACCGCTTCGATGGTCAGTTATTAGTTCGAGTGCGCCTGTGCCGCTACTTATATCAGTGGAACGGCGCGGCAGTTGTCAAAGCGCATTAATGAGCACCCTCCACGCTGGTTGCGTCGAGGCGGTACCGGGGCTATAACAAGCTCAGTCATGGCTCATCTGGTTGATAGTGCGCATGAAGTCGAACCAATCGGCGCCTTTCAAATACTTTACACGTTTCAGCCACTCTAAACGAAATTTCTGCGCCTCCGCACCTTGGTTAAAGCTGTGGCAATCAGTATTCTGTTGTATCAACCGCTTTTGTGTTAACAAAAGAAACTGATCAATGCACTTAAGCTAACTTTGCCAGCTAAAATTGACGATTCGGAGGCCAAGAGCAATCGTTTGACTACATCTTTACCTTAGCTTGAGCTTATCGTTTATGTTTATTGCTGGTTTATGCCCCTAGTTGGCACGTGACATAATTTCATTTAAACTGACCGAACCCACTGTTACGCTCATTGCTCTTGTACCCATATGATTGTAAAGGTCTGACAACGAATACTTTGAAAAGAATTGTTTATCTTCGGTCCCGTTTTCTTGATGCTTAAATGTGACTTTTCGGTAACTGATAGGACAGAAGAATGTTTCGATAAAAGGCTTTCGGTTTTGTTCTCACCATTATTGCAGCGGTGGGAGAGAGCAAGACCGAAATACTCCACTTCGGTCGGAAAAGTTTCCGCTAATTCGCGTAGCACAGGTTGACTTTAAATCAACTGAAATCACTATTGAGATTGCGTGTCACAATTCAACACTCACGGCTCGTACTCAAAAACCCAACTATCATGAATTGAATGAAATACCACAGACGCACATTCGCTGTTCGTTCAGCAATTCCCCTGAAAACGCATAAGGCTTTTGCAGTCACTGCAGTCACAGCTGGCAGATCCTTTTCTGGCTTTCGGTTTCCGTTTAACATGCGCAGAAGTAAGTTGAAGTTGGTGCGTGTTACATCTAAGTTGGAGACTACCAGCAATAAACACATAAATATTACCTGCTGGCAACCGGTATGAAACACAGAAGCTAGGCTTAAACTCGATTTACTCAGAAACGTTCATGGTAGTTGCTAATTGAGAAAGTCACCTTGTCCAGATTCTATTTCATAGTACTTGAGTGCAAGCATGCTTGCTCACCCGATCACAAAACAATAATAAAAGCAATTTGCATCGAATTGTCATTTGGTGAATTACGAAGATCTACCTTCCAAAGCTGGATTTATGCTTGTGAAGCAACAGACCAAATCTGTTGGGCGACAAACATGGTGAATCACTGTACCGCATCCATTCTCCGAAAAAGTCTTGTATATTGGGCGTGTGCAAGGGTGCGCTGATAGTTTTCATCCGAATTTTTCTCGGAAAACGCAGTGCGATAGCGTTTTTCTATTCCGTTTTGCCAAGTCAACTGATTTCAATTATGTACTCGTGCATACCGTTGTAACACATGAATTATATACAACGTTTCAAATGCCCGACAATTTTCCTTCGGTCAACACACACACATAAATCTTCTTAACGGACAGACAGGTGCCGTCGACTAGTTATCAGTTTAATCAGCGAGTGTACCCGTGTCCTATAAACATTATCGTTACTTTCCGCGTGTATGATCGGCGGGAATATGTCAGAATGTCGACTCTGACATGCAAAGTAAAGATATCCTGAGAAACTGTCTACATATAATGGTGCATTAGAGAAGGGCAAAGCGCTGTAATGAAATGAGAACTCAGTGGTCCGGGAAGGACATCACTATTGTGTGCGGTTGCTTAGCAATAAGTTGGTCGTATCATGCCACCCGTGAAATTCGTATCAGATTTCCGCTTGAATTTGAAAAAATGCTTTTGTGGCAATACTCAGAAAACATTCATGATTCAGCAGAGCGATTTATAACAGGGTGATTTGTAACGCTTGCTCAGCCGTGAAAAAATACAGTCGAGCAGCAGTAGATGAAAACAAGTGTTGAATTGTCCAAAGTGCAAGCATAATTAACATTTTATTGGGGCTGAAATTGACCAGTGTATATTCCATTTGTGCATAAATTTCTGATGACACTTCAATGCTGTCTGTCTGTGCTAACTGGGAACCATTTGGTTAAGACCATAATCACACAATTAAATTACTGAAACTAATCTATATCTCAACTTCACCAATATCTGTGGATGAGTGAATACCAGAGCAAATAATTACAAGGAACCGGCTGCATTTGTGATTATGTACTAGTAGAACGATGGCTGCCAGTTGTCCAGGAATCTGCATAAGACAGCGTAAGCTAGGGCTGATGGTTATGGTAGATTAGTGTCAGCAGGCAACTGCGTGCGCATCTGATGAAAAGTCAAAAAATCATCACATCTATACTAGGTTTAGCTAAACACATAAGACTGCTGAAATGTATTGCCTTGTGGATTGCATGGTGACTTACGCAACGGTCCAAAAACACCGAGTTGGTGACCTAGTTTACTTAACATGATTAGGCAGTAATCTTCATCAAACAGTAAATTACTAATCCACTGAGTTTTGCTGACCTATAATGCAGTTAAAATATAAGGCTAAAATTCAGACAAATAATGCTAGGTATTAAGAACCAGGCCGAGCGTATTCACCGTGCCAATCGTTACCGTCATCTGGAATCGAATACTATTTGTGCCTATCCAACTGAACCTACTCTCGAAACAACTAGTGCTCTTGCGCCTACTCCATCATTCCCAACTTTTGAGGTATATCAAATTCCATAACACTTTCTAGCAGTTATTTTACACAACAGTGCGTGTTTAGACGGTGATATATCGTGGATTGCAGTCATTTGCGCAGTGAACTTGAGTTGATATTAAATATACCCCTACGAAAATGAGGATTTCCTGTTGCAAAAGTTTTAAGCAATTTCATGTTTGACGCAAGCTGGACAAAAGGTTGTAGTAAATATTCTTGTTTGCTGGTTACTATACCAATGTCCCGCCGCTTTTGGATGTCGTATAGATGTAGAAGTGCGCATTCCCATCGTGATATTTTAATGCTACTTCAAATTCATAATAGAAGAAAAGGAGGAAACCTGTGAAACAACGCTGTTTTTGTTGTTGGTACATCTTAGTAACCGGTTGTTCAACGTTCATTGATAGATAAGATTTTGGCTGGAATTTTACAAATATTTGAAACAGCTGGAGAAAATGTCAGCTGACTAGGGGTGAGTCCTACCAAAGCTAGTATAGCGAAATGAAGTTAATACATACCTCTCCACCAGTGCGCTAGCCGCACGACGTCCAAGCAAGGAGGAGTAAAATCCGGGTAAGAATAGCAGGTAAAAACTGACCGCAACCTGGTACTGTGTCGCAAGAAATGCCCGAGGCGAAGACATGGAAGGTATACAAAATAAATTTTTGTATCTAAGGTACAAAAGAAAAGTTGGGAGAAGAAAAAGGGTGTTAGCTGTATTAGTGGTAGTCTTTCATTTGTTAGGCAACACGTCCTGTTCTTAAACTTTGAGTTGCTAGAGATTACTTCCGCGACCTGACGGAAGCTGGTGAGCAACAAGCGAAAGAAAACCAGAGACAGGTAATACCGCCAATTGCTTCAATGAACAATGATTTTGTATTGGTTAAGAAGCACACATTTACTAGAATCTTTGGTAGACCGGTGGGTCCTCGAAAAACGTTAATGAAAAAGTGCAATAATTAGTTCCACGGCAAAAAGAATGGACTGATCGTAGGTAATGCAATAGACCTGTAATCCAAGTGTTTTCATAGATTTAATAGGCAAAAAATAGCTCCACGTTGTTTCTCAAGTAGGATAGAGAGTAGGGTCAAATAGCCAAAGGTAAGGGGCGGAGTGCGTCATCCAGCCGAATTTTAAATATAGCTGGCATGGGTGTAGAAACAACCGACACTGGGAGACCGTTCCATGGCTGACACACAGGAATGGAAAAGAACTTTCTACGGCAGGTCAGGCTGCTCTATTATTATGGTAATTTCAAGGAGTGGCCTCTAAGTTTTTTTACTGCTGAGTTACAGTAAAGAGAGGCACACAATTTGTTTGTGTAAAATCACATAATCAAGTCTCCACGTCGTCGGCCATACGGTCCGTTGAAGAATTCCAAACGTTTCAACCTCTGCTCCTACGGAAGGTAACGCATTCTAATGACGTCATTAGAAGTCCTACTTTGAGCTTGTTCCAGTGCAGTAAGGTCATGCTTTAGCTGTAGCTGCCAGCCTTGGACGGCGTATTTGACATGGGGACGAACATATGCATGCAGCATCTGTCTGAAATCAGTGATGCCTAGTTGTCCGAACGTCCGTCGTAGCAAGCTGACGTGCCGGCTAGCAATTTCCGATGCTTTTGCGGATGGCTTGAATCAAGCCAAGTTATGCTCAACAAGAAGGCCGAGGTCGCGTTCGATGAATGATCGCTGCATTACTTGTGCTCCTACCTTATAGGATTAGGTACTCCAATATTGAGTGGAGAGCCCCTTGCATTTGTCCAGGTTGAACTGTAAAAGATTTCGGGTTGACCACTCATGTACCATATCTAGGTCACATAGAAGTAAATTCTGATCGGTATCCACCCGACTCCGGTGGCACAGCATGTTATCGTGAACAAACAACAAGAAATTTGAGGCGGGATTCCGTGCAAAGTCCTTGGTGAGTACGAAAAACGAAGATCTAGCACTGAGCTCTGGGGCAAACCAGACTCGACCGTTATGGGTTTAACTGAGGTCCCCTGGAATTTGCCCCCTAATTGTCGTTCCAGGAGAAAGTTGGCGACCCATTTCATTAGAGGCTCACCGATCCCGTAATAATGGAGCTTTGAAAGGAGCAGCCAATTATCTTAACGATCAAACGTCTTCGACAAACCTTACGTTGATCGCATCAGCGGCCTCTCCATCGTCAGCTGAATCGGTCCAAGTACTCTGCAACATTAATACATTCGTCGTGCATGATTGCTATCGACGAAAGACCTGTTGCCCGGAAGCAATAAGGCAAAAATTTTCTAGACAACACACCAACGCATGCTCGAGGATTGATTCCATGACTTTGGATAATATACAGAGAAGGAACACGGGACGGTAGTTTGAGGGCCCAGTCCTGTTTCCGCCTTAGTGAATCGGTGTTATTATTCAAAGTATTTACAACGCAGGAATCTGGTTGTGGTCTAAGCAGTGCTGGACGAATTGTGCAAGGTTGTAGCTAGCTGTCTTCCTGTTGCTTCCAGTGCCCCTGGGCGAGTGGTGTCGACTCCCGGGCAGCTGTGGCTGGACAGAGACGTCAGCTTCCGCAAAACATCTTCGGCATTAAAACCGATGTGGGTAAGTCCTGGAGACAGGAAAACAAAAAGTGGTAGATGATCTGGTGGTTAGACCTTCTGAAATGTGGGACCTATTGTGTCCGCAACGCGTTTGCTGCCTATATGGCTGTTCAAGTTGTACCAACAGTCGTCCGTAGAGGAGGAATTCCCTGCCTCAGCTTACAACCTCCATTGACATACTCGTACAGTAGTTTGTGGTTAGTGCTGAAAGGTTTCGATATATTCTGCTGATATGCGACACTGTCATCTCTGAGCAGTTGAGTGCAGCGATTACGATGTGCTACGTATTTGTCTTAATTATCCGGCGTTGGTGATGATCTATTGCATATAGTCGTCCATCATCTTTTAACTGCTCCTTACGAAAGAACGGTTTTGGGCCAATTGAAAACCCTTGTCCCTGAGGCATCCGTTACCAGTGGATTGAATTTTTTAACGGATTCAAGCCATGGGACTACTAGAAGGCTATCAGCAAGGAACAACCGGATTGTGCCAGTAACCAGCTGGGCTAAGCCGTCGTAGCGCGTCACGGTGTGCACCAACTAGGAATCCTGGTTGCGATCTTTCGCATAGCAGTTGAAGTAGAAACTGGGGGCGGTATACCAAATCTATGAAGCCGGTGTACCTGTCATGTAATTGTAGGCGACATCAAAGTGAAACGGCCAACTGTAAGTCTGAATCCTCAACAAACTCGCACTGTAAGTCAGTCTAGGAATACGGAATTAATACTCCTCATTTTGTAAGCCTGTCATTTTCTAATGAGTGAAATGCGGGGCAGCGAGACTTCCGCGTCTGTTATCCCAGTATGCAACCTTATGTCTGTGACACCGATAGTATCGCATGGCTACTATATTTGGCGATCTTACACTTTGGCTAGGTTAATTAAAAGACCTTAAGCATTTGTATAAACACCCTATAGTTTCTCGATTCTTAGCATCCCAGAGGGAGCCAAAGGAGTCAAGTGTGTTAAAATGCCATCTGGTGCGATGTCGGCCGGTATTGGTTTATTTTGCTGGGGTGATAATGACACATGGTTCACAAAACGATTTTGCCCTGTTGCGTCCCACTCCCCGTAGGGACGTGCCGCAGGATTGCATGACTGACCGGTTAAATGAAGCTCATTTGTAATCCATGACAGTATTGATTTTTCAGGCGAAATCATGTCTGGTCTTCACAAGGATTCAGCAGATTTAACCGAACTTCAGATTTAAGACTTTTAGAATATCTCCGTCAAAATTCTAACAATTCCGTTGCCGTTTGCTTTGACTGAAGCAGAAATTTTAGAATTCGTGGTCCACTTCCTGTATAATTTGGTGACAGGCATTTGAGCAATCGCGCCATAACATTGTCCAAGGAAAATCGTTTCACTAATGAACCACTACTGTTCCAAATTCTGATTAGCGGCCTCATGACTATCGTGGAAAAAAAGTTCTGGCACGCCATAAATGAAGATGTTTCTCAGATTATCCAGCTTGCTATGTCCAAATCTGACGTTTCTATTCGATTGTCGCTTGCTTCAAACGACCTCAGGATAGATGCGTAATATACAAGGCCCGCGTTTTAGCGCACTTGCAGAAAGTAAAACGTTTCATACATCAATGGCCGATTCCAGTGTTGCCCTAATAACTCTGGGATCGCCATAGTGTGCAGACTTCGAGTGACCAGTAAACCTCACTAGATTTTTGGGTTTGGCTTTTGCATTCAGCAAAATGCACAATGAGTTCTAATGCTCTTGGTCGTCAGACAACTGACCCCCGCAATGTGATGGCGGTAGATTCGGGGACATTAGTGCACACGACTGCCAGGGAGTTATTATTGAAGCCCTTTTTGATGAACTGCAAAGCCAAGTGGTGGTTGGACCTAGGTTTATGCCAAGTGATGATTGTCTAATATTTGTCACTCTATTGGCTTTATCAGTGTTTGCAACAGAGGAGATAATAACTGTAGCATCCAGCAGGACATTTACAGTAATCGCTGCATTTGTGACTGGAGTCTCAGGGATTTGAACTCGAACAGATACCCTTCTGTTGCAGATGCAGACTGGTTCGGCTGTCCAATTCTTGTTACGCATACAAGTTGTCAAGGCCGGCTGAATTTAACCGATCATGCGTTTCGATTAGTGCCTGATTTTCGAGGTCCTGAGTATCGCTTGTCTATCAGAGTTACGGTTTGTTTTCGCTTGGCGTTCTTCCAAAGTTGAAGATGACGGCGAAGGATATATTGTCAGTCGTGGTTCGAGGGAAGAAATTTTGCACCAATGAGTCCCTTTGAAGCCACTGTTTTAGCATGGTGCCTACCCGCTTCCAACGATATAATCTTAGCGTCAGTTCGTTGTTCAACTTCTGCTGTCAACCGCTGGCTACTTTCAACTAGGAGAAGTATGCATTTGACTAGTGGGATGGTCGAACAAGCAGTACAAATCAAGGTGTCGTCTTGAGAGCTGTTTCCAGCTCTCACGTGCTTTTGAGAAAGCTTCACACACGTTGGATGGTATCATCTGAAACAGTATCTGCAAAGTAAACCGACGTTGACTAGTCGGTTACAATCAGCGGACCCACATTCACACTTCTACCGGAGATCTTTTGCATTCACATTTACTTGCTTTCCGCTACATGGCATAATATTGCTACCTTACACATAGGTAAGTTGACATTGCGTACTTTTCTGACTGGTCAGTTGCGTACCCTAGTCAGACGAGTGGAAGCGGACACTTCGTTTCTTGATGGAGTGAGAGAAACACGATAAACCAACCTGTCAGGACTGTCCGAACTGTCTGGTTTCAGTTCACACGCCGGTCCAAACGCCGCACTGTCTGGTGACTGGTGGTGTGAGTTTTGATTTGTTTACTGACCGGAGCGCTGTCCGCGAGTGGAGTTGTTTGACACGATTGCATGGTAGATCGATCACCGTCGACGGGTAAAATTGATCAGCCGATGCAGGCGGCTAGCTGAGAAATCTCCAAAACCGATAAGACTATTCAGGTGATAAGGCGATGGAATAATTCCTACACTTGGCGATCCACTGAATACAGCTGGTAATTCCTTGCTCAATTCCTGCCTCAACGATCCACTCAAGATGGGACACTCACGGGATTCTTCTGTCGTTCCAGTCCCACCTGAACTTGAACTTGAATTTGAACTTCCGTGTCGGATGACTGAAACTTCGGCGATGTGCGATGAGATGCGTAGGAAAAACTAAACTACAAGCCGGATCACAAAATGACTGAAAAACTTTTGCACGGTTTTCACAAAAGCTGCTCGATATTCTTCCTTTTATTCCGGTGAAGTAAAGAGCACGTAAAAAGGAACTGCGCGTTATATGTTAATCGAAAATCCGTTAAGAGTGCACCCCGATAACGTACAAATTGTACAAACTCTCGGAGCATCGGTTTTGTGTCTACTTGGCAATGACCTTGGCACCGACGGCGGAAAATTTCGGTACTCATCTTCGTCTACACCTTGATGAAACATTTTCTAATACTGGACCCAATGGACTCCCCATCGCTACACCATCAATCTGGTGATATGAGTTGTTTCAATTGGCAACCGAAATTGTCAGCGCAAGTAAGAGGTTGTCTTTCAAGAGTGCAGTTAATAATGAAAGAGAGAATTTCGAATGTCCAGCTAACACACATAATCAATGGTCCCACGTAGTTGAAAATTTGTAATCAACGATTGTACAACTAGTGAACCTATGAGGATATCTGACAAGTCTATGCTGTCAAGAATTTCGATGAGCTTAAAGGAGTTCTTGATACTGTGTGGAATAGCATGGTTCTTTAACGTGGTAAGATTTTCCACAAGCCGGCGAGCAAACTTGTATTGTGCGGAATGTGCCATCAATGGAATTGGCATGAGAGGTGTACCTCTCTTATGGTTCTTCGGTAACCCATACATTTGATGCATGGTGGAGCCACTGAGTTTTAGACTTTTATACCTCCACTCATCTACCATTCGATGCACAAGAAGTGCGTTTAGGTGATTTGTGATGCGACCGCCTTTATCGCAAATATCGTCCACACTTTCTAGACGGTTTAAGTTGCTGTCCTCGTTAAGCCTAACCTGTATCTTTTACACGTTATCCTCACTGAGGAGACAATTCGAAATGCTAATGTCTGCCAGCTTTCGCCCACGAGCTGCGTTATTTAAAGAAAGAAAGAAGGGCATTTTGAAACATTTCTACTGCCGTGTTAACAGGCTTATTCTATGGTTTCATCGATGTATGGAAGTTTTCAGTGTGGCAATGCCAGCCATTATGGCTAAGCCATCAAATTCCACCGTTTCTGTTCTCGTGGGCATATGCTTTCACACTTTTGACAGCTTATTTTACATTTTATTTGTATCCGATTGCTAGCCGAAAAACCTCCAGGTAGTGCCAGCTGGGTGGCTCGGGTTAATCCCGTACCAACGAGTAGTTCCGCGGCAGTGTTCCAAGATGTATTGTCATTTCGCCTGGCAAGCTTCCTACTTATAAGAAGCAAAAAAGTCCGTTTAACAACACTGCAACATGGCGGAAGTGACTCGCCACTAAAGAAAGTCACTGCTTCTTCCCGTTCCAGGGAGTCCCATTCCAGGAACTTCATCCAGTTCAGACGAATTTTTATCCCTTTAGACGATGTCGAACACAGAAAACAAATTCACGAATTCAGTCACAACACACAAATTCACTCACCATGCCCACTAACAAATGCACTTGCATATAAACAAAGACACAAATCCAGTATGTTACTGGCTAACTTGTTTTATTTTTATACAATCACTAACCATACCTGTTTGCATTATAATGACCAATCTTTCGTAGGCGTGCCCTGCTCTGCCGGGAATAAAACATCTATTTATTTATGTAATAGTTCACATTTCCTGCGCTAGGATCAGGATGAATTAGTACTTCTCTGTAAATCTTATGAATGCTTTACTTGGTATTGCCATAAATGCATGCCACGTCGGTTATTGTCACAAAGTCAGGCACTCCTTAAAATGAATTTTGAGGCTTCATTTTGTAAAAAGCGAAAGCATCATGCCGGTCGACAATCTACCTTCCGTCGCTGTTCTGCCGATATTGTGCAAGTCCCATGGACCATTTCCAGTAATATACGCTTGCTTCATGTTAAACTCGGTGAAGGTGTGCTTATTTAATGGAACTGCTAGGCGAATACAGTAATCATTATGCTACAAGAGAGCGTGTTGCATACAGAAACGGAAAACCGATTATTAAGCTCGTTGGTTATTTTCTCGTTAGGTGTGACCGCAGTGAAAAGCCCATTTTTGTGGTCCTGGTGTTATAACATGTTAACCAAATTTGGTGTTATTCAGCAACCGTAATATTCACATAATCAACGACTTTATCAGATGCCATTTAAATGACTGCAATTCGAACTCATTAATTGGTTTTCTAGAACTCATCGCTGCAAAGATTCACGTTGCTTCGGACACAAATTTATTAGAGCTGAAACGTTTTGACCACCAGGTTTCTTCGACACTACTGCGTAAAATATACTACTCTGTCTCCATTGTCGCTGCCGACCTCAATAGAAACGGGAAAACATTCCTGAACAAAATTGTCTTGATTTATCTACTGACCTCTCCAACCAGAAAAGATTCATTTGGAAGCTATTTATATAGACAAAGTACCATTCCTTTCATAAAAATCGGCTCCTTTGGGCATCTCAGACCATTTGGTTATAAAAAATTTTCAAATCAGGTAGATCAAAATTTTCCAAGCTGAATAAACTTCTTTTCAAGCTTATCAAACGGCAAAATGTTTTCTCTGAAAATATCACAGGAATCCAGACGAGATTTTCTTAAACTGATCTTTCGTTTTCCGACGGCGAGGACCTGAGCGATCTGATCAACCTGCAGACTAAAGTATATATTGCATTGACATACATTGTCTTGATGAAACACTCAGTCAAATGGAGGGTAGATTTTCCTCACCGTTGATAAAGCGACTTAAAAGGATACAAGAATGGGCTTACAATCGCAAGATGGTTACTCGTGTCAATAGCCTAAAATCAGCAATTAAATTTGAGTTAAAAACGCTAAATCACTTATTCGTCGAAGCGGTTCTAGACTAACATAACTGTCGTGACCTATAGAAGTTTTCGAGCCTGCTGTGTGATAAGAGCGCCTGCAGCCACTACGGTGAAATGGGTATAAACAAATTTAATACAGAGTTTAATTCTCTCCATACCAAGTGCACCGTCTTACCCTCCTTTATTAGCTCGAAATCGGCTGCGCAACATTTACAAGGAAATCAAAAGATGAATCCAAGAAAGCTAATGATCCAGTGGTTTTTTCGCCATTAGTTTCGAAAGACTGCTGATATTTTTCCAGATCATTTTAAAAACTGCTTTACTGTGGATGCGATCCCGGACAATTACGAAAGGCCAGCAAGACATCCTTAGCCAAAAATCGAACTCAAATTTATGACCAATTCGCGTAAACATCTGTGCTGTTGAATGTTTTCCAAAAAATTGTTCATTTCGCCGATTTTTGTAGCCACACCCGCAGATGATATTTGCTGTTTTGCATGAAGACCGCAGCGCCCTAATTTGAATGTGGTGGCATTTCACTTTCATTCTATAGCGACTGTATTAGACGAAAACTGTAAATCCCTACGGCTGTTATCCCTGGTGGCACATGTCCGGTTCCTGTCCATATTAGCCTCCTAAACGTTTAATTGAGAGCAGTAGGCTAAACTGGACAGAATTGTGTACCGTAAGACGGCTCCAGAAACTTTGATTATCTAAAATCGATATCCGAATACGGAGATCACGCTACCACGCACTTTATACTTAACGAATCGCATGAGGGTTCCGGCCTAAGCTTCCCGCAGTACGTGTTGCCGTGGTTGCTAGACGTGGGAACACACATAGGCGACGCTTCATGCTGCTGATCAGAAAGCGAAATGAAGATTTCCATGCACCTGCGAACGTCACAAAGCAAAAGAAAGCGGCAACTAGCATATAAGAATGGTTCATATACCCAAAGGAGTATAGTACAGAAATCGTTTGTGGCCAAATTCGACATTGTCATAGTGTTTAATCCGCTTCGATGATTGAGAACGTAGGAGGCTAAACGTGAAGCAGTGGGCTAACTTCGTTGGCACTGCATTCTTTACTTTGCTCAACAGACGGTCTCTTGTGCCGTGCAGGATGCGACTACGCTTTGATGTGGCGTGTAATGTCAGCATCCGTGGCCGCATCAACCATGCGCTGCCGATTGACGCCTTCGTAGTTTTATGGATTAGATTATAGCAAAATACCGTGTGCAAAGCTGTTCGTAGTTGTCCGTCTGAATGTAAACGAACATACCGCGCCTGAGTAATTGATCTCCGCAGCAAATGATCTTATCCTTAGCTGATCCATGGTACCGCGGACAACGAGTTGCACGTTTTCATCGTGCACATCAGAAAAATGGTCGACCTGAAACTCGTTGAATGATAAGACAAACTTACGACTGCTTTTGTAATCTGGGTCCTTTAGCCTTTCATCTTATCTCTTAAGCTCACTGAGAGCGACACATGGAGGAGAAAGTCCCGGTGCAAGACTTTGGGACCGCCGTTGCAGCATCTGCAACATGGCCTCGGACAACCGGCGATCGCCGACCTGCTCTGACCGAATGAGGCTTAATTCCTCTAAAAAGAAAACTGAGTGTAATCAGATGCGTCTGTGACGTCTTGCCTTTGATCGCCTTCAGTCCCTGCAGTACCTCGGCATTTGATGGTGCAACGGCAGCAATAGCAGTTGGCGAGATTATTGTTTAATAGGGGCAGTACAAAGGCGATATTTACGGTTGCTTGTTGATAGCGCTGGACGCTGTAGGCCTCTCAGTAGACTTATGTGACCGAAAGTGCCCAGTGCAACATTTCCTAGGCTGGTGTTTCGTAGAGTTTGCATCAGTGTCCGGTAATCCTTTGGCAGAAATAACACCCACAGTTGGACGAACCCCAACAGTTGACGAACACAAGACGCTAGTAACTGGGATTTTGCAATAAGCTTCCTCAATTTATGGCGCACTTGATCGGGGTCCCCGTCATCTTTACATAGTTGGGCACGTTCTCAGATGACTGCAATGTGTGATCAACCGTAAGCAAGCTATGTTACAAACACTCTAACCCCTTTATCACTTAGTAGCGTAGCTTAATCCTTAGTTCATGCTCTTTGCTGCACAGCAAATGGTGCTACGAGACGGAAACTTTGCAGTTACTTGATAACGTTTTCGACGTGGCGTGCTGAAAAAGAATATAAATGTATCAACCAAGGTATAATTAGAAAATCTGGTAGGTCTGCCTGAAGAAACGCAATATAAACGGAGCTAAACAGTAGCGCAAAAGAAAGCGGCAGGATTGACCAAGGTAACAAAACCGAAATTGTGCAGATAAAATGACTTGCCCATGCATTTGAACCAAACGTGGTATGGCCAAATAATATTAACTAAAATGCATACCAATCCTTTAGTTATTAACCAATGACAAGATAAACGCATTTAAGTGCCACATATCCTTTATAAACGAAATGCACTGCTGCCCAGTTTCTGTCCATTTTGCTAAGTTTACTGTGACAATTGTGCTACAAGGGTTGCAGTGATTATTCCAATGCTTTCGAAGTATGAATACGCCAACTTTTCTCCACCTGCTATACGAGAACAGTGTTTACCCGGGCTTGTGTGCAATCTGTTGCGTGGCTAATATATGAATCACACTTACTTCACAAAGTTTAACGGTAAGAAATATTCTGTTCTCCGTGCCGATTTCGGTATTCTGCAGGAGAGGAGCCTGTCACTTCCTCTAATTTCCTTACATGTCTAAAGTATCCCTGTGCATATCAAGTTTATTTGATACATACATGCTGCCGATTTGTGCTGAGATATATAGCCCCGACTATTCAGGATTTCTCATCCCATCAACTCATGTTGAAAGACTTGATTGAGTAGTAGTTATCAAGACCACTTACATTCAACAATCCTAAATGTAATGCTGTGATATTTTCTTTTCTTCGGGGCGATAAGTTGCACTCCGTCACAGATATCTCCCCCAAACTAACTGTGAACAAAACCTCCTATCCAGATAATCCACGGTCAAGCACCTCGGATTAACTTTGTTCCAGAACCACTCTTGTTTCACGCATGTTGGTGAAACATTGCATGAAATCAGATAACTTTCATTTTTTGTCCTTATTCTTAAGGTGGTTTCAGTACCGCGTATTTTATTATTTATATTTGTGAATACTTGATTTATCCCAAATTAGTTTTATTGCATTCCTTGACGGCTTCAGAAAGACATGGCAAATATACTATCGGTAATGCACTATTCTGGATAGAGCGGATTGTCTAGAGATATTTTAGTTCATTGGTTTATTCTAAAAATCCCGATCCTTACAATAGGCTTTCTTTCTTTTACTCTCTGTGCTCGTTTTTATCCACTGCAAACTGAGTTATCAAAAACGCTCTCTACGCGTTCCGAGTTCTACATTTTATTTTCCATAATTCTTTGTTTGAATGTTGACCCAGCGAAAGCAGTAAACAAGCTGCGTGAGCGCTTGTTGAAGTGATAGTTACGCATATTCTTTTCATATTCACCCAAGTTATTTATACCACACTAATAGTAGCATCCAATGTGTCTGCATTGGAGGTGAAATTACGGAAACTGCAACCATCAAGCTTCATGAGGTATATTTTTAGGTGACTTGACTTGACTTTAGGCTTCCGCAGACACGCCAGATCTCTATCATTGTATTATTTATTCCGGCAAACCAACCCTATAATAAGTATATGAAGCATTTCTAAGTGGTCGAGATTATCACTACATTCCTTATAATACTTCCTAATTTCGCTTTATTATGGTTCTCATCTACACCAAAACAACAATTGATGAACAATGGACAATGAACGATGAATTATCACGGGTGAAAAGCATGTGATTGACTTGTCCCGTGGGATGGCTGGAGTGGAAATTAAAACTTAAAGAATCATCGAATAAGTAAACGGTTATTTCAAGCATCTACCGAGTTAAATGTACTACTACATAACGATAGTTTGAAGTGCGAATGGCATGTACACACACAAAATGGTAAAGAGAGCTGTTATATTTCAGTAATCGCATGAGAAATAAAAAGAATGCGATAACACTAAATCGTCTGTTTCATCATTTGATAAATGTGGCATGTTAATCCAGTTTAGCTACATCCAAGCTAATCACATGGACACTTCTGCATGTACCCTCACCGCCACGTTACGGAGGGAGCCGTTCAGCAAGTGGTTTGGTTTGCCTTGTTCTATCATCCAAGTGGAACGGACTGGATCAAGTAATGTAATTTTGAAAGCGTTTCATATAGGCGTTCTTTGAAAATCATTAATTTAGCGGCAAGCATAACGTGAGTCGTAAGGGCATTCCAGGCACGGGACACACGGAGGGGTAAAACGTTGCGTCGGCAATCAAGTCGACGGTATTGCTTAGTCAGTTTGAGCTGATGACCTCTCAGTTGGTAGTTCGGCTCAGTTGCAACAGCTTACGCCATTGGTGAGTTGGGTTCGTCACTATTAAGTAAAGCATGATTACGTCTCCTCGCTGATGTCGATAATGATCATCTCAGGGAATGTAGTCGGAGTTGGTAGGAGAGATGGAACCACGCTCTAACGAGTTTGGTCGCTCTACCTTGTGGAGCTTCAAATGCCGGCACCAAGGCTGCCAGGCCCGGATCGCATTTTCCACGTGAGGCCTCAGATAGGTGTTCGGCATTTGAGGAAAAATTGATGGATTCATGTTCACCTTATCTGAGTTTGATTATTTCCCTTTTCTAAACGTATCACGTGCTTGCAAATCCCGGATCTATGTAAACATAATGTACAATTCGATGAGTGTATTTCCGCCCATTGCTTCTACTTCTGGTCTTTGAAAACTCATGAATTAATCGTAAGTCGATTTACATGTTTCCATCATGACCTGTACATCTCATGTGCGAACTATACATATGGGTTAAATTTAGATTTTTCATGTAATCCTAATGAAGCATTTTACCACTGTTTGTATGAATTATTCCAATGAAGTCTATGCTAGCTTATCACCACACTTCTTTCTAGGCCAAGGTTTTGATTACCATAATTTTTCCTAGGCTGTTGCTTTCATTGAGGACACACTCTCTAGGAAACTCGGAAATGATAGTCATAAATCTGTTGAGGCATCACTGATTTGTTCGTCTGTGACTGTACTGAGGCAAACGAGGACAAGAATTTCCAGTAATGTGCCTCAGCCTTGTATAATAGAAAGAAACTCCTGAAGTTGTTTCAATTTGTGTGCACTGTGCAAATCGTGAAGGATTCATACCAAACATTGTATCAGTCTCGAAAATAGATTGTTTATTCAGAGGCATTTTGTCTCAAGTATTTACACCATGATCAATTTTCATCAAAAGAGCTTTTTCTCAAATTACTGAAGGAAAACCATATATTTCACTTCATTTAGTGAGCATCCGCAGCACATTTTTCCAACCAATTGCACTCCAATTGTGGTGGGCCCACGTATGTTCTTAGTGTTCGATAGCAATCTTGCTAAGGTATTCCAATCGAACATGCCACTGTTTGCATACCTCAGTACAGTAGGTGGTCAAGTAACATTGCATAGATATTTCGACGGGGCCTATACTTAGTCATTGGAGAAGCGGCTGCAGCCTATCTTGGCGAAATACAAACTTGTAAACACACGCCATAAGCGAACCATGAACAGTGACTTGACGAATATGAGCTAAAATTCCACCAAAAAATTTAGTCTCGTAGTAATCGTGCCAGCGGAATTTGGATGCTCGAGGCGGTCCGAAAACGCATTGAAAGGGGCCAGTCCGTATCTAGACCGCCTAAGAGGGGAATACGAAAATTCGCCCACTTGTCGGTTCGCAAATGCTGAACTTCCAGTGAAGTCACGTAAGCAATATACTATTTACAGCCTTGCGTACCCGCTTCACAAACACGGTGCTGATGCTCTTGAACAATGAACAATGATTTATTACGGGTAAATAGCAGGTGCTTGTCATATCCCCTTGGGTAGTTATAGTAAGAATAGATATATGAAGGAATAACGGAATCATCGGTGTGAGCGATTACAGATTTGACTGCACTGCCGTATAAAGGAAGTTTGAAATTCGAATGTGCGCATCCACCGCAATAGGGGGAGTGGTTATAGGTCACGGAATAAGCGAGAAACTTATAAAAAGTAGCAAGGACGGCGCTTAATCGTGTGCAGCAATCTCGGGGATTCAGGAACCCTGTTTCTACTGTAGTAGTGTTCATTAACTTGTGTGCAAGGGGTTTGGAATGACTCAATCTCGAGTAGGGTTATGGCACTGTCCAACGTTGTGTATCAGTTATCGCATCTGGAGGTCATGGGCTATAGCACGTAGTGTAAATGTGACAGAGCACCGTCAAGGCGTTTTTTGAAAAGGGATATTGTGGGAACGACAATTACATGTTCCGGGATGGCGTTCCAAGTCTGTGACACTCGAAGGGAGAAACCGTTTTGCCGACATTCTAGTCGTCTGTACTGCGTGACCAGCTTAAACTGATGAGCTCTTAGAAAGAGATTTTGACTGATTATCAGAAAGGAATGACACGGGTGGTTGGGGTTTCTCAGGATCTAGTACACAATTGTGAGATCGTCCATTAGAAGCTGATAACGTCCACTGTATATTTTGAGAGACTTCAGCTTGTGTGGGTAGGGGAGGCTGGCCAAACCACTGACCATCTTCGTTGTCTTAGGTATTGAGCGCATTATTGAGCGCGGTGAGATGGAGCTTGATCCAGGTTCGCCACGCTTGAATAGCGTATTCTGCGTGCGGCATCACGTACGCACTAAGCATTTATGGAAAGGCTGAAATGTCAAACTTCCCGAAAGCACTGCTAATAAGGCCGAGGTACTGATTTGTTTACTAGGATGTTTTATCAGTCTGCCTCAAACAACCGGGTTCATCTTGAACTGGCACACAGGGAACGCACTCGTAAGAAGCCCGCTGTAGAATTTATGGTGCTAGGCGGTACTTGTGCATACTGCTGTGCCGTATGCTGAGAACTTTGCACTTGGTGACACTGAAATTCTGCATTTACTCGACGGACCATGTGTACACTTTGTTCAGGTCCTCCTGAAACGCTTGGTGATACTCCACTGCGGCTATAGTACACCATACATTTAGATCATCGAAAAAATCTCACAGTCAGAACCAATGCAACCGAACTGAGTGCCTGAGGACTTTCTGCGTTCACAACACAGATTGATTGGCCGCAATTAACAACGCCCCATTAATTGCAAACTTTGTGCGGTTTTTTGCTTACCAACGCTTTGAACGCTGGCTCAAGCTTTACGACATGACGGGTTGCCATGAGGTGCTTGATGGTGCCGGACTCTGATTAATATTCAGATCCGTCCCGTTTTGTTGTGTCATCACCTGCCACAAATTGGAAAATGCTTGCGGGTTGGTCGCAGCCAGTTCCAAATTCAATAATCGTCAACGTGTCCGAAAAAACACTAGACTGCAGTGTTTCAGCCTGTTGGGCATCATCAGTAGTGCGTATCCATCGGCCACATCAGGATTCGAACCCCAGACAACCAGCGGGTTGCACCGCTAGTCAGCAGCTTATGACACTGGGCCATGAGGGACAGGTTCGGACCGTCATAATTTGCAACCTAACCTCGATATAGAGCGCCTTAAACTCCACTGTCGTGACATATACATGAGTAGGGAATTTCGATATAAATAATTGAGGATTCGTCGCAGCAAATGTTCAGCTACCCTCTGAGTTAACTAACGGTTTGTTATGCCTATGTAAATGTCACTGCAACCGCAGCTGAAGTGTTAAACTACGTGAGAGGCCAAACTACTCGAAGCGATGCTCTGATGTTTATGGAAAACATGTCCTCGCGTGCGCTATCATCTAGGTGCGTGTTCGGGCGGACTGGAGCTTACACCGGATATCATTTGTCACATGGTCCCTTTTGCATGGCAAGAATAAAGAAACCTCCTTTTTCTCAGCCGTCTGCACCTGTGTTTCTCCGCCGTGAGGTCTGCTGTGTACTTGCATAAACTTCTCATTATACCCAGTAGAAATTAAGATCTTGCGTAGGATTTCATCTCCGGCTTTTTATGTTTTGGGAATGCAGATACGTCTAGCCCAGTAGTAGAGCGATTTCACTAAACCGCGTTTGTATGCCATCATGGCGAAGCTTGAAAAATGAAGATACTGTCCACTCCAAGTCGATTTGCGGTGAATAGCGCGTTGCAATATACCTTCAGTCTGTCTCCTAATGAGTATATCCATAAACGCCAGACAACTGTGTGTTCCACTTCAGTGGTTACCGATAGAGTAGTGTGAATCGAATCTAAGATGTTCAGCATCCTGTTAAAATGATCTGCGCTGGTGAAGACTAAAATGTCATCCACATACCGTTTGTACAATTTCGCTTCACCAATGACGTCAAAAACTTGCATTTCTATCAAGCTGAGGAAGATGTCGGCTAAAACTGATCCAAACGAGCTTCCCATAGCGAGGCCATCGACCTGTTTGTATGACGTCCACTCAAAATTAAACCGTATATTCTTGGTGCACAATAGAGTCGTCGTCAACATTAGCAGCTGAACAGTGCAAATCTACATTGCTAAACACTTGCTACCGGTACCTGAGGTACAAACCGACCATCAAATTCCTTTTAAGGGATGGGCATCTGGACGCTCTGCATTAACTCAAGAAAAACGAGGAAGTTTGTTATCTAGACCGGACAAAAAGCTGGGATTGTATTGATGAACAAGTCAGAGTATATTAATAAGATTAAAACCATCCTACGAGACGCATCGAAATTCCGAAAAGTGCAACACGAGAAAGACAGGACGCCGGCAATAGAGAAGACCATAACAAGACTTTTGCGGCGTTTGAAACAAAATGACATCATGGACGCTAACACTTTTGAATACGCCAGACCTATTGGATCCGTGATTCCGAGGCTTTATGGCGTACCTAAAATCCACAATTAAGGTGTCTCGTTGAGATCGATAATGGACATGTACAACTCGCCCTATCACCTGATTGCTAATTGGCTTGTCAAACGCCTCGAGCCGGTCAGGAAAGCCATATCTAGATACAGCCTTCAGGACACTTTTGAATTTCTTGACTCGTTGCAACAACAATCTAGCTGGACGGAAGATGTTCTCACTAGATGTGGCGTTAATTTTTACCAACGTCCCATTAGAAGAGACCATTGACTATCTCCGTGAGTTTTTCCAATTGCACAACATCAACATCGGTATTCCAAATGACTGCTTAAGGCAACTTATGTTGGTATGCACTAAGAACATTCAGTTTCAGTTCAATGAGACGTTTTACAGACAAATAGACGGGGTAGCTATGGGTTCACCATTAGGACCGCTACTTGCCGATGTCTTCATGAGTAAATTGGAGAACACTCAGCTAAACGAATGTATCAACAACTTGGTTTACTACGGCCGATACGTAGATGACATATCTTGTGTTGCGGATGGTCGAGTAAGCATCGAAGAGCTGTTAACGCAATTCAACCCTGCACGTATCGACATAGTTAACACGATATAACTTGAAAGTGACAACTAGCTGTCATTCTTAGATGTCCGCATCACCAGAACATCAGACAGGACAGTCAAAGGGCAGTACATAGAAAGACAACTAGGACCGGCCAATATACCCATTTCGCCAGTTTTGTTCCAATGAGGCAAAAACGCAACTTTGTCCGTTGTCTAACAGAAAGAGCGAGGAAAATTTGCACGGATGATCCGTTGTCAGATGAATTGAGTTTCATTCGAAGCGTTCTTGAACAAAATGGTTATCCTGACAAATTCATCCGGAGACACATGGAGCCACGAGCACCAAAAGACCAACCAATCACCACTGAAAATCGCATAATATACTTATCACTGCATTTCAAAGGTGATGTGATAGCAGAACGAACTACTCGAAGGCTCTGTAATGCAACATCGAGAACCTTATTTGCAGCTGACTTCCGTGTCAGCTTCACTTCTACGCCAGTCTTGAGTCAACATCTCAAGGACAGATTGCCAAAGTCGAATATTTCCTTCTGTGTGTACCAGTTTTTATGCTTGTGTCGAACAAGTTATATTGAAAAGACGACCAGCAGACTCTCTGAGAGAGTCGGAGAACATTGCCCGGCTTGGCTCTACACTGGTGTCAAAAAGACAGTAGTCAGCGCGGTGCTGGGTCATTTGGCCGACACAAATCAACAAGTGCATGTGCGAGAGGCCTTCCGGCCTATCTAAAGATATCTGGACGCCACACGCGAGCCCTCCGATGTCGCCAATTGGCGACAGCGGAAGCAGTTGCTAATCGGCTCCATAACATCGACTTATGTTCTCAAAAGGTGTTTGTACAGGCTCTAAAGCTGCCATGGCCTCAAGCTTCCCCATGTTATGACACCACGCTTGACCCTTCCACTAATGATGCCCAAGCCAGTGTGGTCACTTGATCGCATTAACTGATCAAATCACTTCATTGATTCACCGTATTTAAATACACTGTGTTCGTTTCATTCCTATTATCTCTGGTGTAATGGCCTGATGCGAAACACCGAAAGCAAGCTTGTTCGCCTAACTGTCTTTTGAGTCAGAATCATATACTTTAAATACTCCACTGGCAGGTCCACAGACATATTCTGGTACCGGACAAATCACACTAATTATTGACCTTCACACGTACATACACGTTTGTGAATAATGAGTCCATATCTATTGAGTACATGAGCTGCGCACTCAGTGGCAATTGTTCCAGCGTTTCAGCCATTTCAAAGGAGTCTCTCAGGCAATACCTAGCCAGGAGTTTAAGTACCGGATCTAGTAGTTTCGCCAGCCACTGCGCGACGTTGGGATGGGGCGAATTGTTCATGCACATATTCGGGCGTAGCGGATATCCTGCTTTATGTAACGTGGGAGCGCCTCTCATTCTTGGTGTATGCGTCCAAGTGGCTTGTAAGTGCCTGTACTGCGACGCATGCATCCAAACATGTAGCAAGAGGATCTGGAGGTTCCTTGGCACTTGTTCGTCCACCAGAATGTTGTTTTCCGGTGTATCATCTAGATGGAACTTCCGTCTGTCTCCGAGAATAGACTGCAGCTGCGAAATGTACTCCAGACTGTTCATTACTATAATGTCCAATCCTTTATTCGGCTGCAGGGACATTACGTGCGCCATTTGTTTCAACTACCTGATCGACGTATAAGCTTCAGTTCGCAGACAAAACCTCGGGATAATCGGCGTACCAGGAATGTAATTGATTTTGTGTTGCTGCTTATACTGTGTTTGCGACTGAAGAGAACAATCTAAATGTTAACATGTCCTAACCTCTCTTCTCTTTGCCGTGACGAAATTAGAGGTGAGTCTCTCTCCATGCTATTTCTCACTCTGCCTCTAGTGCGAACAGTAACTTTTCACCTAGTAATGCGTGCTCACTGTTTATGCATGATGAATTGACCGAAGCGCAGATTAAGAAGAAAATAAAACCTAGATCTAAGCAATTAGGAGTTAACCAGCAGTGAAGGCGTTTAAAGTCCAGGCGAGAGGTGAATATCGTCAGACGCGGCACCTCGCTGGAAGATTAGCAAAACAATGACGAAGTGCATGAACCGCTTACTGATACATCAACAAGAATCAACGGGTTCGTCGCCAAATGTTCTTCGAATTTCGTGAATCAGACACCAATGAATAGTATTTTTGATGTCATCAGACTCCTTCAAAGCTGCCGTGAATACTGTGGTGGCATCAGCTCTTCGTCTGCTGGTTGCGTAGTGGGCCCAGCGGCAAGGCCTGCTTCTTCCAGCGCAAAGCACCTCGTAAGCAATGGTTATCACGTGGACACATATAATGCTTTCATGATACCCCCTCGTGATGTTAAGTTGAAACAACGGGTTATTGGCAAAACGCGGTTGATTCCGAAGGGTCGCTCGGCACATTGCGCATAAATACAGCTGAAGCATTTAGTTGGACAACCGAGGTGCAAATTATTCCGCTGATTTTTGTTCACCAATGTATGTTTCATGAAGGCACGTTCGTTGATTTCTTGTACATATTGCTTCTGCGACCGGCGAAATCAATCGAAACGAAAAGATATGTTGTTAGTTATTATGATCAACGTTGCTGTATTGGTTTAAGGGGGCACAACATTACATATTTCTGTAACATATATGATTTTTTCAACTTTATATTTCCCAAAACACATCGTAACTGCACTTGCTCTTTCAGATTTACACTTGAAACAGGTGGTAACACTTTTAATTTGTTTTTATATGAGACACACCAGCTCGAGCAGGCTGGACCTTAACGTGGTTCGATGCTTTGTGTGCCTGCGTAATCCATTGTGTTATGCTGTAACGTACTTTTCTGCAAATTCAGAGCCATTCATGCCAGATTGATCATTGGTCAGAGACCAGACAAACTGTCTCCTGGTCCTCCAGGTTAGGGGTTGGAGTGAGGGTGTCTCCTTACTCCATAAAACGGGCTGTCTGCAGTCCAGTGCCAAAACCCCGCTGTCTTGCAGTAGGGTCCTTGTACCAAAGGGTTTGGTTGAGAATCCTAATCGTTCTCCTTTGTAGGTCTAGGCAAGCTGGTGGAATTCTGCACAAGCAATACTATGAACCTTTCTTCTGACAACTACTTGGTGCTCTGACCGTCGCAGAAGATAATAAATGGTAACTTATCTGCGGCACCGAGCAGGGTGGAAGGAGTTTGGATGCTACTGCTTAGGCCTTCCCGTCTTCTTATTACATTTCTTGCGCTTTTGCAACCTTACCGTCCCGCTACAACTTCACTTGTATCCCCCATTTTCCAACCCCAATTCCTGGCTCTCCGCCACATAGCTTCATTAGTAACATGTCTGATAGATTCAACTCAAACACAGGCACAGGACGTCGCTCTACTCCAGTCGACAAGTCTATGTTCAACCAAGCGGACAATGTCAGTTCATCCGTTTCCGTTTATAGTCCCCGATTCTCACTCAGACTAGCATGCCTCCGCGTGCATACTTTGTTACAGCTTGGCCAACAGGCAGCGATTGCCTGCACATTAGAGATCCTATCGATCGATTTGTGCTCTTTACCAGAAACCTGCCTGCAAGTTCCGAGCTCCGTGCTTACCCTGTGATCCTCACATGCGACACTTGCGGCAATTCTCATTGCGCTTGTCTGGCGGTGATGCAGCTTCAAATGCCGGCCAAGCTTGCGCCAGCATAGTGTTGAGTCCCCTGGCTGAAGCTGCCCTGGTCAACTGGATCCCAATCAACAGACGAATGTACAGCGTAAGATTAGCTGGTTCGTTCCATGCTACGTAGTTGCGCTGGAACAAACGGTGCCTGTTTGTCAGTGCGGATTACGTCCCTTTTAAATATTGCACCGAATCGGTAAAAGATGATTTCCATCAGCGACTTCACGATCTCCTTCGTTACAGAAGAAGTACGGATACTGTGGTTTTGGCTGGCGATCTAAATGCGCCAGTCGAAAAATTGTCCTCTGATGAGCTCCAACTGGGTGGCCAAAATGGTGTAGGCTTTCGCAATGAAAACTGTGTGCCGTTGCTAAACCTGTGTGAAGGTGTTCCTCTCTTTCTCGTGAGCACTAACTTTCGACACATCACCCGCAAAAGAGTGACTTGGCGCCCACCAGCATCGGGCCAGCCATGCACGCGAACCAATCACATCGGGATCAGTTACAGCTGGAGAAGCGGCGTCCAAAACTGTCGCTATTTTTAATTCACGAGCGTGGACTCCGATCATGCACTCGTTTGCGTCGACCTCCGCGTGCGTTTCGGTGAAAGCCCGCAACGTCGATGTGAACGGATTGACACCAGCCAGCTGGAGAAGCCAGGTGTTATTAATGCGGATCAAACTACGCTGTCATCCGCGCTAATTAAGCGCCACTGAATACTATCGAAGACCACTGGATGCATATTCACCAAATGTTACTATTAGCAGGCATGTCTTCATGTGGCAAATCAAATTGCCAAAGTGGATATTGGGACTCAACAGAGTCTGTGGAAATTATGGATGCTAGCCGACGTATTCCGGCAGGAAGCTAATACAATGAGACTCGTAAATATCTCAGGGCAAAACTGCGTGTTAGCCTGAAGAGAGACAGCGAAGCCTGGTGGTCTCATCGTGCCTCGGATGTGGAAAGAGCCACAGCCGTTGGGATTCATGGTAGTTATTCCGTCTGATACTAAAAACAAACAGCATGAGACCTGGTGTTAGCGGGAAAATACGCGACGACAATGGACAGCCAATCCACCGCCTGTCTAAACGCTTGGAGCATTTGGCCGAACACCTTGCAAGCCAGTTTAACCAATGCTTTCCAAGCATGAATAAGCCAACTATTCTCTGTCTGCTATCCGAAAATAGTGTTCACCCGGGCTTGTGTGTAATCTGTTGTGTGGCTAATATATGACTCATACTTACTTCACAAAGTTTAATGGTAAGAAATCTTCTGTTCTCCGTGCCGATTTCAGTATTCTGCAGGAGAGGAGCCTGTCACTTCCTCTATTTTCCTTGCATGTCTAACATATCCCTATGCATACCAAGTTTATTTGATACATACATGCTGACGATTTGTGCTGAGATATAGCCCCGAATCTTCCGGATTTCTCACCACTTCAACTCGGGTTGAAGGAATTGATTGAGTCGTAGTTATCCAGACCACTTACATTCAACAATCCTAAATGTAATGCTGTCATATTTTCTTTTCTTCGGGGCGATAAGTTGCACTCCGTCACAGATATCTCCGCCAAACTAACTGTGAACAAAACCTCAAATCCAGATGATCCACGTTCAAGCATCTCGGAATATTTTTGTTCCAGAGCCACTCTTGTTCCATGCATGTTCGTGAAACATTCCATGAAATCAGAAAAATTCTTTTTGTCCTTATCTTAAGGTGCTTTCAATACCCCGTAGTTTATTATTTATATTTGTGGATCCTTGATTTATCCCAAATTAGTTATACTGCTTCCCTGGACGGCTTCAGAACGACATGGTAAGTATACTGTCGATAATGCACTATTCTGGTTAGAGCGGATTGGCTAGTGATATTTTAGTTCACTGGTTTATTCTAAAAATCCCGATCCGTGCAATAAGCATTCTTTCTTTTGCTCTCCGTGCTCGCTTTTATCCACTGCAAACTGAGTTATCAAAAACGCTCTCCACGCGTTCCGAGTTCTACATTTTATTTTCCCATAATTCATTGTTTGACTGTTGACCCAGCGAAAGCAGTAAACAAGCTGAGTAAGCGCTTGTTGAAGTGAGTTACACATATTCTTTTCATATTCCCCACACTTATTTATACCAGACCAATAGTAGCATCCAATGTGTCTGTAGTGGAGGGGAAAATACGGAAACTGCAACCATTAAGCTTCATGAGGTATATATTTTGAGGTGACCTAGTTGACTTTCAGCTTTCGCCTACTCGCTTTATCTCTGTCGTTATATTATTGTTTTCGGCAAACCTACCCTATAATAAGTACATGGCACCTTTGTAATTGGTCTAAATTTTCCTCAAGTTCTCCTATACTATTTCTACTTTCGCTTTATTATGTTCCAATCTACACCAAAACAACAATTGAAGAATCATCAACAATGAACGATGATTTATCACGGGTGAAAAGCATGTTATTGACTTGTCCCGTGGGATGGCTGGAGTAAAAATCTAAAATTTAAAGGTTCATCGAATAAGTAAACGGTTATTTTAAGCATCCACCGAGTTAAATGTACTACTACATAACGATAGTTTGAAGTGCGAATGGCATGTGCACACAAAATAGTAAAGAGAGCTGTTATATTTCAGTAATTGCATGAGAAATAAAAAGAATGCGACAACACTAAATCGTCTGTTTCTTCATTTGACAAATGTGGTAGGTTAACCCAGTTTAGCTACATCCAAGCTAATCACATGGACACTTCTGCATGTACCCTCACCGCCACGTTGCGGAGGGAGCCGTTCAGCACATGGTTTGTTTTTCCTTGTTCTGTTATCCAAGTGGAACGGACTGGATCAAGTAATGTAATTTTGACTCACAGTCTGTGTGAACATCAGTAAGCGTGACAGTACCACTAATAGCAAAAACAATCCTACACCAACTTATTCCGGTTTTGTTGGAATATTAAGGCCAGAGTTTACTTCATCATCCTTACTGTTCCGATCTTTCAGAATGGCGTGTTGATTTGAAAAGATTCGTTTCCCTAGGAACCCGGAAATTTACGCATTCAATTACCCTCACTGCACACAAACTTAATGATGAAGGCGAAATTTTAGTTCCATAGATTCCAGCGAGTGTATTTAGGCCATCGCATGATACACTCCAATCCAAGCTATAAAATTTTTATTAAGAGGCTACATGATAAAACATTGGTAGTTTGCCCGAAAGTTACAGAATCGACGTGAAATATATAATGATGGAAGAAAATCGATGACCTGAGATAAGAAGCTGCTTATGTTTCCATCCAATCTGACACTCGTCACCCGTCTGAAAATGCATAGTTTAAGGTGAAAACGAGACTTCGTCTATTCGTATTAACTTCAACCGCTAAAACTGGAGAATTTCTCCTATTGACTGCTCGCCTCCTGAATAGGTCATGTTTCCTCCGTAACCTCCAGAATATTTACTGACGTAAGTGTAAACAAGCAAGGAACGAGTTGGAAGAATACTGGAAGGAATACTTAGCAAGGGATTTCCAGAGGGTGGTGATAAGCTCGATACCAGCACCCAGGAACAGGAGAAGAAGAGCTACATTCGCAAAGACATGTTCTCGGTAAACTTTGAAGAGCAATCGCTATCGTGGCTTAGTATATCACAAACTAACAAATTATTTCGTAAGACGTTTTTAAAGGTGGTGCTCTAATTCAGACAGATGTGAACAAGGACTGGTGCCCAATCTTCTACCGGTCGACGCAGCATCACACCCCAAACGCACAATTTCTGATTCAATACTGAGATGCGATAAACGTCTATGCAGTTGCACCACAGGGCTTGGACGGGCAAACAAGCTTGCTAAACTGCAGCTTGCATACGTTGCTTATGCTAATTGAGCTTATCTTCGTTAACTTTGTTGCCTTTGTAGCATATTTTGAGTATCTTGTGGAGATGGTGTAATTATCGCGGATTCGTTGATAACCAACTTAATTCCTGTGCTAATTAAGGGAGGAGTTTTGTCTGCATAGCGGTATTCTGTTACATATGTATTTTATTTGATGACGTGATTTCAAGTGATTGGCTATTGTTTGACATCCCCGGTGTGGCTGCGCTTGATGTGCATGTTGACAAGGTGCATACCTGTCTATTACCCACTACATCGTCCTGTGGCTGGCCAAAGTTACAGGCAAATACGAAACCGGATGACGCCAACCATATTTAAAAAACAATTACTCAATCAATCATCAACAGCAGTATAACAGCCGTTTGAACAGGTGCTTCGCTGCCATACAAACCCGATGACCTATGGGATAAAGAATAATAAGAGGAAGAGAAGGGGGACTTAACTAAAAACCTTAATGCCTTAAGTAAACATTAGCGTCAAGGCGCCTACACCTTGTGTTAACAACCTACCGTCACACATAGCTGACTACTGTGCATAGATAAGACGGAAGCAGCGAGACAGTCTGCTTTCGGGTCATAATCCGCCATTAATACGCAGCAGCAAACACAGTGTAAACAGGCAATCCGAGTAGGAGACGGCAGCAGACGCGCCACTGGTGTCGATTGAGAGCCATATCCTGTAAAGTCTCGGGCCAAGCACAAGACGAGTCGCGTGGACTCCAGCCCAGAAGGAGAAACGGACCAGCGGCACCGAGTTTGGTCATCAGTGACTTCATTTCCCGCTGCCAAGTCAACTTTTGTCCACCTCGAGCCCTGCGCCACTCTACATCTGGCAGACTAAACAACGCCCACTTAGGTCAGCGGTGACCAAACATAGCACTTGCCAAGCCAAAGCAACTTATTCAGTGCCCTGACAACTAGACGATCTATGTAGTGCAGCGTTATTATAGTACCGCACTTTTCCGGGAGGACAAATTACTACACCAACATAGCACAGCCAAAAGGTTTTGTGCTAACAACAATCTTCTGTGCAATAATGTGAACAGCTTCTGGAGTGTGAGGCGTACTGTTCCCCCAGATCTTCTCACCAAATAGATGTGTTCAACCGGCCGAGTATGCAGTTCCCGATTAATAGCCAAAATTTTCTGCAATTTTCCGAAGCAACACCAACACATGTCACACAGCTGTCCAATTCGCCAAGACACCTGTCACTGCAGTTCAGCGAATGTTTTGAGGAAGTATCTATCGTTGCACACCCATACTTCATTCGGAGCTGACAACATGCCACTACAAGTACTGCAGATGGCAACTACGTGGTTAGCTGAGATATTAAGCCGGTTCGTCCAGATGTGCTTGGATAAACAGCAGGTATCTGTCGTACGGAAGCGGTGACATTTAACCGATAATGTAGACTGGTAACTGTTTCGATTCCTCTAAGCATTCCTTAGTGATTCTTTTCGCAGAGCTGAATAAGCTGGTAAGGTTAATCATCACTGAGGCAATAAATATCTAGGTTGGAAGCTCTGTGTTCATTGAATCAAGGAAACATGGCTTCCATCAGCATCAGTAAAGTTATAGCAAATAATTGATCTCTTGTGGCAATGCATTTAAACAGCCGATATGTGGACATAAATTGACATCATTTAGCTAGTTTTGTAATCTTTCGATCGATTAGATAACCATGTTATTCTCTAATGGATAAAAGCGTACGAAATCTGGAACACTGTCCTCCGATGGATCGGAATTTTCCCTCTTTAGCTGAGGATTCCGGTTCAGGTTTGGAGCTTGCTGACCGATAATCTTGATGTGAACTGGGGTGTTCCAAAAAGTTCAATGCTAAGGCCGCGCTTCTTCTCAGCCCAGATCAAAGACCTTGCTTATGTCATCAAATCGAAGTTCCCGCTTCTTAACGATGGAGTCAACGGAAGCAAGTGTGCAACACACATATGATTATATGCCAACTCTAGAAGTCCGCCTCAAACGAGTGCGACATATGTGTGGTGATGTAATGCGACCCAGTATGTCCAGAGGGGTTCTTAATGTGTACGAAACTGCGAACCAATTTTTTCTCTCTAAGTTACAACATCCGAGCGATTCGACTCAAAAGCGCCCAAAGGTTATGCGATGACCCAAATAAAGTGCACGATTTAGGCCTGACAACTCTGGCTAAAATGCGATCTGGCTGCACTGGAAACCCTGCAGCGTAAAACAAACGGCATTATAAATGGCTCCTTTCACCGGATATACCAGCTACGACTGAAATCCTTAGGAGTAATCACCGTCTACGTAGTGGACTCATTCCAGGTATCATATTTCTAAGAACCCTAGTCACATTTGCCGCCACCTCCTGACACTAAGCCGCTATAGAGAACTTAGGATACACCAGATGCACTGGCCAGGTAATTCTCTCGATGGCACTGCCACCGGAATTATTTTTCGGAATTTGTACGTCATTGCACGCCTTTTCGACTTATGTTAACTCTATCCCAAAGTCGCCTATGTTTATAAAACCAGTAGATGACGCAGTACATCATCCGCATTGTTTACTTTAAATTCAGCTCATTGGATAACGACAAAACACAAACAAAGATTGTGCTCATTAAACCCTGAGCACTTGGATTTACATGTGTATTAACCTGGATAATAGGGTAAGGTCACAGATTGTGATTCAACTTGTAGTCAATTTTTCGATTAACTTTTGTATTCCACGGGATACGTCTTGTCCGTTTGTCATCCTAATTAAAACATTGTTTCATTGCACTACTGGGTCAGTCATTATACACTCCATTGTTACGGAGTTTGCAAAGCTTTGTTGAGTTGAACCCCTAATTTTCGCTTTCAACGCCTGTTAGTGATCTGAGTTCAGAGGTCTTTATCTGTCAACACACAAGTCGTGTTTTATTCATCAAGGCCCATCTCTAAAGCCAAGATTGTATTTTCTATGTATTAATGACCTAATACATGTAATCGCTTCAAAATTTGTAACCTTTGCCTACGACCACAAGCATTGGAACAGGATTCTGTTGAATGCCGGAAATCTTTTGTTTCAGTTTGGCTTACTTACGGCATACGAGTGCTCAATTCATCAGTTACAGCAATCCAACCTGAGTGTATTGAGGTGCTGCTCATGCGGTAGGTAAAAACAAAGTAATAGTCAAGCGCTCAGTATTCCTAAAATGATTGATTCTTGTGCGAAAATATCCTCTAATAACTCACGCTCACAAACATGTGTATTACATATCCGGGGATTTTTAAAGTCGACCAGACTGCAACCGATGACTAATCAGCAATTGGAGATTCTCATTGAAACAAATTTGCTTTAGTCTATGGAGAATAAAGACGGCGAATCTTCGAACTAGTGAGGAACGGAGCCTGAGTAGACTGAACATAAGGTTACCTTTTGGATCCTGACCACCTCATGAAAATACTGCTGAACATGGGATATTTTAGATGGTTGAAATCTGCTTTACTTCTCTAAATGTTGACAAAACATATCTAGGTGTTTTTCCTCTATTTTTGGGAATTATTATCAAGAGAAAACTTCAATCAAACAAATATTCAATTTTCGTAGACATAAAGGTCAGACTCTCCGGTCTACGATGATGAACCGGTAGATTCATCTGAAAAAGTTGAGAATAGAGTTCACTTTTTCATCACTAACATGTTATTCATGGAACCCAGTTGACTGTTGATACTGTACTGGTGCCAAAGAGGCACTGACGTAGCAAGTTGAGCTACTCCGGCCGCAAATTACATATATAAATGTTAAATGAACGATGAGGGACGCGGTTTTCTATAGAGATTAGATCAAAATTGTTCTAGTAATTACATGCTACTTCGCAGGTCATTAAAAGGATTGATCGCGAAATTTATGCTTACATGTTTCCAAACTAGCCTAAGCCTGCTGCTGGAGAGTAATCATGATGAATTAGGGAAATTATACTAAAATACTCACTACTCATCAGTAAGCTAAAATTCCGTCCACATAGCTTTCTCCGTTTTCTGCAGTGCCGAGGCGCTGTGCGGAAATTCTTAGCTCGTGATACATGCCACTGTCCTCCGCACAGTCCGTAAGTTAAAACGCATTGAAGAGGAGTCGGGCAATATCATAGTCAACTGTAAATCACGCAGGTCCGCGGCTATCACCCATTGCGAAGTAACACTAGCTGCTGGCATCCAGAAGTCATGGGGGCGGAACACGGCAGGGGTCCGCTGAGATGCGCACCACTGACGAGAAGCAGGAGGTCGAAACGACGACCTCTGGTGCCTTTCCAGACTAGCCTGAGCCTGCTGATTTAGAGTGAGTATGATGAATTACCTGACGTAATGGAATCGTTTTCTGAGTTGTAGCCATGTTAATGAACCAGAGTTGTTCACCAACATCCGACAGATGTTCGGGCCAAAGTGTATGCAAGGAAGAGCTTTGCGTGCCACAAAGTGTGAGGCATATGGTTAGTTAGCCCCAATTCTTAACGTATTCGTAAGTGAATAATACGCCTTCGACACCGTACTATAAGAAGTAACTTAGCAGTTGTTATATCTCAAATATTTTGACCCCATTTGAATAGTCAGCTGCGCAAGGTTGAATGTGTGTCTTGTACAGCACGTTTTTATTTCTTTTGTAACGACGTTTAGAATATTGGTTTTGATGGGAAGGAAAATTCTTTGATTTTGTCATGGTGAACTTCAACATCGTGACGGTTTTCTCCTTTTTGTGACATGTAATGCCTTGAATATACCTATCAGTAATGACCCCATAGAGCAAACACACATTTAACATTGTTCTCTGGATCAACTCTGGATCTAGTCCACGTATGTCGGAACGTTCTGTTTACTTCATTTTTGAGGAATAATGCATCGCATTTTTAAAGCGTCGCTACACCGTTTCATGTGCGTGGTGTTCACAGTGGACCAATAATTTCAGTGCTGCATATGCTTTGAAGTAACATGGATGAGATACGGTTAGATAAAAATGGTAAGGAATATATTTGCTGGTACGCAGATTTAACCCACAAATGCAAACATGAAATTAGGATTTACCAGGCATTCCAAGAAATGTTAATTTGCTCAGCCATTAGGATGACTAACAGAAAGTCATCATGTGTTGACAATCGTTAAACAATCTGATATGAAACAGATATCTTTAGATCCACCGCTCGGTTTGATCTAATTTGAAACGCGATGGAGCAGAGGAAGTGGCATTGTGATCCACCGAATATGCTTTCTCACTATTGGCTCTGACAGTCCATAAACTGAATTCAATATCACAATATTCTAAGTGGAGAACTTTCTTTTCCGCAATTAGTAATAAAATCCTGGTTTTTTCACTGTTTGCCTGCAAGTGGTAATTGACAAGGTCCCCTTCAAAGGCTAGTAAGCGAAAGTAAGTCATCATTGTCTAATGAAAGTGAAAATAACCATTCGGATGTTTATATTATCTGCTAGGCATGATAAGTACAGCGCTGTGCAATTATTCAGTCATTAACCAAGCCTTGCTTTTCATCTGCAGATTTCGATAAGAGATATATAGCATGCATATCAGCTCCGCAAACCACTGTTGAAAACAAACTCAGATTCCCGCGCTCAACACAAGATTATACGATATTTGCATTAAACAAACCGGATGAAACAAGGACATTCATCCGTTACAAAAATCCATGTATGCACTAAGTACATGTGTATGTATGTAAGGTTATCAGGTTGGTCAGTTTAAAAAGGTACAATAAGCAGACGGGCGATAGCGTTAACTGAGTAGCCGATAGAAGTGCCGTTTCTGGAGATCACCCTAGGCGTATAACAGTGGCGCCGCTCACAGATTCATTGGACAATTTCTTATATAGCTGTCGCTCTTATAAGTATGTGAAGTATAGCATTTTCTTAAGGAGTGCAAGCAGTAGCCAAATAAATTAGCGAGCTTTTATTAGTTAGAATTGTTGGCGCTTACACCCTTTTCTATTCCGGTCTGTCTAGACTAGGGGCTCCCAACCTAAGGTTAATTACCACCAAAGGGGTAAAATGGTATTTGAGGGGCGTAAATATTAGTACGAGGATTGGGGCATCAATCGGTCGCTAAACAAGCTTACTAACAAAATCATCTGTATCAAAGCTTGTCGCCTACTACCTATGCGCCTTGGATTAGCCATCAGTGACCAGTCATTAGTCTTTGCAACCATATGACGCCTCTATCGGCTCAGGTGGCTAATGTCAGGCAGTCGTTCGCCGGGCCCAATTATGGAGTCGATTGCAAACTAGTATTTGGGCCTTGGTCAGACGACTATTCAAAGTGACGCGCGATTGCTTCCATGTTAGAAGGGTCAAAACGGGCGATTAGTGTTTACCACGTATCGATACAGAGTGGCGTGTCAAGTTATCATGCAGGAATGACTTGGGATGAAGGAATGCAACACAAGAGAAGGTACTGATATCTGTTCATGTTTGAGCATGAATCACACACGAAAGAGTCATTTGTTGCATTGAATGGGGATAACAGCAGACGTTTGAAAGTGCGCGGGACGCGTTTTGGGTCACATAAAATGGCAGAATCAGCGGATTGAACGCCAGTGACCACTGGATGTTGGGTTGATCACATTCATCTGCAGTTGTTTTTGAAAAGAAAGCATAACAGGTGAGTGATGTAATTTAATGGTTCTGATATACACAATAATGAGTTTATCTACAAATGTTTACGATAATGTCACCCACATTAAATCACGAAAATATTCACATTTATACATATCCTTTAGTTGTCAATTTTTTGCAGAAACCATGTCTTCTGGAAAAAAGCGGTCTTACACGGACGCTTTTCTGCAAGGGGGCTTCACCAATTTTGTCGATAAAAATGTTGAGAAGCCACAACGTGTTTTGTGCAGCAAATTGAAGGAGCACCTAGACCGAACTCATTCTCAGTTTGTAGGAAAAGATATCACATTCTTCAAACGGAAAGAAGCTGCGCTCAAAAGTTCGTGCCTGGATCCATCGTGCTCCATTTTTTCAGTCAACTGAAGCTGGTCTTGAAGCGTCGTACCGCATCACTATCCGAATAGCCGAAAACCGCATGCTATATGAGAGGATGTCTTAAAACCTTGCATTATGGATGCCGTGAAGCTCGTTCTTGGAGAGCAACATGCAGCATAGATAAGCATGAGATCACTTTCTAACAACGCAATCAAAAGTCGTATCAAGGATGTGAGGAAGAATAACGAAATAAAGTCAAGTCCTTGCTTCGCAATACAGCTAGATGAGTCGACCGACGTTGCATCCTGTCCAAAGCGATTAGCCTATGTTTGGTACATAAAAGGCGACCGCTTCAAAGAAGAGTACTTGTTCTCAGAATTATTTACCACAACTACATGTGTCGAAGATGTCTTTCGAACAGTGAAGAATTTTATCGAGGAAAAGGATCTTTAGTGATCGAGGTTGTTGAGTGTCTGTACAGACGGCGCACCATCCATGTTGGGCGTCCGTTCTGGATTCTAAACTTTAGTCAAACATTTTCTCTGCACTGTACCTTCAGCCACTGTATAATACATCGTTCTGCTTTAGCAATGAAAACTCTTCCGCCTGTTTTCCTGGACATGTTAACCAACGTAGTGGAAATAATAAATGTCATCCGCGGTAGTACGAAATATACAAGAATTTTCAAAAGTTGTGAAATGTATTTGGAGGCAAAATCGATGTGTTGTTATTGCCCACAGAAGTGTCTTGTATATCACAAGGCAGAGTGTTGCACCGAGTGCTGGAGCTTCGAGAAGTAAATGCAATGTTTCTTGAAAGCAAGTAGCTGCATAGGGGTAAGGTGAACGGGTTACACGTCATAATAACAGTCAAGGTATTTATTTCCAAACTAGCATATTTCGCAGATTTCTTCGGAAAAATAAATACACTGAATCTAAGCTTGCTAGGAAATATGGTTAATATTTTAATTGCTTAGGATAAGGTTGCCAGTTTTATTCGTAAAATGCTGCTTTACCAACGAGGAGCAACGGTTGATGATGTATCGATATTTTCGATTGTGCTGGCTAGAAGAAATAAAACATGCGCTTTCAGAGATGATATAACTTGCCACTTGTCATTGGTGGTCCATTCCATCAGCAAATATTTTCCTGATTTGGAAAAGCGCCAAGTAAATGCCTGAGTGCTAAGATCCTTTCTAGTGGATGAGAAATTCTTTCCGGATACTGCCATCGAAGCCACAGCACAATTCCTAGGAATGCGCAAGGATGACGGATTAAAAATAGATTTCCAAAACACACCACTAGTAGCATTTTGGATAAAATAGGTTGTCAGTATCCATTACTATCTGAAAGAGCATTGAGAATATTGATCCCCTATGCAACAGCATATGGAAAGCGGATTTTCGACAATGGTTTCAATGAAAACAAAAGTAAGTAGGCGAATGAACATGGAGCACTAGTTCCGATGTGTATTAACAGAAATTGAACCAAATATAACAGAAATTGTTTGCACTATGCAATATCAACCTTCCCATCGATGTATATCGACGCTTGATTAAGCAAAATATTGTACCAAACAACTGTTTTCTTTCTTTTATTGATCGAGAGTTATTTCAAATAACTATCAGTTGTCGTACTTAGAAGCAAACAGCGCGATAATTATTCGTTAGTTTTCGTTTGAAATTGAAATTGGGGGTTGGCTTGATTATAGTAAACCCCATTTGTGAGGGCCTCAAAAACGTTCAGGATCGCTGGTATACGGCAACATGCGTCAAAGATTTGTGTGATTTCTCTTTTTAAAAGCACCATCAATGTTGCGTTCAGGATATCAGTAAGAATATTTTGAAAGGGGTACTTAATGAAAGAAACTCATGGATTTTAACGTTGGCATCAACCATGAGCCACTAGGCTGTGAGTTCTAGCCAAGGTCAGGATATCTCCACCTGATGAGTCCAAATCAGGACGAAACCGCTGTCGTGAGGTCCCAGTGTTGGGATGAGCAACACCATAATATTTCCAACTCATTAATTTTTGGCGCACAACAATGGGGGTCACATTTATTTGCATAACCGAAAGCAATTACATATAGTATTCTTTTACCGTCATTAAAAAGAAAAGACGCAGTAGTTTCTAGTTACTTGGCTTTAGAGAATTTTGGAGTAACTGCTTAAAGTAAACCTGTTTTGGGGGTTACACCCTCAAAAATTTAGGAACCCCTAGTCAAGACAATCCTCGAAGTGCTATTTTGCGGAGTCCGTTTTGGTCTTTATAAGATCTTATTCGTCGTCAGAATTTTGTTGATGAAAAAAATGACAAATGTCACTAACTATGTCATTTTCAATATTTGGCTAATTATGCCTGTATTAAATCTGTTAGCTAAGAATATTCTCTATTTACAGTTTAACGCGATGAACAACCATTCGCGCTCAAGATAACCTATTTTAATTTTATATTTATCCCCATTTCCATAATGCATATATAAGCCACAAATCACATTTTTTACAGTCTGATGCACTGCGACAGCAAAATATCAACATGATAGACAGGACCCCTATAGATTTGAATCCAGTATGATCAAGCTGTATGAATTCAAACCTAAAGATGATATTAGGCTTAAAAGCTTAGGATTCGTAATTGCCCTATCGCAAATCACATGTAGTTCCTTCACCGTGTATCCTCGCAGCAGACTGGTGATAGAGTGATATTTTTGACTTCCCATCGAACAAAGTAAACTCGCCAAATTATCAAATACATTTCTTCCGACTAGTCGTTAATTGATAACAGCACGATGAAGAACGAATTCGCATTCCGGTATATATTTGTATTTTTGTATGTGATCAGCTATAGACGAATTAGAAACAAACGTTCAGCACTGGAATACTTTTATACAGAAAACTAGAATTAGCAGTACGACAGTCGTTACTCGTCCGCACATTAAAGCAACATAAATATATATAAATATATATATATATACATATTTATATATTGTGCACCATGCTGAGGATGATGTCACATTCATGTTGCTTCTTCACCGCAGTTGGGCTAAACCAACTTACACTTAAACTAGGTCTTTTTAATGTGGATAAAATTCATTACATGTTATTTGGTTTGTTCTGCGTACTTGATAATCTTCTCCCAACTTACACACGTCGCTCATGCAAATGGTGGTAAACTTGCGTAACTTTATCGCGTGGTATTATTTAGATAACTTTCGGACATTTTGTACTTATTGCGTGTTCACATTTAAGCAATTTCTTTCATATGCTCATTTAGGGAGTATTTATGTCGTCATGCGTTTACTTTATTCAATATCGGCATTTCGAATGATTGGCTGTTGTTTGATATCCCAGGTGTGGCTGCGCTTGATGTGCATGTTGACAAGGTGCCTACCTGTCTATTACCCACTACCTCGTCCATCTGGCTCCCGGAGACAGTTGGTCGTTGCTGGAGGGGACAGGGTGCACGGTCCTTGTGGCCGTGTTAGCATCAAAGAGAGGTTCCATGCAGTTAGTGTGGAGCGGACTACGGTCCAGCCACCGCCTTGTGTGCGCTTGATTCCCCAAATACAGCGTGCTTGTGTTTGCCTGTGATGGAGTGTGGGCCGGCTCCGTTGATGAAACGTGGCTCCCATCCGCATGCCTCCCGGTCTTATTCCCTCGGGTTTACATTGGATATGGGGTGTGTGGTTTGAGCTGTGGGTGGTGCAGCGCAAGCCATCCATGGTCCCTCTGTATGCGCAGGCGTCCTGTGGCTGGCCACAGTGACAGGCAAATCGGAATCCGGATGCCGCCAGCCATATATATAAATATATATATATGTAGTTTCCTCGGTCCGTACTCTCCCTTCTATGTTTGCTAACGCCATCCATGTGGTATCCGAACATGGTGTGCCATCCATTTTACCGGAACCATATAAAGGTTGTTAACTTGTTCCTTTGAAATCTTCAGAAAATTATAGTGGCCATTCAGGATGACCTTCATTCTCTTGAGGCACATTTTGGCTCGTAAATTGTGACATTCTCTTAAACTAATTTGAGTACCTTATTTCGCGATTGTAGGATCTGCCACAGTCGACGATGAACACCTATGTGTAGCTCTGTCTACCAAACATTTTGTAGTTAGATAATCCTGCAGTATTTTTTGATTAGGTTAAATACCAGCAAACGAAAGCCAGCAACGATAGGCTAATATACGTTCTAAGGTGCATACTATCACAGCCGGAGTTAAAGCTTTGAAAATCAACACTCGTTCAATTCTGCAGTATTGCAACACAACTGTTGACAATATGAGGAAATCTCGCAAAATAGCAACAGAAATTCCGCATTGGTCCATTACCAAATGCTTACTAAACCAGGCTACTAAAAACTACCAGGAGCGATGCCAGCAACTCATTCTCGATCCGCACTGAAGCAAATATGAAAACATAAAAAGGTACTGATTCTTGGCAAAAATCTATTGCCAACTGACTTCAGTGAGAATAGCTTTCCATCTTCGTGTTAACCGAAGTAGGAAATGATATCTCGGATAGAAAATAGACCGTAGCGCAGAGCAAGTTTGAAATAGAATGTGATGCTTGCAACTTTTTCCGGCGTCCCAGCCTATGTTCTTTGCAAATAGCTCCGAAGTCAAAAATGGTGATTTAATCCATGGTAGGCTGGTGTTTGTGCAGTTCGGTGCAGCTTACCGCGAGCACAACTAGCCGATGTACCATTGAGTCTGATTTCTACCAGCTACTGCCAAGTGACTGTTATCAACCCTGCACTGAAGCTTCCACCTCGAATGGTGGAGAAACGTAAGCAATCAAGCTACCCAGCTCGGAGAACACCACAACAACTGGTGATCCGGCTGTTGACGAGGCCACGTTTACAGCGCTAGCGATAGATGAATGATGTACCGAATTATTGTAAACAAGCATGGGTTGGCGATACATTAATGGATAATGTTGTACAAATTGATTTGTGTCAATGCAAATTGCATTCTCATCACACTACCATTGCCGAACAACTTTACCCCGGACCTACGTAACAAGAATTTGCCCTGACTATAGCAAGACACAGGACTAATACGCCGTCCAACATCACACTAATCAGATACATCCTGCCCTGTTGAATAGGCTGTCTACCACAATAAGACCGTGTAAGAGTGTACAATTATTCTTGCCAAGTTCGGAAGCTACTACGACCTGGGAACTATTATGGCCCTGTGTTTTGTAGATGAGATAGCAAACTATCTAAATAACTAGGGTTTAGACAGTATACAATGGGTAAAACAAAGAAATTTTTTGCAATATTAGCAGCCATCTAGTGATAAAAATTTTCATGGCGCAACATATAAGGCACATATATGATAATGATATACTACCACAGACAGACCAAAGCAGGCAAACAGATGCTTGTTACTGATGCAAAGGCTTGGGTACTTAGAGAATCTGTACCAAATGGAGAAGCAGTTACTAGCTTAATCCGATTCCCCAAGTCCAATTTTTATTTCGTTTCCGCTGTACCAAGTGTAGCGCCCATATCTCAGTGGCCTAGTGGTTATGGAGTCAGTCGTGAACCACTAGGCTCTGATTTCGACCCCAGCTCAGGCTATCTACACCTGATGAGTCCAAACCAGGAATAAATCGCGATCGTGGGGTGCCAGTTTTGGGATGAAGAACAAAAGATATTTCCATTTATGCAGAAATACATGTGGTTATACTATATATATGTATAAATATGTTTATTTGTTATACGCGATCCCAGCCTGAACTCCTTGACGCAGACACGAATTAAATGGGTTTAATGCTCCAACACGTATGTGGGTCAAAATCGTTGGGCTATTTCATCTCATCCTCCAACGCAGGCTGCAGGCTCTTGGCTAGTACAGCGATCAGGAACAGCGCCGGCGAGTGGACCTCAATATGGTTCAAATACTACTGGCGAGAACCTAATATGATTGTCAAGATCCGTTGCAGTTCAGAGATGATGCGAACCTGCATGTCCTTAAGCTACAAATTGCCAGTTATTACACTCAACTTCACTACCAAAAGTTCTTTTATCCCGAACACAATAATCCTTTACACAAACTGTTGGTGACATGCTTTCTCAATTGCATGAGGTGATATATTTCATGCCATTCAGGTGAGGAAATAACGAGGACCAAAGTACACGCAACCCAACCCATTCCCTAATACAACTGTAATGAAACCAGTTCTGAGTTAGTGTGATCATGCACTAAAAACCGAATCACTCTCCCAGTTATTTCAATCTTGGTTATTATATACATTGATATGATCATCATACAGGTCTTTTGCACATATTTATAATTACTACTGAGAATAGTTTAATGCCGGTAGCTTTTTAGCCGACTGACTGGGTGGCCAGTTGTTACTGGTAACTTCGCTTTTTGTTGCGGCTGATTCCGAAGGTGGAGGAAAACTTTACCAAGGTTTTTTAAATTCGGAAACATCAGAACCTGGGCATCCCACAAACAGCGTTCTCATCCATTGTTTGCTCGCATGGCATCCATTGAGCAGTCGGTTTGGCAGATGAAAGACGCCTTTAAATCCTTTGCATGTCCCACAAGGTGGGGTCTTCAGTGGAACCAGATTGAGTTTAATCCGATTTGCTATACCAACCGTATACTGCACGTGGGGTTTAACATACGCATTAAGAATTCATGGGGTGAGTTAAAAATCTAACCGCCTGAGAACTCTTAGTTTGTGACCATCAAGTTGATATGCGGTTTTGAACATGGTGGATTGATCCGAAGAGCCAAGGCTGTCTTGCAACAACGCTCCAAGTTCGCGCCCATTTGATGCCGTCTCCAAGAGGTTAGTGGGTCTGTGGCGTACATGTAATAGTTTAAAATTGACCGCGTTGAACGGAATAAGATTTGTCTTTGACCATTCAAAAAACACTGTGAGTTCTGTTTGCAGCGTTTTGCGATATATTGCTCACCGATCACCCGCATGCTTTGATATCATTGGCCAACAGCAAAAAATTGGACTCGGTGACACAAGCAAGTCCTCTAGTGAAAACAAGTAATAAACATAGCCGCAACGCTTGTCTTTGTGAATCACCACAGTCCAACTTAATGCGATCGGATGATGAGCCAAAAACCCACACATGCAGCTGCAGCTGAACAAAGAAATTGCCAATCCATCAATGGACACGTTTCCAAATTCCAACTGTTTGCAGCTTCAGAGAAGTATTCGGTGATCTAAGCGATAGAGAGATTTAGGAAACTGTTGTTAGATGATTTCGACATCCGTACAAAAATCGGCTGGTTCAGTGAATCTGCCGCTCACAATCAGTTATTTGGTATAATCTTACTGATGCCGAAGTAGCCATGTGTATCTGATGCCATGAATTGGGATCTTCTAAAATGGAGCACTATTGCCTCCGTTATGATTGACTTCCCCTTCTTAAATAAATAAACAAATAAGCGTCTTATTCCTCGACAGTACGAGGCACAGACCAATTGAGTGGTCTTATCAACTTGTTCAACATGATCGCATAGTACATTTAATTTTGTGTTTTCTTTAATGGTTCCCATATGGGTTTTTGAAGTGATTAGCAGTTTGCAAATAATAGAGTGATCACGAAACTGGGAAAAATAACAAAAGTAGATTTCAAGAAATTTCTTAAGTAAAGTAATATGGCCATCCGTGTTACTGTCCCCAGGGGAATTGTTTCCATGCAGGGTATGCTCTCGAGGGGTTTCACCCGAACTTCCATGCTCCAACTGGCTCTGTGCCGGTGTGGCAAACCAGTACAAAGGCTATCAGTTGGGCATCAAATTTTTTAAGAGCTGTGTTATGCATAGATTATGGGCAATGAAGCCTTAGCCCGTTCCGTCATGCGGATCAATCAAGTGTGCCACTTCATTGTTTTAAACCAGTGAGTCAGTAACAATATGACTTGCATGGGTATAGTTTTTTAGTTTGGAAGCTTTACTCAGTCACCACAAGAGATCAGCCTAGTCATGACCAACAATGGAACATAGATGAATACAAAGTATGTAGAGTTAAACAAATACATAATAATAAGTAGAATCGTTTGCCGATTGGCCAAGCACCATTTGATGAAAAAGTTTGGCTATCAGTAGACCTACATTAGTCATTGAAGATCGAACATACGATTGAGCGGTCGTTTATGGCAGTTTCATCAGAGTTTACAATCCGAGTTAATACAACTTGATTTTTTATTTTCTCTGCAGTCCAAAATTTCTGAGATGCAGCCTACCACGTTGGCGCCCTTCAGTACGATTACCCCTTCAGAGCATAGCATTTTATGCTGATGTTGGTATAACGCTCTAAGCAATCGGGTGTGGTGCATCAGTAGAGTAAAATTGTTTGTTTACCTAAACCTTTGCTTCATTTTATGAAGTTTACTGACTACCTTTTCCGAAATTCCTGCAGGTGCACTTGTCCTTTTCAACTTCTTAGTACATTCTGCAGCCACTACGGCAACACAAAGCTGAATATGGCGGTAGATCTCAACACAAGCAATTTGCACATTTTGTACGAAGAAAAATGGATCCCAATTTGCAGATATTCTAAGATCCGAGAAAATCGCCCAATTCATAGAAAAGAATGGGCGGTAATTGATCATTGATTCTATCGGTGTAGAAAGAATTTGGAAAGAACAACCAATGATGTTATGATCACTACCCGGCAACTTGTCATTGATGTATGTGAACATACTTGAACATCCTACAGTAAATATTCGATCAGGTGTCCTACCAAACCGAGTAGCATCTTTGACGTGCTGTACCCATCCCAGTGGACCAAGAGTAGACATAAAAGTACTATGGTTTACGGTTAAGGGACCATGGGATTGCGGGTGTAATGAAATCTCCATCGATTATTTTCTCAGTGTATGAGAGGTCGGCAATAAAAGAACAAGTATCTATCAAGTCATCGGTTACGGTGAGTGCAGACGATGGGGTCTGTAAACGCAACCTATTAAATGATTTGTTGGATTAATATAAATGGTTATTCACATTAAATCAGGAAGTTTCCGTAGGAGTGGTTCATTCATAAGAAGAACCAAGTATGTGTATTTGACATAGATTATATAGCCACCACCTGTACCATAAAGACGGTCAGTAAGAATGATGTTATAGCCTATCATCCTGAAAAGTGTGTCTGGCATATCCGCTTAACACGATGTTTCTGTTATTAGTACTATATCAGGAGAAAAATAGTGAAGCATATTACGCTGTAAGTACACTTTATTTACCAATGAACGGGAATTAATTAAAATTAAGTGCAGTGTCTTGTTATCCGTTGGGTTGTCTACAGGAATCCAGGTACAGGACCCCAAAGATTTGGTTTTGAAGAGAGTGGAGTGGAGGTGGTGTATACGGAGGACATATAATTTGCGGATTTAGTGTCATTTAAGGGTATGATGGGTAACACGCCACTGGACCTCCAAAATAGTCAGAAGGGTGAAATACTGGAAAAATGTCGACCCTCTGTTCCATTACAGTTTGCTGTCTGTTGCATATAACCTACTTGCCAGTTAAGTTTATTTACATGTTGAGGTGATTTGAGAGGATTTTGATTGGACCAATTTCTCCCGGTTATTTGAATTATACTAGCAAGTGCCTCACAACTTATGGAGCGCACAGATTGCGGATTCAAATGCTGCATGGTTGCTGATGTGTCGATTGTCTGTTGGTTTCCAGTGGTGACAGCGTTTGGTGGAACGTTTAAAATAGTTGTGTTTTTATTGTGCTAAGGGGTAATCTATGGGTGCCACGTGAGGTTTTGCTACCATTGTTCTTTACAACAAGGTTGTTCTGCAATTTTAGAGGTGCACAGCTTTTTGGAGAGCAGGTCTTCGGTTTCGTACCAGAGCGTCTATGCACCTGGTTGGTGAACGACAAAGAGTGAGTAGAAATAGTCGTATGCGTAGTGGAACTTTCTTGTATGTTCGGTGACGAGTTGCGCAGTAATGCTGGGCTAACGTGGCATTGAACGGAGTCAGAAGCGATATTTCGACGACAGTCGCTATTTGATTTCAACGTTAGAGCTGATTCATTTATGGTCAGAGTGTCATCTAGGTCGACCAGGTGGCGATGTTCCTGAGTTTTGTGGGTAGCGGAACAAAATGGTCACAGCGGGTTTTTTGGAAATAGGCATGGTTGCACTCCCTTTGTAGTACTGCTGCATCTGGTTTCAGTAGCATGGATATGTAATCATTCTTAAGGGATAATAAGCTCCTACTACAAAGGAATATTACAGCAAGTGTTTGTTTAAAAATTTAAAACTATTGGACAGGCTTGCTTCGAAGACTTCATTCGCAGCCTCACACAACTAAACTGCAGGCTTTCAATATGACTGCATAGGCGATAGCCTCAAGATATAACTTTTCTGGTAAATTAAATACTATTACATTTCTGGAGCGTTTAATGCGCTCACGAACCTCAAATACAACAGGCTGTATAAAATTCCCAGCGGATCGACGGTGTTCCATTTTTGGTGTATCTGGAGTGTTACAAAGATACTTAAGTGAGTTAAATTGCTCTAGGACTTGGTTCAGAGATTCAAACCTTTCCTTCAATCCTTCAGCTGTAGTTCAAGCTCAGCAATCGTTTGGATGGCTTTAGAGGGCAATTCTACATAAACTGCGCTATGCTCTATCAGATACACTTATGAGAACAGTCATTAGATTGCCTCTTTCGCCTTTCTCTTCACACATGATGAGCCTTCCATTTTTTTCGTGCTGACGAACGGGTAATAAGCAGGATCTTTTGCCATCGTCTCAGTGGCTTTCTGTCTCTTCTTTAAGTTGCACGGTTTGACTGAGGTAACAAACATTTTTACTGATTTGGCACTCTGTTTTAGGGCATGTAAAAATTGTTATGTGTGTACAACAAGTAGAAAATGGAGAACAAAGTTTACTGCTTCAGTCATAGTGATCGAGCCGAATCAAACAGTCATCGGTAAGAAGTCGAAGAAGCAGACTAGGATCTTAGGATTTATGGGTGGCGGCATCCGGTTTCGGATTTGCCTGTCACTGTGGTCAGCCGCAGGGCTCCTGCGGCTACAGAGGGACCATGGGTGACTTGTGCTGCACCACCCACAGTTCCATCCAGACAGCCCATATCCAGTGCAAACCAGAAGGAATAAGACAAGGTGGCATGCGGATGGGAGCCACGTTTCATCAACGAAGCCTGCCCACACTCCTTCACAGGCAAACACAAGTACGCTGTATTTTGGAAATCAAGCGCACCCAAGGCGGTGGCTGAAACTTAGTTTCCTTTACCATGATTGATACGGACCAATCTGATGTAAGAGCGCTCCGTTGTCCAAATTACTTTAACGGTAGATTGTCCTTCAATAGTCGACCGCTCTGTGCACAGGAGGCCCTGAGGTCAACTCCGTGGCCTGCCGCGTTACGTCATGCCGTAAGTTGCAACAGGCGCACTCGTACAAATGTGACCAGACAGAGATTTGCGTGCGTTTGACAGAATACGATCCGCAATGCTGCGTGAGAGCTCTTGGTCAACCACTGCAGTGTGCGAAGATGTAACTGCTTCTAGTCGCCTTTTATAGCTGCAGACAGGGTTGGTCTAGGTCTTTTGAAGTAGACCTAGCAATGAGCTTTCCTATGACTCCAAAACCCTTGATGAAGGTACAAAAGTTGTGCACTCGCTGAAACACGCTGAAACACAGATAAAATTGAAAACCGGCGTTAGATGTCGATCTGACAATAGTACCCTCGAGAAACTCTGCGCAAAGGATAGACCTGATCAAGCCACATTGAATGAGTGTACCCAGACCGATGTGCAAAAATCTTGGATCCGAAGAGTTGAAAAGTCAAGAGCAACGAAAAAATTCCGACCAGCCTGGCAAGTCTTGCATGTGCAAAAGAAGAGCTCTGGTAAAAGAACCCTTTAGGAATATGTGGTGATTCGAACTTTTAGCACTCTGAAAATTCCAGTAAATGATATCCAGCTTCCAAATGATAAGCACCTACTCTTTAACCACGCACATTCAATGTAATCTGGACAGTGACACTAGTTGCATCCCAAATGTTACATGATAGCAATGGAACCTAATAACGCTCTTGGTTCGTTTGGCACATTAAACCACTGTGGTGTGCAGCCCTTCTAATAGCTCGAAATCCATTAGTTTATTTTGCTATGGCAGTTTACCTTTTGCACTCAACAGTGCTAAAAATGAGCGTCTTCAATTAATGTGTTCTGCTTAGAAAAATATACTTTTTGAATACTGACCAGCGTAAAGATAGATATTGTTTATATTCCTTTCGGCTTAGCTTCACTAATCAGGATTCGGTGGGTGCGCGCTACTGACGAGTCTCAATGGGACGAAAAGGCCGTCTAGCTGTTTCCTGGATGTGTGGTGGTTGTCTGTCTGTCTCTATCTACGACGAAACTTCACAAAAACCTAATAAACCCCCATAGTAATTACAAATTTCCGTAATCATGTTTAACATTTCAGAACCAACGATTGTGTCTAAATATTTTCTTCTACCATCATCGCAAGCTTTTATTTGTCCCGCGCCGCCATGTTATGTGAAAATTGAGGCCATACGTGAATCAATTTCCGTGAGAAATCGACACTAATTTCTGCGTGTATCACTCTGTGTTGGTGATTTACGGTTTCGAAAAGAAATACATCATTGGTGCGATTTTTCTCAACATCTCATTTTCGTATGGAAAGGAACACATTATTAGCTTCTAAACATATATGCCGTGGTTCGTCCCTGACATTCCTCAATTTACCGAGTCTGTATCCTCAGTGCAGCAGTTCTAACATATTTTTTAGTTACGGATTTGCGCATTCTTTGTTGTGAAAGCCCCTCTGAATTAGGGTTGTTTTGGCATCACACGGCGCTATGCTATGACTCCGCGTGTGGCTTTCCCGTCTCGCGCCGTTTTCCTTTTGTTTGGTTTTCATTTCTAGCCAGAATTTGCTGTTGAAGCCAACGAACTGACGCATTGGAATGAAAATGAATGAAAACCAGCTAACACTTGAGCACGTGTGCGCGCCACGTACAGTCGTATATATAAAAACAGACTTGACTTCTTTGAAAGTCTTTTCGATTTTTCTAACAGAATCGTTACTAAGCACTTTACTGCTCTTGTTACCGTCAAAATACCTATCCGTAAAATCGTACCGTTCAAATTCATTGTTTAATTGTTTTTAATTTAGTTAGCTCCTCCAATGAATTGATACTCAATTAATCAAACGGAATTCGCTGAGCTTCAGTGACCGAGTAAGCAACGGAACTGTACTTATGGGTAGCCGGGATTTGGGTGCAATTTCAGAGGTAGTTCTTCGCAGTCCTATCTCAGACAGCCTACTTTGACACGCTTGCAATAACATCAGACAGCGTTGCTTTGACCTTTTGGGTCTCGTCAGGGTGCGCCTTCCTCGGACCCATGCAAGGTTCCGACTCTATTTGTTCTGGCTGCCATCAGCTTGTGCAACTAAGCCATGGGTGACGGCCGCGGACCTGCATAACTGACAGTTGCTTACGATAAAGCCAGGCTCATCCACAACAACGCGTAATTGGCACGCTTACTCGATCCGTGTACAAATAGCCCACTTGGATAACACGGTATCTAAAATTTAACGTTCTTTTTCCTATAGCATACAGGCAGACATTGGTTCACACCGCCCTCGTGAGAGCACGTAAAATTTGCTCTGAAGATATAATGTGCAGTGAGCTGCAGCATGTGGCATCAACAGTACATGAAAACGTATACCATAAGAGATTTGTATCACAATACGCAAACACTGCTAAAAAGGAAAATCGGCTTGCTCATGTTCCAAACTAACAGGCGCTTAGTGCGCTACCACTAAAGGGGGACGAACATGGGAGAAGATTCTGCCAAGCTCTCCGTCAGATGGCAAAGTTCTGTTTTTAAGCGCGGAACCTGCGTTATTGCACCAAGTAAAGTTGCTGCTATGTACGTCCAACCACGACAAGCCAGACTCTCTGGTTGCTGTGTCTTATGTTTACCACTTACATTATACTTCTGGTAGCAAGTACCCGGATCAAACTGAGTGTAGGCTATCGACTAGGATTTGAGCACGCATTCCATAATATATGGTCACGAACGGTCCCAAACTGCCGGCAAGTTCCATTACGCAACACCTCACAGACTGCTTTTGATCAATAATCCCTGCGAATCGTTCAGAATAATTGTCCGACAGAGCAATGATGGCCTGTTTCATTTTGCTGAAGCTTTGGCAATTTGACTGCTGAAACACAATTTGTGTAAACCGATTCTGTTTATGACCAGCCTCGAGTTGATTTGGTAAGATTATCTGATAGCTTCAAATTTTAATCCAATGACATTAAATGTCGTTGGTTTTAAACGCAACAACGCTTTCCCACGGACTGGACGTTAACAGCTGATGAGAATATCCGAAATATCTGAGTTCAGCGTATCTTGTGGTAATGTTGTTCCTTCTTATTCTCTTAAAATTTCCCAGCTCAGCGAACAGCTTAACTGTAATCCGAGAAATCTGAGCTATCGATTGTTGTTGAAGACAGTAGACCAACGCAACTTAAGGAAATTGCAGGTTTGTCTAGAAACACAGTAAAGTTGTGTACGAGGGAGTCTGAGAAGCTGCATTGACTGGTGGGAGAGAGAAACTAGTAAACCAGCTGGTAACTCCGTGCTCGTCCAGGTTAAACTTGAGGAGAAGACAGGTGGCATATGATCTGTTACAACTAGTTCGTTGCTCTATAGGCACCACTGGTCAACGCAAAGATGGTGGGAACTCCGGCTCTCAGTCGCGAGTTACTGATGGGTTCTAATTGACTAAGCTTGTTAAACTCCATCCCAATGCAACACAACTGAAATTGTCTAGACAGAGGTATTAGTGGAAAATAGAAAATGATCAGCTGATAGTGGATAATCATAAGCCCGGTTAGAGTTTGTGGAGATAAATACAAACTGATATATTAACACAGGTTCTGTATTTTAAATCAATGGACATTAAAGAAGAAATGTTTGTCGCTTGGAACAATGAGTTCATGACCAGTCTCGTAGGATAAACGCAGTAAGGACGGAAGAGTCAAGCGTATAGTTTACAGGAAATGGTTAGCAATCCAAGTGGTAATTGATTCATCAGGCGACTAACCTGAAGAAGCCTTTAGGATTTCCCTCCACTGTTGCAGAGGGCGTTAGTGAGCACACAACTTTTTCCGCGTCAAGTCGATTACAAATTGGGACTCAAAATATCATGTCATGTAAATCAGATTGCTATTCGTCAAGTCCTTTTCGGAGAGTTTTTACTATGGGGCAAAACTGTTGTGATTTGAAAGTATGTACCATCTATGGGAAACTCAATTGTAGGGCTTTGCCCTTTTCCTGTTGGTTACCTCTCGGGTGACTACTTTAACTAGAAATAGAACAGCTCTTGACAGGCCCGTTTCTGGTTCAACAGTATTAGGTACACCATGTTTTAATCTATTCGAAGACGCAGACTCTAACTACTTGTAAATCTAAGTCTTTCCGACTCTTCTGGTGTGGATGCGCAACAAGCCGGGAAGTATTTTTCTCTACCTCCATTGGAGCTTTAAGCGTATAAAGATCGCGTTTTCGCCAAGCACGAATAGCATTATCTACCTGAGGTCTTGTTTAGGACCTTAGCATTTGCTGATGGATAGATGGCCCAAACTTTCGGGACGCCTTCCGTACCTGATCACGGTGATGAATGTCTACTTTTGACGCTTCGTCGGCCTGCACCAAGCAGCTAAGTTTATCCTGGATAGTTGCTCTGAAAAGCTTTCCTGTATAGGACGCTGCACTTGCTGTCCCCCAGCCGATATTTGTGGGTACGTTGACAGCACATTCTCAAAACCTCGCATGTTATCAGGTTAAATTTCGACTGGTCCTCGGACGACCAAGTAAACGCCATATCTAGATCACAATGTGTGCCCTGTTATCGCCCTACAGTCTAGATATAATACCAGATTTTGACATTGTATACAAATAGTAAGAAGGCAGGCTGCAGTACACTAGCAAGATTATAAAAGGTAAAAGGAGTCAAAAAGTAATTCAGAAGCGAAAGACGGTTAGGCGAACAAGCATGTTTTCGGTGTTTCGCATCAGGCCAATACACCACAGAAGATAGGAATAAAACAAACACAGTGTATTTAAAAACCATGAAGCAATGAAGTGAATTGATCGGTCAATGCAATGAAGAGACGACACTGGCTTGGGCAACATTAGTGGAGGGGTCAAGCGTAGTGTCATGATATGGGGAAGAATGAGGTCATGGTAGCTGTAGAGCCTGTACAAATGTCTTTTTGGGAACATAAATCGGGGCTATGAAGCCGAATAGCGAGCGCCTCCGCTATCGCTAATAGGCAACATGTGCTCAAAAGAAGTAAGCACAGGCTCTACATCTACTATTGCCTCAAGCTTCCCCATGTCATGACGCCACACTTGACCCTTCCACTAATGATGCCCAAGCCAGTATCGTCACTTGATTACATAGACCGGTCAATTCACTTCATGGCTTCATGGTATTTAAATACCCCTTGTTTGTTTTATTCCTAGTTGCTGTGGTGTATTTGCCTTAGGCGAACCACCGAAAACAAGCTTGTTCGCCTGATCGTCTCTTGCTGCTGATGTCCTCTACGGGGTTATATTTTCAGTCACAAGGCAATTGCTTAATTGCTTTAAACCACATCAGCAGACGACCGGTTGAAAGGTGTAAGTAGTGTGTGGAAACAGATCTCCGGCGGATGGTTCCAAGAAGGGTCGTATTACTTTATTTGAACCAGATGCATTATCCAATTTCATTCCGATTCACAACTTCTCCATACTATACTACTTGCAAATGATTGCGAACCTCACACACACCATTGAGAACAAGACAGATCTTTTGACACCTTTCCAGCTTCCGACCTTTTGTGCCAACTGATAAGACCCATGTTCTGCTTGTGTATCGCAGGTCGAGAAATTTACCGTTTATTTATTTATTTATTTATAGTAATAGGCATGATCTCTATCCCGATCCCTAAGTTACACCCCACTGCACTTCATTTTAGTTGAAAATTAAGATGCGGACTCTCACCTTCAGCTGACTTTGATTACGGAAGTTGATTAATTAACACAGCACATCGTCGCCGACTCTACAGCTTTAAAACTAGTGAAAAAGAATGTCTTGGTACAGGCGGTCGATAGCATTAGAGAAGTCTAGCTAGAAAACCTCGAACCCAAATCTGGCGTCGACAAATACAGCCCAGTCTGCCCGAGGTAGCAATAATTTGGCAATGATAAGCAATTTTAGCTTTGCTCGTATTTCTGTTACACTATGAGGTTGTTAATCTTAAGGTTTTCCCAGAAGTCGCTCTGAAGTAATTATTTCGACAACCGTTATATACCACCTGGAGAGTTAGTTGATGGATTTGCTAGAGATTTACACAAACATAAATTTTGATACACTTGTGACTATTCCATTGGCTACGTACTCTATTGATTGAACTATACATTAAACATTTTGTTAAAAAAGATTTTCTGGAAATCCTTGTAGCCAGTAGTGATAGTCATGACCACGTGGTAGACACAAAGTGGAGCAAAGCAGAAAAGCGCCAAGTTCCACGATGCATTCTCGTCCTGAGCAATGGTCGTTCCTGCATCAACAGCTTTGGCCTTCAGTTAATTTGAGTAAAAAACCGCTAGTCGAAGAAATAAACTGAAACCTCATAAGGATTGTTGATAGTGAGGAGGTACTGAAGGAATCCAAAAGCCGAGTATATAAAAGTAGAGCATGAAACTGTGTATAAGTCACAATCAAATGTATATATATTGGTGGTGTTTATGTTGCAGCATGATGGTTAGAAACAGACTATATCAGAAGTGATACAACACCCTTGATTAATGAACAACCGCAAACAATTGACTGGGTGTTTGCTGCTTATCTTTAGGTAGTATACTCATAAATATACTTTTGTAATGTCGCAACCCAAGTTAAATCTAATTGCAATTGATGCCATGAAAATCACAAGAAATTATCCATGCACCTGATCGGACAAAAGCCAATCTACAACTAGCATAAATAACGATTGGAAGGAAAATGAGTCCTTTAGTGACAGGCTACCGTGCAAAGAGCTGATGCGTAATCCTCACTTACCAAAATTCAAGTATACAATATATAAGTTGACGGTCATAGCGAGTTCATTTTCAATACAATACAGGCGGAAGTTGAGATCAAGTATGTGACGTTCCAACTTTTGGATCGATAAGAATATTCATGGGAATTTTACCGTTCTCCAAGACCTAAGTGTCGAATTGCAAGTGACAAATTGCATATATCTAGGATCAGAGTCGACTCGAAGCGGAATATTAGTGGAGTAGTTCTAAACATATAAACTGGTGAATATGCCCAACGAATGAGGAATGTTTGATGTAAGTATTGAGTGAAACTAGGACAACACAAACGCCTGCTCGTCCGGACGCTGTTTTATCGAGCCCACATGATTAGCACTCCGGACACATTAGAAGCAGAGAGAGAATTCCTTTTTAAGACACTACAATACAAAGGATTATCCTGTGCAATTTATAAAGCGCAGTAGGGACATTTTCAAGCGAGCTCGTGTGCCAACAGTGCAAAGGAAGCCCATCTTCATCCAACTGCCATTCAAACATGATCATTTTGTGAAAAGTACTGCGAAGCGTATTAGTGCGTCCGTGGAAAGGACCAACATTGCAGCTGAACTACGGCTGCTCACCTCAACAGGACCTCAGCCTATTTGTTCCATTAAGAAACCGATAACGAGGCAGTGCATATCTCATTGCTTACAAAATTCACCTGTAGCTACGGGGATGGCAATTTCGAACGCACCAACCGAAGTTTAGGCGTCAGGATCAATGAGCACATTTCTGAATGGCTAAGCAGCCGGATGATTTCAGCGAAGGCGGAATCGGGTGAATTGAGATATTGAGCTTACTCCCCAATCACAGGGCAATCACTGAGCACCTTGCACCGAGTTAACCCGGTGAGTCATTCCCCGTCCTTATGCGCAGTCAGCGTCCCCCATTCTCAGGTTATTGGAGACAATCGTCATTCATCGTGAGTGCCGTGGTTACGTGTGCCGAAAACTTTGACTCTGAATCCTGGCCAACCACTGGCTAAGTATCGATGTCATACAATCGAGTTTTGTATACCTATGGATTCTACCTAATGGGTGATTGAGCAGGTTGCACGAAATGACCGTGTCATATAACAGCTTACGTCTTCTTACTTTTCGGTTTACAACTGATTGGGATCGATGTAGCTGAAAGATCACACATCAAAATGCGGACAGAATATTAGTTAGGCATCTGTCTAGCATTAAATTGAGACGCAATATAATTATCCAGTAACAGATGAACTGCATGTGTTAAATAAAAAGCTGTATGTGCAATTCCAATAAATTGGATTAATAAAACTATGAATCAGTGATGGTTTACTCAGCAGCTTTATTCTTACTAAAAATCGATTTTCAATGATACACAACTGACAATCACCATGGGCCATTTTCACGGCTTCCCCGAAATGGTGAGAACCTGTGAGGCGATGGGGGTAATTTTGGATGAAGAAACTTGAAGTGACACGTATACATTAGTCAAAAACTGCGGCAGTTTGACTGTCGTTCTCGGATCAAGTGCTATTGTATGCGGTCAACCGTGTATATTGTAAAGTTTGTAGAAAGTAGAAGTCACGATTAAAATCCACGCACCATAACGTGTCTCGACGGGGAATCGTCAGCCCTCGGTAGCTCAGTGGTAGAGCAGGAGACTGGAAATTCGTGGACCGGGGTTCGATTCCTCGTCGCGGCTCATTATTGTGCGCGAATTTTAATCGTGACTTCTACATTCTAGGAACTTTACACTACCCGCAAATATCCAAAAGTATATTGTGAAGTAAAGTTTGGTATTTGGTTTTAAAAATTTAGAGTTCCTAATAGCCCGAAAGTTATGGTTTTACGGGAACAACCAAATTAATACACATTAGACTAGATAGATGTGGCAGAATCTAGTAACGGTATGTCTATTTCTGCATGCAAATTGAAGCGAATTAACATGCGCAACTCAACTGATGAAATAGAACTGCTTGACGCATAATCGGTGGCGCTGCTAATGACGCTGGAATTAGGCAGCAAAAGATCTATACCCCAAGTACAGTGATTTGTCGAGAGCTTCTCGAATTTCTCCTCAAATGAGAACGGTGCCCGGAATCTGACTTAAAGCAGGTGTATGACAAGCTCCTTGACACTATGGAATCTCCAGACTTTGTCTTTATCCTTCCTCAGATATTAAAATGTGGGTTTGAAGTGAAACAACAAACATTTGAAACAGTTCAGCGGTTAAATATTATCACAAAATCACTTATACCTTTAAGGTCCCTGCACCAAGAAAGACGGTTATTTGCAAGCACGTCAAGTGATAGGCCTGCAAAACCTGCTACAGCGTAGCTTAGTTAAAAACATCACGTAAAATTCAAGCTGTTCAATGCTTTCTGCATGATTTTCGTTGCCAAAATCGGCAACCAGGTGGCAGCTAGTGGCATTCGAAATCAAGATCTCCTTTTCCCTCGAAGATCGTAATGCATTCAAAAAGTTAAACTTTGTTGGGGGAAACTAATGCTACGCCTATACGCTTTGGTTAATAATATTATCATCCAAATGGCCAAGCAACTAGCATTTCGTATTGTTCGAGATACGATTGCGCGGGACGGACACACGTGCTCACATGTTGTCTGGTCTTCACTGGTTTGCGTCGCAATGCTCTAGATTAATGACGTCAAAAGCGAATTCTAGCTAGAAATAAAAGCAACACGTGCATTGGTTAGGGACGAGCATGCTGCACTTGCAATTATCGCACCGTTTCCTGGACGGGCGAATCCAGTTGCGTTTTGTAGCAAGAAATGTAGGAGTGTACGATTGGCTAACGTGTAAGATATGTTGCACTAACGACATTTAGCTTGTACTAGGCAGATACTAGATTATATATGCAATTACAGGGACAGATAGTACCACAGAGGCTAAGAAACTAATAGTAAAGTTAGGTTTTTGGTGACCAAGGGAAAGTGATCTAAATTGACGTTAGGGGTAAATTTCACTTTCAAACCTTGATTCACCAAGGCTGCTCGAACACATTTAATTAAAATGTTTTGATATTAGCTTAAGTTTGCCGCACGAAAACGATAACGAATAGGTTAAAGGCGTACCATGGTAGAATATGATGTCCAGGCACACCTACTTTATCAAATGATTACAGAAACTATGCTGATAGGCATGTTAGTAAAAACCGTCCTTACGCTAAGCAATCTTACACGCCAAAGTGAATATTTGTAGAAAAATTGCGCAAACGGAAAGCGCTTAGTCCTGTTGTGATGTTGAATGTAAATAGTAAAACGTCATAGCAAAAGAAACTAATGACTTCCGAGAGAAGAGGGTGGGCCAAACAAGTACATAGTTTGGTGTCATTGATTACTGAACAACTCAAACCTAGAGCAGGGTCTCAATAGTCCCAACACAAAGTATATTATCCAAACACATCGTTTAAACGTTCTCACTCGTTTGGTTGTGTAGCCGGCTAGCAGATATTGCGTGTTACGCTTTGAAATATATGCCAATGTTTGAATTGTAATGAAAATCATAACGCACACAGTTAATCAAGTTCAAATAGAACTCCTTGTACTTCATTATTAGCAACAAGTTTGAAAGGGGGAATGCTTAACGCCGTCCGTTTTCAGAAATCCATTACGCGTTCGGTTTCATCTCTGGTTGAAGTCAACTACTAGGGGACCGCCTGAGTTAGTAGCTAAATAATGGATTGATGACATACGCCTTGATCACAATGTTTTTGTGCTACGCGATCAACGCAGATTTCCGATCACATTCGGCTGCAGGATGTATAACAAGTAGGAACCCTCATCTCGTATAGTGATTCATGGTGATGTCTTTTGTTTGCGAGTGATCATAAAACACGAAATGGTTCCATTGTGCAGTAGCAGTCTTCTCATTGCCTTATTTAGCTTGTTACATATAACTTAGTGCTTTAAATATTAAAGTTATTTTGTATTCAACTCCCATGAGTGAAGTCGCATTGTTCAATGGACTTACGGTCATTGTTCACTAACAATCCAAGAACAGAGACGGTGAATATCTTCTGTGCGGTTAACATTAAGAAAACGTTGTACAATTGATTCTTGCGAACTATCTTAGATTTGCTGCTACGGTTCACGGAAAATGTGCATTCATTATTTGAAGACAAGCCGTACCAAAAGGTGGTGTAGCCATGGGAGCAGGGCTTTGCCGGGTACTGGCTAGCATCTTCATGACGATGGTTGAATTGCGTAGTGTGTCACACATCGAGGAAATGTGTTTATATGGACGATACAGAGAGGACACAAGAGTGATGGCCGCAAATGTAGACAATCCTATGTGTTTTATCAATGGGGTGAATAACCTATATCCACAGGCTCGTTTCTCCTGTGAACTGGAGGGCAGCAAGTGTTTTTCTTATTGGATGTGTTGTTGATACGACGAGAAGACGGCTCCATTTAACGTTCCATTCACAAGAAAGCTGTTACGGAGAGAAAGCTTACAGCCAGCGATCAAGCCGAGAGCAGTGGCGTAGAAGCAGATCGATCTACAATTGGAGAACGAACTCGAGTACAGATCAAAATGCGAATTGATGTGGAGTCAGCGGCGAGTTTGGTCATAAACTTGAGCCATTTGTGTTGTGTTAATTAACATCAATTAGCCTCTCAAATATTGTTGTTTTAATAGTTGTCCACAACCTATTTATTGCGCCATGCTCTCATACAACACGTCTCTCTGTCTACCTAGTTCTGGCCTTTTGTATTCCGCCGGTGGGGTTGGCGCGTGACTGAGAAGTAAGACAGTCGCAGTCTTAAGGGGCAGCTATCAGCAGTACGACAGTCGTCGGTGTCAGTAGCATAGGTAAAGCAGATACCTTACAACAAAAGCAACATGGACAGGACCGTATGTAAACTTCCACAGCTTCACCCGTATCCCATACTAGCGTTGCTCGCTCAGGAGGTTGTATAAACGGGCCCGCATAAAATGCAGTAATTACTGTTTGGAGAAGGAATTGCGGTTTATCACACAGACGTTACGGGCCAATGAACATATGGAATGATGTATTCAATTTACAGTCAACTGAGGAAAAGCGGTCCGAGGATACTTACTGTGCCCAAATTGTCTGTCTACCTTCAAATATTTTAAAAGATGATATAGTAACCACACAATTTGAATGACGTTTGCACACAGTGATGAGTCGGATATCTAATGCCTCCAAACTCTGCCCTATTTGAGAGACCAGAAATTTTCCCATTCCCCCGGTGAACTCTACTCAGCCGACCTCCGTCACAACCTATCCTACTTACAAATTCGTTAGTAGCGGCGGAAGTAGTTAACTGACAGAGAAAATCGATCTCTGGAATTGTAGAGCTTATCCCAAAGTAGATTGCTAGACTATAGACACAACAAGAAGCCGAACAAGAAGGGGCATCAAATCTACTGGCACCATCTATTGTCAGGCATCTAATCGAAACAGGCCATCATGCTGATCTTTAGCCAAGGTTTACGGTTATCTATCGAAACAAGAACTCCAGAGTAATGTACTTTGCGGAAGCTGTGGAACTTAACCGGCGTCGCCATCTTCTTTATGTCCAGAAACAGTCTCCATAAAACTTTCTTGATGCAGTGACCTAATTGCATAGCGCGTTGATCAGTTGTTCTTGTGTTTACGCAAGTTTCTTCAGTAATCAGTTCCAAATGTTTCCGTCACCTGCATCATATTTATGTTGTTAATTTGCGTTTAATTAGATAACACGCAATGAATCCATTTCGCAATACCACTCTCGTAATTGTATTATTAACTTGTTACTGTTGTCAGAGCTTAAACTATCAAACAATTTGCTATTCAGCTCTCATCAATGGATTTGTAGTGCTTGGGTCTACATTGTGTAGGCTGTCACGCACAAATCCCGCATAAACCTCAAAGTAACCCAAATTCATTATGCCCATGTGTTGCATTTAAAGGAGGATGAACATTGAGGGAATCTCTTTGTACAGTCCTAGTAAATGTGCAGAGTAGGAGCATCGTATTTAAAAAAGTGCAAGCAGAACTACTCAAACAGTTATTTAGCAAACGTTAAAATTAATAAACTAAGAAAGAAAATCAAAAAAGCGATTAAAGAAAATGGGGGAAATTATTCGGTTAGCGCTTCTAGGCCTAGTCATCTCTGACTGTTTCTTACACATTTGAATCTGGTTAAATAAGGCCACACAATGTATTTCACGTAAACCCTAGTATGTGGTATGTCAATTGGACTTCGGGATCCTCTAAGGAGGATTTGTAGAACAAACTAATGGGTCCCAAGGGAGCAGTTAAAAATGAACCATAACAAACATTTACTAAGGTTTAATCTCTTTATACCTTGCATTAATTTGTTCTAAGGCACAATTCAATTTAGCTCAAATTTTAATTCGATTATAAGAGCAAGGCTGGAAAAGTATAGCATGAAATGTAAGGTAAGCAGGTTTATGCCGGACTGCACCTCTTTGCTTTTTCTTCTTTCATTTCATTTTTTTCAAGCTATGTTTCGTTTTTAACCCATCGCCTAATCCCCAGGTGAATATTAGAAAAATAGTGAAAGTCTTCACTGGATGCTAAAAGTACGCAAAGACTGGCGTCATGGCCTACAGGCTACTCTATCATTAAGTCGCTTAATCATGTGGCATTTCCTGCCTAATATTCAATATGAGGTTTGAGTTTGGTGCGCCAATTTCTATTAGGTGTAGTTGGTAGTCAGGGAATTCTCAGAGACGTGTATATCCAGTTTCAACAACAACTACGGCGTGCATAAGACATTGATGTTATAACAAACAGCGTTACCATTTGACGCTTCCATGTCAGTGTTCAATAATCGTCTCTGTTAACTTGAGGTAAGTCGAACAACGTTTCCGCTTAAAACCTACTGTTTCACTTCAGTACTGTAAAACTAAGTTGAAACAAGTTTTACCATAAGTCGAAAATAATATATATTTTGAATTATTCGATCAGAATGATGAGAGGTAATGATATAACAAGACTATTGCTTAAACAAATGCCAAATGCGACCGGGTTGGAAACGCACCTGTGGATACCTCGAAAAGGGATGTAACTACGGGCATAAAAACGATCGGATATGAATGTCTGTAGATGACTTAACCAAGGGCTAGAGATAAATATGATAAATCGACTGTCTACCCCAGATTCATCCATATCGTGGCACACGTTTAAGAAGACTTCCTTGGATAGCTAAATTAATAAACCTAGTAGACTGAATAATGTCATACCGCTGACTCATCACTTGGTAACCCCGTGAGTTTGCTGAGGTGGTTGCGGTACTACTGAATACTTCACTTCCAGCTGTGCTTAACGGATATAAAAAAGTAGTGCCTAACCGATGTAAACGGTTTACGTTTAGCAAACGTTCTTTAAGGCACCAATGACTTCGTTTGTAAACAGCACCTGTCGGAAACAATAGTTACCCCCGCCCAGCTGTTCTACAAGGAATGAAGGAGACTGTACTAACGCAGACCATTAGATGTTACCAAATTATTGATGGGTTAAATATGAATCTGAAATATTTCCCATCTATACAGCAGTATTGGCGGCAGCACCGTGATGCACAAACGTACCAACCTGTTGATCACTCATAGTCTCCGTTGGGAGCATGGTGACTATAGAAAGCTTTGAAGATACAAACGATAATCTGCTCAGTGATGTATTCGCCAATGTGATGCAGTAGCTATGTGAACAGAACGACCAAGTTAAGTTGTCGTTCTCTGTAGATGCCGGTGATTTAATTGAATTAGTCTGGCCGATAAAATCAAAGACATTCCCAAGTGCAAACCGCCTTGCGTCAATCTGTCCAGAAGCGATGACTGATAAAATGTGCGTCCGAGCTTAGATCGTCTATGCTTTACCTGTTCTACAGATTCTACGGCAGGCCTGTTGGCAAACATTTCACTGCAGAATAAGTTGTTGGTATTATACCATTTAGATCAACTCGATAAAAAGTCTGAGGCGTAAAGGATATCCAGCAACGCTAAGTAGCAGAATTGCTGTGCGGACCTAAAGTGATGGTCACCAGCATTAATCTTTAGTAGGCAAGTTTTAAAATATTCCTTTGCTCTTGCACGACCTTAAAGAATAGTTGCGAACGTATGCTGATTTTTGTTATTTTTCCTGACTTTTTCCAATAGCAAGCATAAATTTGCTAGTTGCTAGCAAACACGTTTTGATGTGCATCGCAGATGCAAGGAGAAACGATAGTGTTCTGTTTCCACTCAGATTGTGAGGTCATTAACGCGTCGAGGTATATAATCATTGTATCAATGTAATGTTGAACGTCCAAACGTAGACGAAAAAGTCGTGAGGTCTTGTTTGCCTACCTATGTTTAACCACAGCAGACATACACTGAAGAGGGATGCATGAGCTAACGGGCTTCGCTTTAACATGATTAAATGGATAGTGAATGCTTTGAGCACAAGTCTCACGGCCACATCTCATGACAGGATGAATTAATGGTGGCATTGATAAATGGCATGCATCATTAAGAACTACAACTAACACTGCAGTGCACAGCATTCGGACGAATGTTAAGTAAACACGCTACCAGTCGTCGCACTTGCTTTGCACAACACACAACAGAGTAGCAGGCGATGTAATATGGTCAACGTTGTTGGTATAGCTTTGTGGGCACATTTCTAAAAACATAACTCCATTGGATCCAAAGCAATTTTCAAAATGGTATAGAGGTCAAACACGCTTAGTTAAATTTTGTCATCTTTGGAGTACAGCATAATGCTGGATTATTTATTCACCAAATGCTGAAAACAATAAAAGCCTGGCAAACCTTTTGCATGTTGTGATTTTAATGGGAGCAATTCAGTGCCTCCCAATTAGTCAAACCAATTCAAATCAGTTAAATAATGTAAGTTCACGAAATTCACATGAATACTTCGCATATGCATTTTAATGAAAATGGATAACGATGAAAAACCTGAGTATTAGGAGCCGAAATTTTGCATTTTCGGTGCCGAAAACATTGCCACGTTAAACTAGCTAAACAATTCCTCCAGGTAAAACAGATGCTTCAAGGATAACAGCTTGCAGCCGTATTCGATGAGAAGGTTACCCGTTCCATCATACGAATATTGTTACCATTGCAAACGGAAAGCAATTCTGAAAAACTTAACTAAATTTTCAGCATTTCCTCGACTGGTTCATATTAAGACTTGTATCCGGCAGGAAGTAGACATCGATCGCTCCGTTTGGAATTATAGGATTATGGCAAACCACTTGCATCTCATTGTTTAATTTCAATGTTGTAAGCTGTGTCTATGAAAGAAGTACACTACATCATTGCTGAAGGTAAGCACTGAAAGAAATTGCCTAACAAATAGCCTCGTTATTCTCGAAACTCAAATACGCATTCTCAGTTTACTTGAACGATTGTTGGCTGATCGGATGCATGCACCATCTTGTGTACCTCAGGGTAGTACTGCAAACATAAGCGCGTAATCCTAGTATAAAGGGCTGATATGTTATCGCTTTTATTTGTTTCCAGAAGTGGACTTTGCTCCTATTAGAGTAGGATGTATTTCGTATTTTTTAGTATCGGTTCTTTGGCTTAACAGCTGCAACTGTAACGACCATTTGTACATTTACTAACAAATACTGCTCTGTGAGTAGCGAACCTTAGCAGTCAAAATGAAGGTAATAAAACTCATTCGCATTTCAGTGGCTGTTTTACCAAAACCAGTTCTAGTTCTATTCTTGTGAAAAATATTTGTTTACTCTGCAAGCTTTTTAAAAAGCCTCGTTCTGATGTATTCAAAGGAATATTTTAGTGGTGAAGAAAAGACACCGCTTAACTGAAATCTTTCTGCTAAATTGCGTTGCTTGCAATGTGTCCAAATCTGAGAGCTGCTCATTTAATTCTTATTTACTTTATTTACAAGCTAGCATTACTGAGGCATTGTTAAATATTTACTTCGTTCATCCGTCGATTATATTATCATAGAAAGTTTAGCCTAAAGAAAGTGACCTGCAGGATAAAATCTATCGTTTCCAGAAGTTCGTTGATCAACTGGGTAGCTCTAAATGGGATTCATCCAAAAGTTGCAGTACTTCATCCACAGTAAAAATTTTCCGTATTATGTGAAATATAATGATGTATGATATTCATCTAATAAGATTTAATAACTTAACTCCTAAATCAAAACTTGAAGTAGCAAAAGTTATAAATAAAATTCTAATAGGACGGAATATCCTTAGTCAACAAATGTATAGAAAGTCATGAAAATGTTTGACATGTTGCACCATGGTGCCATATAGACTTAATCAAATATTTCCTGTAATGTCACTGTCTATAAAGATGTGTACATAATTTTAGAACATAAGACAACTTTTCCTATTTGAAGTAACAAGTAATAAATAAATAAAAACCATAAGTAATAGTAAATACATAAGTTGAATTCAAGTTATTGTTTTCTGTAACGAGCATTTTCAAATACAAATTAAAGTCAATGTAAAAAAAACTATTACTTAGCATTGGCCCCGTCATTCCTCATACTCCGCTTGGAAAATAGAATTGTTGGAGAAATGTTGAAACGAAACGAAATATTCTCAAAATAGACCATTGTGCCTGTTTATTCATAGAGTGATAGGAAATTGTTCGAGCCCATGGTTATAGTGGAAAAGGATTTTGTACGCGTGTGTACCCAGGTGCATATTGTATGTGAAGGCGTTAACCAAGTTAACCAGATCGTAGTCAAGCGTAAATTCGTGTCACCGCTGCGTGTCACCGAGCGTACCGCATGTAGCAAACGTGTAACGCCCAGCTGCCCACCACTTGCGAAGCCAGAAATTTCAATCCCGATCTAGCCATAGTTTACCGACTAACCTAGTGTATAAGCGAGCGAAATACTCCGAAACAATATTGAACCAAACACCACAGCATTGAAAAGTATGTCTAATAATGCTAAGCTGTCGAAGAAGTAAGCAGAGAAAAAGTTGTAACAACACTTTCCAAGAAGCTGAAACTACAAATAATTTGCTGTTATGATCAAACGCGCAAACGGTGGCCTAAACGGATACAAGAATTTAGGAAGGACAATCTACGACTCGTAAGAGAAAGAAACGCTGCCCCGGGAAAGTACGCGAATTGTGTTTGCAGTAGTTATGGAAAAAGCAGAGCTGCATGTACTTTCCAAAAAAAATGTTCTCCCATGCAGACCGATGAGATGGGCCATGTGCGAATGTAGGAAAGATGTGTCAACTGCTCACAGAGTCAAGGGAAGAGACCTCACCAACATATACAAATTCACTTTGGTTTAGTTCTTCATCACTACCCCGGTTAATTAGGAACCCTTAGTGGTTCAATGTATGTTGCACTATCATCATGGCCTCTGAAAGAGGGAGTGCAGCAGGTGGTGTTTTTTTCGCGGCTGTGCCTCGGTTGGCTCAAAGGCACACGGTGCTCCCTAAATTCAGGTTTGAATTACTTTCCTCTGTGCCAAGCGTTGCTCGCGGATCTCAGTAGCATAGTGTTCAGGACGTCAGCCATGAACTACCAAGCTCTGAGTTCCAACCCAGCTCAAGTTATCTCCACCTGACGAGTCTAAACCAAGACGAAACCGTGGTCGTGGTGTGCCAGGATTGGGAAGAGCAACATCCAAAATATATGCATTCAGGATACGGTCCTTCAGATCGGAATAGCTGAGGTTTACCTCAAAGTGAGCCGGGTCTCAATAGAGGTTGTCAGTCGCAACCCCAACACACAGCGTGCTACCTAAATTCAGCTTTGAACAGTCGCCAGTCGCCAATTGCGGAAGCGAGAGTGGCTCCACATCCATTCCCACCATTGTCGCACCCAACAGAGACAACCTATCTTGCTCAACTTTTCTGGCAGTTCAACTTCATGTCATGGTTAGCTCAATATCAGATAAAACCCAATATTGCCAGAGGACATCAATCTTTTCCGCACCCCCGGTCTTACTAGCGCGAACAATGCTCTTCCATTTGAGCACTCCGCGAGTGGGTTTTTTTCCACCATTCCCTTAGTTAACTTCATTGCCTGTCATTTCTGTTTCCAAATCCGCTGAAATACTCACAGAAAAAGTTTTTGTGCACATTTTCCATTATACTAATTAACGCAAGATCCGGGAAAATTATTTGCATTTTGTAAGCATATTTAGTTAGCTGAGCACCCCACGTGTAATCTTTGTCACCGAAACATGGTGCTCCCTTGATACGTTGTATGCTATTTTAGATATTTCTACCATCTATTTCGAAAAGATGGCAGCACAAAGAAGGGAGGCGGGTGTATCGTATATCTCCATCGGACAGCATGGACGGCGATCACAACAGTTTTAGTAATGAACACGGGGCATCTTTTAGTGTATATCATTATTCACTGAGACACGTTTTAAACGGTCGGCTTTTTCGGTCTACTTGCCTGTGTCCATTAGATGTTTGGAACCCTCCTTGATTAGCTGAAATTAAGACGCGTTTCGTTCACACTTAAAACTCATTCCTGTCCGTTCATTTGGTTCATGCGTTGGTTGATTTTTCATTTGCCTCCTCCGTCTGTTTCGCCCTCTCGGTCTATCAGCTATCATCATGTGAGGGACATTAAGCTCCAAAATTATGTCTCCTGAGAGAAACTCGCTTTCCTTTGACAATGACGGAGACCGCGCCTGATTCACCAATTGCACCTCGATTCAGCTTTCTTCCCTATGCGGGGTAAAAGTGATCGCCCTTTGGTCATGGTGCTGATTACCTTCCCCTACCCCTTAATAACTACTATCGCACATACGAATGGAAGGCTCTACTAAGAAACTACAGCTGTGTTTGGCTGCCTGGAAATTTGAATTAACGGCTGTTACATTGTTTCAGAGTACGCGCTCAGAGGTTGTGCTTTGTTTGAAATTTAACCTTACGAGAAGTTCTTTCTTCTCAGTTGTTAGAACCTACACCGATTGGGGTTTGTCTTGAAGGTACTTAAAAATAAGCCGGCCAAGAATTCGTTTTCACGAATCACACTTTGTATGAACGCTAACTTGCCATCTAACGTGTCTACAGAATAAAACCATCGGGTCCTTGTTGTCAGACATCGAAGTATGTTTCACTTATTTGTCAAAGGAAGGAAACTACGGAAGTCCCAAGGCTGACCAGATCAGCTTTTCTTCCTCTATTTAGTATAACATCAAGGAAGAACAACTGACTGTACGCTTGCTTCTCACAGGCTAACTTCTGTGTCTCGTGGGCACAATAATCGCAGTCATTAACAGCGTCAAGCTCTATTGACTGGTCAGTCACAACAAATATATCCTCCACGTAGCGATAGTAACAGTCGAAAGCGGTGAGCTCAACCTGTAGTTTAGTCTCCTTTAACTTTGTCTTGAAAACATCAGCTAACAATGAACACAGGGGGATCCCATAACTACAACATCTTTTAGTTGATAGCAAGCACAATTGCGTACTATTTGCATCTACGAAATCCAACGCGAAAGGATGATTTCTGATCAAGCATTTCCTAGAGTTCATCGGTCGAAAAGGCGAGACAACGGCAAATCCAGCTAAAAAATATGGCTATGTTTCTTCAGAAATTTGCCAAAAATATGGATGTATGAGGCTGAGGTGCTAAACTGTATTTTTACGAGAAACGAGTGGAAACATCATATGTTCCTGCGTATGTTAACGAATACCTGCGCAATTACCAGAACCAGCTATATAGAAATCTGACTTGCGTACAACCATATCTCGTTCCTAGCTAAAGATTTAAAAGCAAAACGGATGGAGCACGAAAACTAAAGATCCTGTTAATCATCATAATTTATGTAGGCATTAGAATTCATATGGAGAGACAAAAGGACATTACAGAACAAAAATTATAGGTTGGTAACTCACCTGGAGTTGAGCGACAAAAAGATCGTTATGAGTGTAGACGTGAGCGTTCATATTGTTTCGTACTTCAGCTTGCGGAACTTGAAACAAATGTCTGAGTAGTATCACGAAGTAATAGTTTTAGTTAGCCACATTTTATTTCCTAATCAATCGTTATTGCTTCCTCTTACTGTATGGCGATCTAGTTGCTATGAATTCTTCATCAAGCTTATGGTTATCAGAGGGCAAGATTTACATTTGAACGCAAACATAGCGCCAGAAAATGTTGCAATAACAAAACAAACCACACTAGCCTACATATATAAACCAGAACGAACTTACGATTCCCTCATTCAGACACTGTTCGTTCGTTTGATATGCAGTCCGGTTTCCTTGCAATGGCTATTGTAGCTGAAGATGATAGGTTTGAATGACAGTTGTAACCACTAGCTATATTTGTCAACAAGGAGTACAAAATTAAATATCAGTCATAGCGTCCACCAACTGATGTGAGAGTATACTTAACTCCGAAATAAATAAAGATTAACTATTTAATTGGCTGTGTGATAACGCAAGAAGCAGCATTCCTGAAGCGTAAGTTTGCAGCTAATTTCGTTCTTGAATTTAACTTAAGTAAAAGCAATTGCTCTAACCCACACAGATATTTCGTGCTAGCAAGCAACATAGCTATATATATTGTACCTTTATCGTGTGTGCGATATAACTCTAACTGAGTGGGCTGATCAGTATAGTTAAGAGGATTGCAAATGATCACTATTTGTTCACGATGTCCGAAGCAGTTGTCAGCAGAGTTCGCGGGATTTTTGATTGGTAATGCGGATAGAGATGAAGAATTGGTGAGTAGGATGAAAGTGGCTGTTGAAAACTATGCGAGTGAATTGATTCTACTATCTTTGGAACGATCCATTGGGGATCTGCTGTGTTCTAAGGCTAACGGTTGCTCTGCATAGGAGAAAATGGTAGCATGAATTGTCCGATTCCGTAACTGACGTATATGCACGGTACGTTGTACGGACCAATTAATCATTGAGGAAAATGAACAATGAACAATGGTTTATCACGGGATAAAAGCAAGTGCTTGACACGTCACATAGGATGGGGTGAATCTGATGTAATCAAAGTATATCAGAGTCCTCTACGAACGTCTACCTAGATAAATACTTCGATGAATTACATCAGCGTAAAATTTAAAATATCGAGCCTAACCGTTCAGAAAGGCACTGGGGTGAAGGGATCGTTGATGTAAGGCGTGAGGAAAGTAAACTATGGTGGCTCACTTGGGTCTATTTGATACATAAATCCTGTTGAAATGCATGCTTGGCATAATCCACAATAGAGGAGTTTAGGTAACAAAGTGCTGGTAGCTAAGAGCAACATCTAATCGTTTTTTGAAAACATCTAAGGTAGGAGAGGATACAACTGTGTCTGGGAGTGCGTTTCAGGGTTGGCAAACACGAAGGGAAAAGTAATTACGTCAACACTCTAGATGGCTATATAGTTCCTTCAATTTTAAGCAGTTCCCCCTGAGCTGCGTGTCGTGGCTAAGTTTCAGCGAATGGCGCCATACGTGGTTGCAGTTACTCAATATCTCATAAGCTAATATGAGTTCACCGCGCTGCCTTCGATAGCGTCCGCTGAAACTTCCCAGCAATTTCAGCTTCGATGGCATGATTGATAGCGCAAGCCCATTACATTATTTATTGCTCTTCGTTATGGTGCCTCTAACGCTTCTAGGTCGCGCTTCAACCAATCTTGCTAAGCTTGGATAGCGTATTCAACATGCGGGCGCACGTAGGAATTTTGCATCATTGAGAAGATTGATGGGTCAAATCTCCCGAATACACTTCACAGCATGCCGACGTGCTGGTTGCCTCTTTTCGCAGCTACCTCAGCCTGTTTTGAATAGTTGAGGTCGCTCTGTACGAACACACCAAGGTCACGATCCTGGGAGCTGGTCTGCAATCCGTTTGTCCCAAGTAAATAAGTGTAGTTATGTCTATGGCGTAATTGTAACACGCGACATTTGTCTACGTTGAATGGTAGGGCGTTTTGAACTGACCAGTTCCACACTGTGTTAAGATCGCACTGCAGACGTTCGTGGTCTGGTCTTCTGATCCTTCGCCATATCTTAATATCATCAGCGAAAACTAGGAAATCGGAAGCAATTCATCGCGCCAAATCGTTAATTAACACCAAGAATAGACGGAGTCCAAGAAACGAGTCTTGTGGTACTCCACACGCCACACAGATTGCATCAGATAATGACTCTCGCACTCTCACCACTAGCCGTCCTTATTGTAGAAAATTACTAATGCAACTAAGAATTGGGTCGCCAAAGTCGTAGTTCCGAAGTTTCTGAAGGAGAATTCGATCGTATAAGCGGTCAAACGCTATTGAAAAGTCCAGGCAGATGACATCGACTCCTACTCCAACATCAACAGCTTCAGTCCAGTTATTGCGTGCAATTAATAGGTTAGTACGACACGAACGCTTTTGATGTAAGCCATGTAGCTCTGGAGCTGTTATGTTGTGGCTTTCCAGATATGGCATCAGTGTATCTACGACGATTGATTCCATCACTTTGGATAGTACGGGAAGTAGTGTTATTGGACGGTAATTGGCAGGATCAGTGCGGCTACCTCCTTTATGGATAGGAGTGATCACCCCTTGCTTCTATACTGGTGAAATACGATTCTCTTCTAGACATTACTGATAGAAAACAAGCAGTGATCCTGCTAGATCACTAGCTACCGCCAGCAGATCAGATATTTAGATGGTCGACAGAGAGGATTAACTGATTCCATCAAATCGGTAGTGAAGTAATTGCTCGGGACAAATTTAGGCGGGCACAAAATGTGGTATTGCTGCATTTCTGCCATATCTAAAATTGCGAAAATGTCGCAAAATCGACGTAGAACATGCCTACTATTTAGCAAGCAGTAGTGAATAACAACCAAATAAGATCCTCATTTAACTGTATTAAAATATATGACTGGACTCACCACTCCGAGAAAGGTCAGGGAATCGGCGTAACAAGCAGCTTCTCTGAGTATTAGGTTAATTGTTCGATGTTTACTGCATCGATCTTAGCACTGAATACATTTAAGCTATTCTTGTCATTAAAATAACTCGTCGACATTGAAAGCACAGGTTGAAGCTGCTGTATCAGAATAAATGAATAGACTCTTAGTTATTAGAGCAAGTAAACCTGCTCATTTCCGAAGACTCAGTTGCCTTTTTAAAGCAGCCCCTATCCTACATACGTATCCAGGCAATAGCGAACAACCGCTGGGCTTCGTAGTACCCACATTTGTATGGATTGCAAAATGAAATCGGCCGCTGGACAGTTATCCAAGTGGAGTTAAAGCTCAGTAAATACATTATAACAATCAAATTATACACTAGTGTAGTAGATACCAGGACAACCTTTTTATTGAGTTTGTAAACAGTTGCCACTCTCCAATAAATTTAACTGCGAAATGTGAAGCAGATGTCGCCTCCTATGTTAGGAAAACTTAAAGAGCAATTCTACTGCCACGCTGCTCCTTCATATGCTTAATTAGACAAGACGACACGCAAAGTTTATTCCTGTATAATAAAATGATTTTTGGTTGGTACCACCAGGTCAGTAGTCACAAGTTCTCTGTGAAGAAACGATCGAAAGTGGGTTGAAACATTTTTATCAGGTCTACGTGAGAACCGTTAATCCAAAACTTATGTAACAGTGTATGAACATAAAAGAGGGAAATGATTGACAGGCGTAGTTAAGAAAATATGTTCATTAAGTTATAATTTAAGGAGCATCGAAGCGCGACAGAACACCGGGTATCGCCTCCGGCTGATTATTAGGAAGTAATATTATGCAACCGATTTCGCGCTATTGACCCACTTGGTATACTAAAATGTAAATCCAACCTGGACAAACCAGAGAATCAACTTATCCACTAATGTGACAACTTTCACTAGACTTGTAATGACAAGTACTTTGGCCAAACTGAGAAGGCTGCTGAAGAGAATTTCACAGAAAAAACAACCAAAATTAATTGAAGAAATAGGTAGGTTTTTCTTAAATATGCGAGACCCAACGCAGGATGTTGGTCCGATCCTCACACAAAAGGGTCGCAAAAGGTTTGATAGTTCAATTTAGTTGATAACTTTGTTGAGATCACACGCAAAAATTGACTTATTTGAAGTAAATGAAAATATACGTAGCTCGGGGTGTGGATGCGGATTTTGAGCGGTTCTCCGAGCTGAGTGATTGTTGTGCAAACGTTTCGTTGCCTGACTAGGCAACATCATCAATGCGGTTTCAGGGGCCTGGTTCGCGGTGCCTCCTAAGCGACTTCAATGTCCAAGTGCTTATTGATCGAGTACTGCTTTGAATGCCAGGCTTCAATGAACTCACGTGCTTGCCGGCTTTTAGCCCTTCCGAGGATACTGGTATGCTCTATGTCGAATTGATGATTCTCAGCATCCATGTGCACTGACATCAGGGAATTCTGATCGTGGCGACGTATGGCTAGGCTGTGTTCGTGTAGCCTTGTGCCAAGCGTTCTCCCAGTCTGTCCCGTAAGCCGTCCTGTGGTCTGTGTATGTTTCGGAATTCCCTGGAGGAGATGCTACTCAAAACTGCTTTAAGTAGGCGATAAACTACTTTTTAATACAGTGCTATGTAATGGTTTTCCGTTTCATGCGATTCTTATGTATTATAAGGAGCAATAGCACCCAACGGAACGAGCGCTCAGCATAATGATTTGAAAGGAGGTGCGTTACACTCGTGCGATATAAGAGGATAAGTACCTGCTTGATGTTTTTCATAGAATTTCTTGTGGATGTGACCGGTTAAGTATAGGATATAACAAGGGACCCACTGGTGAATATGAGGACACGGTTTACATTCCGTTGTTGACTTCCATGTGGATACAAGAGCCTCGAGGTCTGTTTAGCCTAGTAAGGGATGAACATAATATTTCTCAACAGGGTCACGGCAAAGTCAAGAGTTGCATAAGCACATTATGCTTACATAGTCCTGGTCGTGTTAGCCGGATCTTCCCCAGGAGTATTATAAATAATCGGCTGCCATTTATTTACCTAATCATCTAATTTTGTATAGTATTTGTCAAATAGATAAAGACGATGCCTTGGAAGAACTTCCTTCTTTATTCTCCACATTGAAATGGTAGTCTTGAGGAAGGCTTGGCTAGATAAATGAAGTGTAATCAAGTTTAGAATGGTGTGCAAGAAAAATCGACCCCTTTTCTTTTTGGATTCACAAGCCTTTTATTACACCACAGCTAGGTAGTATGGAAATGCTATTGTATGACACTTCTTCTCTATGGATTGAACTCTAGCTATGGAGTTATAAACTTTAGAATTGGCATAGCTCTTAGGACTGCAAGTGCTTTGAGCTTTCTGTGAACGGAACAAACGAGGGGTGTGTGTGACCAAATTTATAGTGATATATAATTCCAAAACGATATTTATTTAGCGATTAAAATCTGCATATAAAATATACGCGCCTATGAAACTGGGGGTTCGAAAATTGTCAATACGTATAGGGTAGCCTTTCGCGTGTTTCAATTAAGTGAGTATCAAAATGCACGAACCCCTACACTGCATGCAAAAGGGGTGATTTTTTACCTCCATTACCCGTAACCCAATCGAGTCTAGCATCAACAGTTACCAGTGTTTAGACTAAGTAAGCATTTTAGAAGAACCTAGGGTTTGTCAAACTGAAGGCATGTTAAACGCATTATTGCCACATTTAGTATAACTTGTACTGTAGAATACCGCAAACACATAAAATGGCGAACGCAATTTCGTTTCAGTAATAAAGTTGACAAATTTTACGGTTCCTCATAAGTAGCATTGTTTGAGAGCGTCGGATTAATCGAAAACAGCTGATCGTATTTTGGGGGCGGTACTGTTTGCTGTAGTGGCTGATGGGGCTGAATGATATGAAGTACGTTGTTAAGGCCTGATAAGGGTTTATTAAAGGTGTACTGATTTAGGGGAACTGAAAGCGGTGGTGCATTATTTTACGATGAATGATATGGTGTTTGTTTTAGTGCGCATGTGTTGTTTCGGTTTCGCTGCAATGGCTGTGGATGATACTCTTGCTTCCCGCGCTGTTTTTCTCCAATATTACAAGGCATTTGTTGAATTCGAGGAAGATTTGAAGCGGTTTCAACTTCAGATGACGAAGAGTTTTTACAAATATGACGTTTTGACCGCTGCGTCGTATAAGAAGAGGTCCGGTCAAGAGCTACCCGATGGGATGCGGCACAAGTGGGTACAATATCGTTGTGTTCATTGCACCCGGAAAGCAGAAGGTGGCAGTCGGTAAGTGCGAACGTTTTTTATGCGTAATTCATGTTGCATAGGTATGTCAGCCTCGGTTGTAAAGCGAGCATATCCATCAGTGCTAATGGCATTTACTATGAGATAGGCTCGCATTGTCTGGTGCATAATCATACTTTTCACTTGGGGAATCCAAGTTTGTACGTGGGTAACCGGCGTCTGACTCCCGAGGCGGAGCGGCAAGTGTTTGATTTAATGCAATCCTTCCGTAATACCGGAGAATGCCAGACTATGTCCTGGAAAGATATAACAAACGATTGAGCCGACAGGACCCGTTTTCCATCCGCCATCGCTTAGGCGGGGTATCTAAGGGGAAGGATGTAAACGCGGTAGCGGAATTGTTGAGTAAGAATGGCGCTGTGCGTGTAGAAAGAGATGGGTCACAAGTGCGATTCGTATTGTTCGTTCCTGCTTCAATGACTTCCATAGCGGCGAAATACGGGGACGTACTTCTTGCGGACGCGACGCATCAGGTGAACTACGGTGGTTAGGTTCTTTTGCACTGCATGGTGATTGACGGTTTCGGCGTAGGTCGCAGCGTGTTTTACTCTTTAATGCCTAAAGAGACGACATGCAGGTACCTGGAGGTAGCGCGGCGCATGTCGGAAATGTTGCCCACCACCTTGTCAGCGAAGGCTATAGTCATGGATAGGTGCCTGGGTCAAATGAAGGCATTTAAGTCGGTATATCCACGGACCACGGTAGTATTATGTCGGTTTCATTTCCTGCCGATAGGTCTCACGGAAATGCCAGTCGCTTTCAAACGTGAAGAAGGCGGACCGAGCTTTTCCCAAGCAGTGGACGCACCGATTAGTGTCCACGAAGACGGAATTGCAATTTCAGATGCTGCTCAGAGCTATAAGGATTAGAAGCAAAGAGGCGTTCACTTACCTCAGTCGGATATAATTGCCCTTCGCAAGAAGCTTGGCGTACCACAGGTTGCGCAATGTGCGTGCGTTGGGTGCCTTCACCACAACAGAGTGGAGAACGAGAATAAGCACCTGAAGTGTGGATTAAGTGAAAGGACATCGTTTTTGCAACTTTTTGAGGCAGTTGTACAGAGAGCACGGGATGCGGAATCTCGTTGGACCACGTCACTAGACAGATTGCGGTTGTCGAAATCACGCACCATTCCGGGAACAGGGCAGATGCGGGAGTTGGTTTCCTGCCTTTCTACTTATGCTGCTGCCATATTTATGCGGCACATTTCCTCGGAGACCGTTATACCAATACGGCCTAATTAGAGTGGGTATGAAGTATTGGGTAAAGGAAACCGAAAGCACACCGTTTTTATGGTTAATGAGATGAGCTGTGATTGCAGTTTCCTTAGGCAATGGGATATGCCATGCGCACACATTGTGCGAGTAGCTGGCATGTTAACGGCAGACGTAACCCCGCTTATGCACAGAAGCCGTTGGTTGATGCGGGACCATCAGATTCCTATCCCTGATGGGGAAACCTTCCGAGCGGAAGTTGAACCCGTGCCCTCCACATCTGCCTCCACGCACGTCGTGTTAACGCGTGAGGAAAAGTTGTCTCGTGCTAACCGGCTGTTCGGTGATTTAACCGTTGCCATGACCAGCCTGGGTACAATGGCATTCCTTGAGGCAGAGCATTTCTACCAAAGCAGCTTGATTACCTTGCTTCGGAGGCAGAGACTGGTGTCCATTGGAAATTGCCTCCCTGACAACGTCAACCAGGCGGACGCCATACCAGAGCGTCACCGGCCCAAGGCAACAAATGGAAGCAGTCGCTTTCGCCTAGGATGATGGAAGCCCCGCAACTGTCAACCGAAACGCACCCACTGCACTTCCGACGCATGCCGACTGTCACCTCCGCAGTTTGCAAAACGGTGAATAAACGCGCCAGAGCAGGGCATATACAACCTGCAAACAACAACAATAACGCCTGCATCTTTCGCGATACGGAGGACGGACCGAGAACCAGCGGAGACACCGTTCACTGGGTGATGTGCTGCAAATGCAACCGGTGGCTTCATCAGGTATGTGCCGCATACACCGCAGACCAGGAGCACTTTACGTGCGTCTTTTGCATGTGAGTTCACGTTTTCTAACCCAATTCCTCTTCTTCCATGCCACTGAGAACGACAAACCGGCTTTTTTTAGGACCACCCTCTGGCGCTGCAGCGGCATGACTCCCCCGGATGGTAACCCACGCTGCTTGGCAGCCGCTGGGTACTACTTGGAGCATCCCGCATGGCAGCCTAGTGGGTGGCTCTACGAACGACGATTATGCGTTATTGGTTATTTATGACAACGGAGCCCCATTCTCAGTGGCAGTTAGTTTATTTTGTATGCGACGCTTCACCCTTGAGTGAAACAGGTAAGGATAAGTCATGTTCGTCCCATGGTATGTATAGACACATAATAACCCTCGCACTTGTTATCCGCATGTCTTTCCGTGGCCCCTCGCAAGTGTCCGCTGGAAACGGCAAGAATGGAGCTCTTCACCAGGTACGTTCAGTATTTTTTCCCATTTCTCTTGCCATTTCATGGAATATATCCCGGACCTCAGTGATCCACTGTGTTGACGCGACAAACCTGTACTGTCCTCAACAACAGCGTGAGCACTTTGCATGGGCCTGAGCAACATTTCCCCGTGTAACATTCGCCCTCATCCTGGTATCCTATGGACAATGTATTGCTGTGGCAAATGCCGATGTGCCAGCGAAAGCTTTTCTTTGCTAGTAGGCAGCTTAATTAGTAGTTACTTACCTCAACTGCGTGTGCATGCGCCGTTGTGACGCAACCTGTGGAGCGGGCAACATGTAATATTTACCGTAGTCAACGTTATTTGTGTAGTCCGATAGCACCATTGCCTATGGTAGCATGCCTTTCACGTCGTCTGCGGAGTGGGGAACACCTAATAGGTACCGCCCCCCAGCTTATTAGAGTAGTCAGTCAGTACAGTTGCATACGCTAGCATTGCGGTGACACAGGAACCTCTCACACTTAAGAGTGGCCAGCTCATGTGAGTAGTCAGTGACCTGCATTGCATATGTCAGCATCCCTGGGGTATCTTAGTGCAATCGGGAACATCCATTAATTACTGGCATCCACGTTAGATGAGTAGCCAGTTACCTCTTTAGCATATAGTTGCATGCCTGTGACGTATTAAGTGCAGTCCGGATTATGTAACAACTGCACGCCGCAAGCTTATATTATTGGCCACTTAGCTACATCGCACACGGAGGCATTGCTGTTACATCTTCGGTGGAGCCAGCAGCGTACGATACTTAACAGCGGCGAATAAAAGTGAGCAGTCGTTTAAGTTTATTGCATATGGTAGCATCGCTGTGACTTCTTATTTGGAACCGGGAGCATCCGTTGATTAACGGCGGCTTGCTTATATATACAGTCTATTAGCTCCATTGCCTACGGTAGCATTGTCTTGACGCATTCCATTTAGCCGGCGACATCTCATAATCACTGGCGCCCGGTGTATGTGAGTAGTCCGGTAGCTCTCTTGTTTATGGAACAACGGTTTACTACGAGATAACATTAAATGGATACGGAAGTTCCGTGGGATAGAAATTATTGCGAAAAGTGAATTGCATGATAACGTGAGAACCGTTGTGGTGCCCTCACCAAAGACTGCAGTACAATAGCGGAGATGTTGGCGTATTACACATACAAATGCACTGTAGGCGTTAAGCATTTGGGGAAACATTGTGGGTTTAAATGGACCAAAGGCTATGCTATGACACATTCTGTGCAGCCAGCAACATGTAACAATTACCGGCGTCCAGCTCATTTCAGCAGTCATTTACCTCTATTGCGTACGATAGCATTTATTTCATATCTTCAGTGTAGTCGGGAACACCTAGTACTTACCGTCCGCCAGCTTATTGGAGTAGAAAATCAGTCCCGTCGCATATGGAAGCATTGCTGTGCCATCTTCTGTGCAGCCAGCAACCACTAACACTTACGAGTGGCCAGCTTATGTGAATAGTCAGTGGCCTCTTTCATATTTCTTAGCATCGCTGTGACATCTTCATTAGAGTTGAGATCGTCCATTAAATCAAATTACACTAAATTAAATAAATATACTCTTTTTTAAATATTAAGTGGAGTGGCGACGATCTTATACTTACAGGCCCCCAGATTATATGAGCAGTCAGTCAGCTCTATTGCATATGTTTGCATCGCTCTGACAACTTCGGTAGATTTGCGATGCTTTCATAATTACCGGCCACCAGGTTAAATTAGCAGTCCTTTAGCTACATTGCATCTAAATAAATAAATAAATACATTCCTTCTTAGAATAGTAAGTGGAGTGGCGGCGATCTAATACTTACAGGCCCCTAGATTATGTGAGCAGTCAGCCAGCTTCATTGTATAGGTTAGCAGCGCTGTGACAACTTAAGTAGAGTCGAGATCCTCTGATAATCACCGGCCACCAGCTTATGCATCAGTCCTCGCATATACATAAATACATAAATACATTCCCTTACAAATATTACGTGCATTGGTGCCATTTAGTCCTTACCGGCCCCCAGATTATATGAGCAGTCAGTCAACTCCATTGCATATGGTAGCATTGCTGTGACACCTTCTGTGGAGCCAGCAACCAATAATACTTAAGAGCGGCCAGCATATTGCAGTTGTCGGTTAGCTCTATTGCACATTGCAGCATTACCGTTAGACAATATATGAAGCAGGCAACATATTTTAATTACTGCCAACTACCTTCTTTCAGTAGCCCGTTTTATGTAATGCGTATACTGAAACGCATAGCCGCCTCGTTATTTCTTTGTAGTCCGACGATAACCATTCCAAAAGCCTTTGCAGACATGTATACCTATTTACGGTCTACCGGTTATTTATTTACCTAAATAATTTTAAAAGCGTTTTCTCTATTAAAAAAGCTATAGCTAAACTCATTCATTTACCTGCATAATATATCACTAGGCGTATCAAGAAAAAGACAGATTATCTAAATTTTGGATTCTCCTTGCATAGTCATGTCTTTTTTACATCGCCTGACGCTACCGCATTATCACAGCATCTTGTACTGCATGCAAATTGCTCGCAAATGTCCTAACCATTGAGTGTGCCATTAACGCCTGCTAAACAAGCGCCGATTACAGCATATGTAACGGAGTTCCTGGAATAGGGTACCGGCGGGAGCTGGAAAACGGGCACGGAACGAATCAACGGCGGTAGAAAGCAGCACGGTCAATCACAGCGGACACACGACGCGAGAAGCACACACAGCAACCGGGCACTCACAGAATCGCAATACGCAAGCGTGACACGGGCAAAACGAGCAGACACGGAGGAAGCACGTTTATCCACAACAGGAAAAAACAGAGGAGTGTACAGGACCTTGATAAGACAATCAAAACAAAAAGGGAATGTCAGAGTTTTGGGTCGGTAAAGTGCCTTCGCACGTTTTCATATGTCTGCGGTTTCTCGAGAATCTGCAAATGAAAGAGAAAAGAAAGAGATCATTTAAGTAGTCTTTAAAACGACCCATGGCGGTTTCGATTTCGTTACACCACTCCCCCCTTCCGGCGAAGACACTGTCCTCAGTGTCTCAGTGTCCTGAATACTCGCCGAGCCGCCTTCGGGGGGTATCTCCACAGTGTGTTCCACGATCGGGAGGCATCCGGGTGGGACGACTTCCTCCTTCGGAGTAGAGGCTGAAGATCCCGCTGGTTTCAGCTGATTGTAATGCACGGTCAGAACGTCGGAATTTGGTTGAGCGACATCTCGGACGACATACACCGTGGGTGAACGGACGAACACAATCTCGTATGGCCCTTGCCACTGTCGGTGAAACTTCGCTGCTGCGCCAGGCGGAGGTCTTGGGCGGTGCAACCATACGCGATCTCCAATGTGATATTCAGGGCCCCTACTGTGCCGATCATAACATACTTTCTGACGATGCTGTGCTATCCTTGCGTGTTCTCCCGCACACAGAAAGGCTGATCGAAGACGTTCGCCAAGCTGTCGTACGTAGTCTAACAGAGAACAAGCCTCGATTGGGGGAATAGGGGATATCAGCTCCAGAGGCAAACGAAGCTCGTGACCAAATGTCAGGAAGGCTGGAGAATACCCCGTGGTTGCATGCACAGACGCTCGATCCGCCATCATGCATTGTGGAATAGCTTCGTCCCATCGATCTGACTGGTGCCGCTCCATGAAACTCTGCAAAATCCCTTTTATAGTTCGGTTGGTGCGCTCTACTAATCAATTCCCTTGTGGATGATACGATGTGGTACGTGTCTTCCTCACCGAGAGCAGCCGACACACCTCCTGAAGCAGGTGACTCTCGAAGACGGCGCCTTGATCTGAATGCACTGACAGCGGTGCTCCATAGCGGGCAATCCACTCATTTACGATGGCTGCCGCAACCGTTGCCGCATCAGGATTATTGATAGGTATGGCCTCGCACCATTTCGTAAAATAATCTATAAGAGCAAGGAGGTGGCGGTTCCCGTTCCTTGTGACTGGCAAAGGACCCATTAGATCGACTCCAACTCGCTGACCTGGGGACGTGGCCACTATCTGTTCCAATGGGGCCCGGGATAGGGGGTCTTCGATTTGATAGCGGCACAGGTCTCGCAGGCGTTACATAGCTTCACGACGTCGGCGTGGATTCCTGGCCACCAATACCGTTGACGTATGGCTGTCTCCGTCTTTAGTTGGCCAACGTGACCTAACTGCTGATGGACTGCTTGTAGTACGCCCGGCACTCTCGACATAGGAGTAATCACTTTCGGGCCCAGGTCATCCATGAGGAACAGCGTCCCACCAATGATTCTCAATCGGCTCCAGTGGTCCCATAGTGAGCGTTCGTCTTTCGAACGGAATTGCATTTCCGTACCCCATGGTTTAGACGATCCTTCCACTTGCCGCATATAAATGTTAGATATATATGGGTCTTGGGCTTGATCCTCTGACCACGTTGTATCAGTTTCCGAGTGGTGTAGAACTGCATTTATTTCGTCCAGAGCGGGAATTCGAGAAAGGGCATCTGCGTTGGCATGCCGTGCTCCCGGCCGGTACTCACAGGTAAAATCGTACTCTTGTAGGCGTTCTTGCCACCGCGCGACTTGTCCCTCCGGGTTACGGAAGTTTTGTAACCATTGCAGAGATTGATGGTCAGTCCGCACAAGGAAAGGTTTTCCGAGTAAATATGGTCGAAAATACTTCAAGAAATACACCAAGGCCAACATCTCACGTCTCGTTGTGCTATACTTACGCTCTCGCTTGTCCAGTCGCGGCTAGCATAAAAGATCACGGTTTCCCCAATAGAAGTTTTCTGCGACAAAACAGCGCCAATCGCCTCGTTACTGGCGTCGGTGTCTAGGACAAAAGGCCCAGCTCGTTCGGAAGTATCCGGGAGACCTAACAGCGGTGGCGACGTGAGGCATTCTTTTAGTCGTCCGAAAGCGCTGGCACACTCGTCCGTCCAAACAAACTTCCGTCCTTTTTCCGTCAGGCGATGTAACGGCGCCGAGATCGAAGCAAAATTGCGCACAAACCTCCGGTAGTAAGATGCCAGTCCCAAAAAACTACGCAATTCATCAACTGATCTGGGTTGTGGCCACGACCTTATCCGTTCGCACTTGTCGGGGTCCGTTTGAATGCCGTCTGGCGTTATTACGTGTCCCAAAAAGTTAACCTGCTCGCGGAGAAAACGGCACTTTCGTCCCTTCAGCTTTAATCCAGCCTGCCGTAACCGCTCCAAAGCTGTACGTAGACGGGTGTTGTGCTCTTCGACCGACCTACCATGCACTATCACATCATCCAAATATATCAAACATTCCTTGGGTACGAGGCCCTCCAATACTTTCTGCATCAGGCGCTGGAAGGTGGCTGGGGCATTAGCCAACCCGAAGGGCATGGTCTCGAATTCGTACAGCCCGGATGGTACAATGAACGCGGTTTTCTCCCTATCGGACGGACGGACCTCCACTTGCCAATACCCGGAGGCCAAATCGAGAGTAGTAAACCATCGCGCACCATGAAGAGCACCAAATGTGCCGTCAATGCGAGGGAGGGGGAAGGGGTCTTTACGGGTGACTTCGTTTAGCTTTCGGTAATCTACACAAAGTCGTAGAGAACCATCCTTCTTCTTCACGAGTACGATAGGAGACGACCAAGGCGATGTCGATGGGCGAATAACGCGCATATCAAGCATCTCCTGGATCATGCGATCTAGCTGGGCTTCGTAATGAATGGGCACCCTTCGCGCCCGCTGGCGAATAGGATGCTGACTACCTGTATCAATTTCGTGTTGGATGACGTTGGTGCGCCCAAGTTGAGTGTCGCAAAACAGATCTTCATAATTACGCAGCATAGAGAGAAGTGAGGCTTTTGAGTCTGGGGAAATACCACTGTGGTTACGCAAAGGCTCAATGACATCAGTCTCGAACTGTGATGGTTTCGAGGTGGCTTCTAAAACTGTGCAAACTCCCCGTGAGTGACACAGCTGCGTGTTGACAGGAGTGGACTTTGGTAATAGATTCGCGGTACCAAGCTGCAGCAAGCTTCCATGCTTAGCCAAAAAATCCATCCCTAGGATGGCGTCCCAACTTAGGTTACGACAAACTAGAAACTCGTGTACTGCAGTAACATGTTCCAGTTGGACTTGAGCCAACACTGCGAATTCGACGGACAACTCAGCCCCGTTGGCCGTTAACACTCGTGGCCTTCTCTGAGTAGTGGCGCGGTGACCCCCGAGGCGGTCGGCTATTTCTAGACGCAACAACGAACATGACGCACCGGTGTCAAGCAAGAACTGGATGTTAAAACCATTGAGGCAGCCAACGGTGGTTAAAGGTCGAAACGGAGCATTACGAACAAAAGTGGACGCAAGGAAGCCGGATGGATGAAGACGTGACTTACCTTGCGAACGTCGCGGCTTGATCGGCGGGTTATGTCCGCAAAATTGCGCACGATTTCCAAAGCGACGGCAGTACCAACAATCGCGCCTGGACGGAGTGGAGTTGAAGTTAAATGCTCTGCTGTCGGAAATGGACACGTTTCTCAGTGCCGAACACAAAGTGGCCTGTCCATACTCGTCGCGATCGTCCATTGAATCCAGGGACTCGTGAAACTGTGCCTTGTTCATGGCATCCGTGAAACTGCAGGGCAGCATCCCAGCTAGTTGGTGACGTAGGGACCTGTCGTGCAACCCGGTGCAAAAACGCTCAGCCAGCCACTTATCCCGCTCGGCGTTGGAGAGATCGGGAAAGGCTCTCAAGGAGAGCTCCTGAAGTGCGCGCGCGAACGCTTCGACCGTTTCTCCCGACTGTTGGGTACGAGCAGCGAATTTCTGTCTATACAGGACTGCGGCTTCCTGTTTCCGAAACAGTCCGCGCAGTGATTCCCATATTTCTGAAGCTGGCGCCGTTGGAGGGATTCCAGTTGCGCGGAAGAGGCGCGTGGCTTCCTCGCTCAAAAAACTGAGAATGTAAGGGCCCACGTGCTTTTCGGGAATACTGGAAAGGTATAAGGATACATGAAACTCCCAATTGTCAAAATCATCCCCAGGCCGAAAAACTGGGGGTTGCCTCGGCACAGGTCGAAAATCCGAAAATTCCTGGGTAACAACACGTAGTTGCGAGTTCATTTTTTTGGGGCTGACATTTTCCTTCTCCATTGCGATCCCACCTCTGTCACCAAATGTAACTGAGTTCCTGGAATGGGGTACCGGCGGGAGCTGGAAAACGGCGGTCAATCATCCGAACTGAACCTCATCTCGCGTAGACCGTATTGCCATTTACTATCGGGATGACCTTAAATGTTAGGCCATTACTGAACATTCCCTTGTTATTCCTGACGCATTATATTTTGCCGACTGGCAGTTAGCGGGTCAAAATGGTGAATCACAGAAGAAAACGAGTGATTCTTGCCTCTTAGCAGTTGTCTACAGACCACTGAGCTCCTCCGCACACAGTGACAAGATTTTGATGAACAGGCTTTACAATGCGATTTCACAAAATGCTCTCAGTACCTTCTAATGGGCGGTTTCAAGGTTTTTAAATTGTCTGTGTCCCCTAATGAGCCATCGGTTAAGTCAAAACACCTTGAGTTCATCGGTGTGGCAGTTTGTATAACCATGTACATAGACCTACCAGACATCGCGATTCAAACATGCCATCATTACTGGACCTAACCCTGACAACTGAAGAGTTGATGGTTGAGTCAGTCGCCCACGAACCTACAGTAGGCAGTAGTGACTATTCCGTAATAAGACTCGTTCATGTGTCTTACACCAGTGTGCCATGATAACGAAAGTGAAATCCAACGAAATACTATGGACTCTACTGTTTCACAACAAAGCGGCAACCATTGATTAGGGCCTACAGACTCATAGTTTTGGCGAACGATGCATGGAATTAATTGAAACGTAAAGTTATTTGGGTCATACAAGCAGACTCAAAAGTTGTACCAATTACGAATATCAGGCCGGAATAACAGGTGGATCCGAAGCAGAACACCAAGTGGATCAACAGAAGAGATAGGATCTGGAGACAACCTAAACTAAGCCCATGTGATATCTCATGGTAAAGTATAAAGCAATCAGCAACTACTACAGATCACTTATTAGGACAGACAATTACGAGCGACAGGAGAAACTGGTGCTCAAGTTTGCGAGTAACAACACAATGCTATACAAGTATGTGAACAATAAAAGAAAGGTTAAACTTGGAATACCACCACTTAAGATGGCCAGTGGCTAAATGGGCTACTGCTGTAGATACTACAAACGCTCCACTCCTGCAGTTTGGCTTGGTGAATACAAATACCATGGAACCTTTGCTCTATCAACCTCCGATAAATGCCGTCGGCTTATCTAGTGAAACATGTATCCAGAGTCGTCGTGAAAAAATTACAGTCTCTCCTGGAAAACAGTGCCTCGGGAATCGACAAGATCTACCCGAAGGTACTCAAAACTCTTAAATCAATATAGCAGTACATCCTGTAACGTTTTTCCAGGGTCTGTTTGATTCCCACACCCGTCTGAGTGGAAAAAGGAATTTAGCACACCGATATATAAAGGAGGTAAGAGATCGGATCCTGCCAGCTATCGATTAATTACTCTCCCACCTGTTTTATGAAAAGTGGTGGAATCAGTAATCGCAGATTAACTGATACGATATTTTAAATTCTGCAGATATTTTCCAATGTTCAGCATGGTTTCAGACACAGACGATGTTACACCACACGTGCTCCTTGCTCGGGATTCATGGACCAGAGCAGCTGATGAAGGAGTCCCCATAGAGGTGGTTTACTCAGATTTTTCTAAGGTAACCGACAGGGTCAATCGCTTCGTTCTCCTCCAAAAGCTTGCCGTCTACGGTATCAAGGGTACCCTGCTCACCTGGTTGGAAGATTACTTATAAGACAAAACCATTAAAGTAAGAATAGCTAGCACTCACTCCGAAAGCTTGTGGGTAGCCCGTGGTGTACCGGAAAGACCCGTCCACAGCCCGCCACTTTTTTCCGTTTTAATAAATGACATCCTAGAACATACTTTATCACCGATGCTGATATTAGGAGATAATGTTTAAATATGGAGAGCAATTCTTTCAGAATCCGTCCTTTCCTATCTGCAAAATGATCTGAACCGGATCCACAAATGGGTAGAAAGGAATCAACCCCCACTGAACCCCACAAATTGCCACCTGCTGACGGTGCAGCTTAGGCAAAACACATCTTGGACGGCACGTTTTGCAAAAGGTAACTAGTGAACGAGACTTCAGTATCATGGTCCAAGAAAGTCTCGGCAATTCGCTTCAATGCTCGAAATCAGCAAATGTGGCGAACTTGAATTCGAGGCTTCTGAGGCGAGCTCTCTGCACCTTTGAGCGACGGCTAGTGCCACTGCTGATCAGTACATATCTTCCTCCCATTTATGATATGCGTTTCAAACCTAGCACCCATTTTTAAAACGAGATACTCGTCTCTTGCAGCACTCTCAATGAAGGGCTACCAAAGCGAAACGTATACTATCCGGTCTCAGTTACGAACTACGCCTTCCTTTGCTGGGTGTCTTCTAATCAGAATACCGACTGGTTCGAGTGGATCTCGTCCGTATATACAAGATAACAACTAAAAGCGATCACCCATGTGCGTCACTGTTAACCCTAGCCCCTTACAAACAAAGTCGAGACCATCAACTGAAACTAGTGACGCAACCCGTTTGGATTGTAGGAAGTATTTTTACTCACTTAGAAACTGTTCCCACCGGAATGCAATACCAACACAAGTGATGAACGCACTAACATCGAGACATTCGAGAGAATGCTAGACTTTCATCTCAGTGCTAAACGCTGCACAACAATGTGATAAAGTGCGACGTTTTTACTACTGATTATTCACGTTCCACGTTGGAACATTTTGATTTTAATTTTCTTGTACATTTGTATCCTGTGTGTCATGTAAAGTTATGCTTTTTATCCCATCTAACACTATTGAAAGATCGGACAATTGAAACCATTTGAAAGTTAACTCGCGATTACTGATGAGTAGTGTGGATTTTGTGCAATTTGGATGTAGTTCGTTGCCATCTGTCAGTGGGGTCTGAAAAGTCACTATTCGGCCGTTCCGGATTTATGACTCCCGTCAGCTGTGCGCTTAGGGAATGAGCAGTGCTATGTCGTTGTCGACTGTTAGTTATGCAGGTCCGGCGCCGTCATCCATGATTAAATGGCACAAGTCGCTGGCATCCGGGATTCGTGAGGTCGTATCACAGCAGGTCTGGTGGTCTGGTGCTCTTCCAGAAGTGAGGGAGCCTGCCCGACTGCCAGCTAACCGCTGTGAACTGCACCCAAGTAACCCGCTACTAACCTTCCTCGTGGCTGATCTGTGCATCAAGTCCCTCCGCACTCCCAGGAGGCCGTGGTTCTCGGTACCTATTCGAGGGTAAGGGTACGCCATAGTTGTTGCTGTACTTAACACTATTTCGTCGGCCAGGTAATCGGCCATGTAAGTGCGCCTGGCAAGATTAGTGGTAACTGTACTGAGGAGACAATGTGAAATACATGCGTTTACCAGACGTAGTGTAGGATAGTGTTGTATTATATTCATTGGATATTTGTTAAAATTACACTGTCGGACAGCTACGATACATCTGGGAAAACCTAGAACAGCTGATCGGTTGTTTGGTGACTCGTTGGCAGTGCATGTTATCAGGTGATCTTCATTGATCCGTGAAGTTCTAATTCGCTCCGATGGCTGTGCCTTTTGGGCTGCAGTGGACTGCGGTACCTGCCTTGTCTAAGTGACAAGCTGTGATAAACTCTGATCCACTCATCAGCGCCACGCGCGTTACCTACCTACAGAGAACATGGCTAGCATCTCTGTGCGTTCTCGCTCATAACCTAACAGATAAAATGAATAATCTTGATAACCCCTGGACGGTTGTATTTGCAGTTTCATGATTTATCAGCTACGCAATAAATATCTAGTGGAGGGCGGTTTAGACGAAGAATCTCCAAAAGTCGTGTTTCACTGAGCAAAAATCTGATCATCATGTAGCTTGATCTGAAACGTATTCTTACGTTTGTAGAGTGGGTTCATGGCCAGATGGACACATGTCGAGTGCCATTTGTTGCTCCAAGTTGCAGGTGCTCATACCCTGTTGATGCATGTTTAGCAAACGGACCTACCGTTTTACTGATCAGCTAGGCCTGTTTATCGGTGCTTATTCTGCTAAAGTGCAGTCTGTCGCATTTTTGGACCCAGTTATTATCAGTTTCCCACTGCCTAAATAGGTAGGACAACAACTCCATCAGACGACCACAATGGTTGAAAAAATGTGGTTTGAAACATAATGGTATCCTTGGGATCGGGTTATCAAATCCTAGCTCCTTGATCCACTTTTACTCAAGTACCCTGCATTTAGTTGCTGACATCAAAGCGGATTGTATATCAGGCAGTTTCTAATTGTCAGAATTAATTGGGATTGTTGGTGCTCGTCTTAGTGCTTTGCTTATCAAAAGATAATCCTCGTGTTTGTGGTAGCCGATCATGGAGCCTCTTACTTGGGATGGTTCCATTAGCGCAACCAACCTGCATCCTTATAATCTACAATCCAGCGTTTTCATCCTTTCCGTTACCTACCGAACCATTAAGTGTATCAAAATATCTGTGCCAATTTTGCAAGGTCCGAGTACTAAACCTGACTCTTGGTGTGTGAACAACAGCCAGAAACGATGGATCACAAAAGGAGAAAAAGTAACCAATAATTGTAGCAGTAGGTGGTTAAGGTTTGCTAGGAAGCACACAATATTTGGGTCGATGGATAGTTAGAAGCACTATTTAAACAAAGGCTATTAGGACGCGGACATGTTAGAAAGCGGCATAGTTAAAACCGTTTACTCTTGTTAAACCACACACATCAGACTCTGTGAAAACAGACAGAAAAGACGCTCATTCCATTACAATAATTGGATGACAATAAAACATGCTGGGGAAATCGTATTGCCCAACGCGCTTTTATATCCTAAGCTAAAAAAACCCGTTCGTATGATCGCTCACTGAAACAGAGCATGACTGCATCTCACGGTGGTAGCAGGCGGTTTGCAGTGTGTTTGCAGTTAAGTTGGCAAACAGACGTTGGCTTCTACGGTTGTCATGAACACAGAACAATGAAAAATGGCTTAAGCCGGGCACCAACCAGTTGCTTTGCAGGACGCCAATTTGACACAACCGTTCAAGTTCTTTCTCCATATTTTTTTCGGTCCATAACGCGGCCCCTCGCAATCCACCTGCTTAATTCTCAATCCGACTTGAGGTAGTAAATAAATATGTTTTGATTTCAAAGATTTGTGGACAATTTGTTGTTCTCGGCAGCGTTAGGTACGCCTGCTTAAGTATGGTCAGGACTGTGTAAACCTGTAAAAGACAACGATTATAAGCTGATTGGAAGAGCCGGAAGCTGTTCAGATATTGCCCAGGGGGAAGACTCGTGGCACACAACGAAGTGGAACGGAAGGTTTTATTTATTTACAAATAACACGCGTCAGTGTTGCATAATCAGATACTTCGCAAAATGATAACCCAGTGTCTTTTGTAAGCCGAGAAAGAGGGACTAGATAAGTGGTTGCAAAGGCACTTGGGTTAAGGAGCACTATGTTTAGAGCAGAATCGAACTGACGTGGGTAAATATACTTAAGAACTGTAAGTTGGGATGGAAGTTGTATGTTATTAGCGGGTCACGAAAATGTTCCACGGAGTGCATCGACATGATCGAACTTTTACTTTGTGTCCTGCATATACGATGTGCTGACAACATTAACAAACGTAATGCAATTAGCTTCGATCGCCTTTTCAGTAATTTCACAACGCGTGGTGTAATGGTCTTCTTTAGATTATTGCAGTCGCCCGATCCCCAGAAGTACACATTATGCTGACCGACTGTTATCGCGCTCGGGCGTAAAAGAACTGAAGCTCCGTGCGCGGATCGTTCAGTTGTTTTCCTGTTTTCAAAATTCAACGAGAACACTTGACAAGATTTTTCGAAAGCAGCAATGTGGAAGTTGCCGGACCAGTGAATAGCAAGAATGAGGCAATTCCACTTTTCGATAATAACTACGTGCCCCATTGACTACTGCATCAGTGCCTCGTAATTGCTTGCCTTTTGAGTGTCCAAAGTAACGTGCTTCAGGTGCAACTGCCAGGAAAGATGGAACATCCAGTTTTGAAAGCCGGCTGGTTGCTATCAAATGAATGAACTACGATCTAGACGTTGCAACTTATACTTGTACAGAATTTGTTAAACGCCTGTAGAAAGTTAGTTACTGAAGAACGGTTAACCACTCCAGGAGTTAGCAAGTGGCATATGCCATCGTTATGTTTTAATAATGCCAATTGACTTAGGACAACTACTTGTTGGTTAGCCCGTGGGTAAGGTCTTTTTCTTATCTGTGCAGGCGCAAGACGGAAGTAATCGCGGAGAACACAGTCGCACGCGCACGTGGTCTACCTTGGCAAGCCAACGATCTGGACGTGTTCCGATTTTTCAGTGGACTCAATATTGCAGACGGTGGTATCTGTTTGATGCTGAGCAAAATCGGTCGACGTAATGGGGAAGCATTGATACGTTTCACTGACCCGGAACAACGTGAACTGGCCCTTTGCCGTCATAAACATCACATGGGACAACGCTACATTGAAGTGTACGGAGCACACAGTCAGGAATTCATCGCATTTGCCACGAGTAGGTTTGGTTCTGCACACACTGAAACCAAATTCAGAATAACACATAAATCTTTGGGATTGTTGCGTATCAGTTGCTGTGAAAGCCATTATGATAAATAGGTCGTGTAACTGCATGCTTCTTATCGTTTACTCCTGCGTTAGTTACGTACTTTGCGGAGAATCAAATCACTGCCACTGTGTGTGACCCATTTGGTCGAGTTGATGCGCTTGATGAACTAGGTTTGGGCAAATTACTGGTTGCCGTAGGCTGCCTGGTTAACGCGTCACCACAGGCCATCAAGGTTAGGCTAATCTGTGAGAAGATCTATTTCTACACGAAGCCCGTCGAACATAAAATTGTTCTACCTGAATGCTGGTCACAGGTAGTGGATTGGAAAGTGTCTCGATTGAGTGTCTCGTCTCCTCACATAATGTGTAGCAACGTCAAGAATAGCAAGCGCTTCCGCAAAACAGAGATTCCTTCTCTAGCTCAGATCTTGTTGAGAACACAGTATTTAAACATTGGAAAATTGTATTTAATGGGAATAAAAGCTTGAGCTTTACATGACCCATAGGGTAAAAGGAGTTTGGGTCTGGTCTAATGAAAGGCCAATCAACCTTATAGCGGGTTGGACTCGCGTGTTAGCCGTATCTTCATCGGGCTTATGCAGCATTTAAACAGAATGTACGCCGGCTCAGAGCGTGACATCTCAGCATGCCCTCCGAAACGGCTTTGGAAAGGAAGTAGGTAGAAGAAAAAAAGAAATTCCATCCAGTAGAAGGTAGTTATATTAGGGAATATCGCGGTGTAGCTCGGCCAGATGACAGTCCAGGCGGGTCTTAAAGTCCGCCACAGTGGGTACCAAGACTTAATCGGCAGGCAGAGCATTCCAAGGTCGGCAGATTCGCAAAGCGAAGTAGTGTCGTCTGCAGTTCAGCCGACTGTGCTGATGTGTGAGCATCAGTGGGTGGCCAAGTAGGTGGGAGCCCGATTGGTGCAGTGTGAGTAGGTCGCCACAGGTATGTCCAGGGTTGGATAAAATCATGAATACAAGAATCAGGTCACCCCGTAGACGTCGGCACTTAAGCGATTAGAGGCCCAGGCACTGAAGTCATTGTGGATAATCTAGGTGCTTGAAACCTCGGACCAGTTTGGTTGCTCAAGGTTGTGGGGCTTCGAGTATACGTTGGTCCTTCAACAACCAAGGGCTCCAAGCCTGAATAGCGAACTCCAAGTAGGGTCGAAGAAAAGCGTTGAGGAAGAGGCGGAAATTGTTGGGGTCAATTTGACCGAAGGCTCGTTTCTGCAATCCAATCATGCGGTTAGCAGCAGCAGCTGCATTCCGGCAGCAAGCGGATACGGAAAGACTCGTCTTGGTAATGATACCCAAGTCTCTTTCGGCTGAAGAGATCTGGAGGATAGAAGCTCCCAGGTAATATATAGGAAAAAAAGCGGAAGGGCGGGTAGAAAGGAAGCGTCATTTCGAAACGTTAAGTGGAAGGTTGTTTTCTATGGACCACTGATATAGACGGTCGAGGTCCGTTTGAAGTGCGTGGGCATTGTCCGGAAGGTTAATTGTGCGCCACAGCTTCGCGTCATCCGCGTATATCAGCAGCGGAGACTCCACTTACGGTGTGACGTCGTCAATGAAGGCTAAAAAGTGGTGCGGTCTGAGAACGGACCCTGTGGAACTCCGCTTGTGGGAAGGATGCGTGGAGACAACGCTCCTTCGACGCGTAGTTGGAAGGTACGGTTTTGAAGGTAGTTCCGGATCCAGTCCATCAAGGCCCCTGAAACGCCGTAAGACAACAGTTTCTGCAGTAGAATCTTGTGGTCGACCTTGTCGAAGGCTTTGGCGAAATCCAGGAATATAACATGCGTTTCTAGGCCAGAGTCGGCAGCAGTCGTACAGCTGTCCCTGGCAAGTAGCGTTCCAAAGGGTAAAAAATTCTTCGTGCCCTTTGGGACCACCCGTTTTGGACCAAATCTTTGACTTCTTCTAGCTTCGATGAAACAACTGGAGTACTAGCTGGCTACCCACTGGCTACTCGTTGTTAAAGCAGCTTTAATCATCTTTCATTGACAGAAGTCCTACATTCGTTTCGCCGTACCATGTCCTCTACAAGTTTCTTGCATGCAAAAGATCTTGAACAGATTCGGGGGCATGCGCTCAAGGATGGTATCGGCAGGTAGCCAGCAGTAGTACTCAAACTGCGGAGCCCTTGATACGGCTCTCAAAACAGCTGGTTTAGGCCAATGTCAGTGATTCACGGGTTCAGCTGTAGGTGATCCCAAATGTTCCGTTAGACATATACCTTACTAAGAGCATTAAATAAGAGAGAGGATCCGAAGCTTTGCAAGTCAAGCAATAAGATTTCTCACGAATAGCCGTGCAATACCACAACCACGCAAATTTTACTGAACATCCTATCGGAATGCGTGTTGCGCGATAATCAATACGTTACGCATACAAAGGAAAATATATAGGAACATCATTATATATATGTGCATATATATATGTAGGAGAATTCCACTGAGTGCGTTGCATATTTTTCACGAACTTTGACCATTACACTTGCCAAACCGGCATACCAGTTGTTGACGTGCAAATAGGGAAGATGAGGAGTTCCTTGCTTTTCCTAGATAGAGCATAGCTCCCAAGCAATTAAAAAAAACAAATGCGTGAAAGAACCACCTGGTTCAGCAGCAAATTCAAGCTGTACTTTGGATGAAGTGAATCATGGACTTGGGCCTTAGATGGATTCAGTTTTGACAGCAACCCTTGGAATTCAGCTTCAGCAGGAAGTAGAAACGCAGTCTACACTGAAGCAAACCTCACTACTTTCCAATTCTCAGATCAGGATTACCATTAATGAAGTGCTTAACTAGTAACGGCACCAGCCGCGAAATGCATGACTGTAAGCGGCAGAATTCAAAAATCTATAGCTGGAGCACTTAAGTATTTCAGTTGGGAGGTGATTTGGACATTGAATAGTCAGGCTTGCACCCAGACTACAAAGCTCTGTGCTGTTATGATATGATCGTTTCGTACATGTGAACTACAAATGTGACTATCTTTCTTCCTGATTTGCTAGCTGAAACTTCCGAGGCGGAAGAATTCCTGAAGCGATTTGTAAGTCCCCGTCAAACCCTCGTTCGAATGCGGGGACTGCCTTACTCGGTGAACGCTGAGCAAATTGTAAGTTTCATCATTACCAAATCAATCCCAATGCATTTCATTCGAACCCCGTGTGTTTTGTTCACGTTGTGACTCCGATCCACTTCTTTCAAGGCCATTGTTAAGTTGTTGGTTGCAATCAAGCTCAAAAATCCACTCTTGAAGACAGACGATTCAGTTTGTACCTCACTCATTAAGCGATTACTTAGAGTTCTTCGGATTATCCTTTTCATATAACATTACTTCATTGAGCCCAACTGCGTTTGCTTATGCAAGCTTAGCAGTTTTACTCGAATCCCTTAGTAGGGACTTAATGATGAATATTACGGATGCAGCAGGCACGATCGATCATGTCATTAGATTCACATGCTTAATATCGTTGCACAACAATCACTCTACTTGTGTGGACATCTAAATTGCCCCCGCGATTTTACTTGAGGAAACAATGAGCTGAAGCCATGCCGAGTGCCCATCCTAAGCATATCATTAAGCACTACCATAAAATGCGGAAGAACATCTCGCTATCATGCGATTGGTTCAAGCTCAGAGAGTCAAAATTGTTAACTTATTCTAGTCAGAGCCAATTTGACTTCGCCTGACCTGCGTACACGTAGCACTAGGTAGTCGACACCACAAGGATGGCAGCGCTTACGACTTCTAGTAAACTTGCAAGAATACAAGGATTGCTGAAGCAAACCAGTGCCATAGCTACGCGAATTCGCGGTATGCATTACGTATGAACCCCAACATTTCCACTTATCTGCGAGCTTCTTGAAGGTTGTGTGACGCGCTCTTGTAGAAGATTTGTCAAGTGCTGCAGCTGTATTTCTTACTAAAACACGTCCAGCTGCGTCTTCCAAACGTTCTCTTTGTTTCTGGCCATCGGTTAGGTCCGTTTTTGACTCGTTACCGTCTGGTTAAATTATTATCTTTTTAATACCAGCTTCTGGTGCAGTGGCATCTGCTATTAGTCCAAAACAATCTGATGGCTGGAGCTTGGTCAAACTCGTCGCCGTCGTATGTTCCATCAGCTCTCCGCCGATGTATATCTTCGGGATATCCCACGCTTAAAAGTTCCCGAAGAACTCATGGATAAAGTCAATGAATGCGTCAACTATGTCTTCCTATGATATTAACTGTTTTGTAAGCGCTTTAAAGCACATTTTCGAGTTAGACTACTGCTGTTACGAAGGTGACTGGTTCATGCTAAAAGATTTGGAGTACCGATCCGAATACCTGAAGAAAAGTCACGTAAATGAATGGAAAAGGCGTGTTGCTAGGGTGCACAATTATTCCATGTATTGGCAGAAAATACGACATCGGACAATGCGAAGCTAGCTACGGAAGGATGTGAGGGACCGCGCGAATGAGAGTCATATTCAATCCAATCGTGGCGCCGTATGTGTGCATCGGTATGTGTTGGGTCAGACAAACAAATGCAAAATACATTTCGGCATTCTGCAAAAACCTCTAACTGTACAATTACATGAAAGTTTGTTTAGTATTTTACATCACATGCTCAGGGAATCTCCAAACTGTTGCACAGCAAACTACCGAACGAGAACAGCATTCAAATGCGATAAGATTTCGCTACAATTACGGTAAAGTTCCCTGTTTTCTAGAGCAAATCGACTTTAATGGTAATTACTTTGATGAATATAAATAACTGAGTCTCCTAGTAAATGCGGCCAAAGGGCCTTTTTCACGGCTTTTTCCCAAAGGTTTTTGTGTATTTTTCTCTGTCACGGACTCTCCAGTCTGGTTGCTCGTAACACTCTCTTGGAGGAGCTAATCCCATCAGGTAAGAGAAGATGTATTTACATCATTCTGGACGTTAGGTAATGGGGTTTACTAATTTTTCTTATGGAAGCGGGGCGAAGAGATTTGGCTGTGACATGTTTGGAATATTTTGCAGTACGCAGATCTGTGTTGGTATTTTTACATCTGCACGCCACCACAAAGTCCAGAAGATGCATAGTATATCCACCGCATTAACAATGTGACACGCTCCGGCCGAGGCTTCTATGACGTTCTGGAATTAACATGTTAGTTATGTCATCTATTCTCACTAACCATGCTATGATAGCCCATGTTTATTCCCGGTGGAAGTGGGGAATGCGGATTGCTGTGAACTCGTTTGCGTGCACAGTTGTACATGGTATGGGAAAACCCAAACATTATAATATATGGTCGTATCATCAGTAAAGTGACTCTGAACTGACGGTTTTCCAATTAGCTTCAGTTCTTCGACAACAATCATTGTTCGGTGCAGTTTGGTTCCGACGGTATCTTGTTTGTGAATCGACCCGACGGACGTGCAAGTGGGGACGCGTTCGTCATGTTTGAAACCAACGAAGTTGCTGAGAGAGCCCTGAAAAGTCACCGACAACATATTGGAAATCGGTACATAGAGCTGTTTAAATCCACACCGGCAGAAGTCAACCAGGTGAGTGTTGTAGAGTTTAAGGTGACTATTTTTCTAGTATACAAGGAGCTATCATGTTGGTTTTCTGTCACATAATCTGGTCATCCTGTTGCGCTAATTTGGTGTCAACTGGTTGATCAACCTTCAGGCACCTCCCGCGGTACCTCCCAGGACACTTTGTCGAATACGCCGACGTGTGTAGCCTGATAAACTTACATGCCGAACTGTGCCGCTTAACTCTTTTGGAGCGGCCGGACGTCTTAGGACTTACTGAGACTTTGTTGAACTCTGACGTCATACCACGGGAGGTCGCCTTGCCAGGATAGTCTTGTTTCCTATGCGACCAAAAATCAAAGGACTCACAGTATAATTTGACCTCGTTCACACCGCACCGAACCAATCTTAAGTCATCTATGAAACTCCTAAAATAATTTTAAAGTCCTTAGTTTATCCACTAACTCACGAACAACAGGTTTATCTGGGTTACATAAATACCAGCATGTAGGTTTTTGCTTTAAGGTTCATAGCATTTCGTTTTTTTTTCTGGCCACAACAAATGTCATGTGTTCATGAAGGATACTGATTCATCGACAGACCGAAAAAATGGCAAGTTACGGGCTCCTTTTTGTCCCATGCAATTTGAACTTTTACTCATATTTTTTTCTAATTAATTATGCAATATCATGAAATGGTTTCAACACTATTTGATCTTTCCCTTCCACGAAATTGCTTCGCACATCGTCAAGCAATATAGAATTTATCTTCTTATTGATCCATTTAAGCGGTTTTCTACTAACAAAATCTGATATAATACTTTTCAGTCGGAAGCTGAAATAGTATGCTTGCAGTAACAGAGTGACAGCCAGAGGTGGCAAACATCACTAAGTACCCCTGCCAGCTGTCATTAAAAACTTACAGCGCTTTGTAGGTAGGATTAAGTCCTATCGACGTTTCATTCCGCACTGTTCAGGGCTAGCCCGGCAACTTAGCGATATACTCAAACGGAACAACAAATCATTCAGCCAAGCAGGAATTTAATCACCTGTAAACGCAGTTCGCGCGGACGTATAAATCCGGTCTCGTACTCTAATCGTATTTACTGATACACCTCTCATCTAACACACGTTTGCTTACACGTATCTGATCCATATTCAGCAGCGCTATTTTGTGCATTCCATCTCTCGGATCTAACTTGTGTGGATCATCTATACTTTCAACACCGCCCTTTTTTGCTCCGTTTCTCCGGAAACAGAATGTAGGAATTTTCCGAACCCCAAACAACAAACCAAACTTTTGTTCTCAAACGAAAGCAAACTCAGAGGTCTATACGACGAGCCTCTAACCACAGCAGTCCATAGTTAATCAACTTAGCAACCTGACATTTTGTGCACCCATGTCAGAGCTTAACGAGCAAACCATCCATCGGCTCAGTCCATAGTCTGCCAGTGTTGCACGCACCGAACCAGCTGATCTTGAAAATACAGAGGCAGATAGACAACCACACCAGTGACGGTTTTCGACGACCAATCAACAGCCGCCCCTTATTCTACACCAAGGCTGACAGAAGTAGGTAGGTTTCTTTCATGTCACCAAAAGGTACCAACCGGAATTCAATGCGGAAGCTGCCAACGCAAATACAACACTAAATGTGCAAAGTTCACAGTAAGCCAGTTGAAAGTACATAATAGTAAACCAGATGCTCTATGGTTCTGTGAAGTATGCATGGTTATTCCACTGACAAAGATTGTGCATTGACTAGCGAAGAGGCACTAAAGACTGCTGGCACTCAGTGAAGAATTGCGGCCAATCAAAGTTTATTCATTTGGGGAAACTTTGGCAGTGAGCAAATCCCAGAACGTTTCATTAGGCTCCGCTGCAAAACAGCCGAGGAATGCTAGGCAGAGTATTAAAAAGGCGTCCCCTGTGGCTTTTGAATTCGACGCCAACAGCTGCCCAAATACGCTTAAGACAACCACCGCCAGCCCAATGGGAATAACTACGGTCAGGGCCTTATCCTCCCTCCAAACTATTCCGAAACTTCGGATGGACGTCGACATTGTTGATGGTTGGAACATGATTTCCGCCAAAACCAACCGGAAACAGATCTTTAGTTAACCCCACTGGGCTTAAGGTAAATGATAAGGCAAACTTCTATTTGCACAGCTTTCCCCGTCGAACGTAGACAAGCTGGGCAGCTGACATCAATTCGAGCTACACATAGTGTATCATCGATAATCTGCTCCAACCTTCCAGGGTCAAGGTCAAATACCTTAACATTAAAACAGCTTCATGATGTGAACCAGTGGAAATCCATATGTGACATCATAGGTGTTGTAGTTAAGCCCGCCAAATTAACACTGATCGCGTGTCACCCAAACTCAAAGCATTACGGTGAACCGAGAATTCTCTGCGTCTTATTGACTTCGCTGGTGAAACAGAAGCTATTCTATTGTCGACACCGCGCCTTCGGAATGTGTCATGCTCCGTCCGCATCCTCCTGGATATTCCATGGAGCAAGCGCAAACAGGCGAAGCAAGACTGCGAAGAATGCCGAAAGGAATCTGTGGTTGGGACCAGCCTAGTACACGGTGTTCGGGAGGCTGGAGATCATGACAAGCACGAAGCAACCGCGCACGACCGAGAGCAGTGGTGATACATTCGGGAGACCCAGTCCCTGGAAAATGCCATAACGCAGTCGATCTCAAGGCTACACTAGTCGCGAAATTACAAACGAAATCACCCGAGGATTGTAAAAGTGGTGCTACAAACCAGACAAATGCCAGCTATGGTGGCAGAGAGCTGGTATGCAGGCCGTAGCAGCCTTCTTTTCGTGCTCCGGATCAAAGAAGCTTCCCCTAAGCAAATACACGAAAGCAGCTACTTAGTTGCACCATCTCTAGCTAACTGTTCGGATAACTTCACACAGCTAACCAATGAAACTGGCAAACACACCCCATACACTACAAATACAGAGAAGGGCAAAAGTGTAATGGCGGGATCTCTGGATTTGACACAGCTGAGTTCGTAATCACTCTACCCAAAAAACGATTCTTTGCCGACCTTTCACCGGTCGGCGCAATATCATACCCAATGCGTACATCCCACGACTCATTGTTAAGAATAGAGAAAGTTGCCTGCATGTAAACCCATGCATAATGTCTACTGAGCAAGCTTGCCGGACTGTGGCTACGTCATGTATCATATTCCTGGGCTCCCGTATCAGTAAGGGAAAGCTGGCTGTATTCGGAAATCACTGGCGCTGAGGTCGAGCTGCATGCTATGCCCCTCATTCAAAATGATCGCCGCTGTAAGAGCGGTGGGTAATTTTGTACTACCGTAATGACTTGCAGTGCGAACCGGTGGACGATCCGGAGACGCTCCTCAGAAACTCGCTTTGGTGTAGTCTGCGACTAAGGCGTATCAACACTTGAATTTTGGAAGTTTATCATCCCCCAATGTCTACACCAGAAATGGACTGGCACCTGACATTCTTATTGGAGAGGGTAGTTTGACAACAATACAGCCACGTTCTCTGACGACTTCCAAGTTTACAAGTTGGAAGTTCCTGTTTCGCCAAGGCAGACCTGCAAGAGATTATTGCAATCATTCTGCTCTTTAGCCATGTCAGTTCGTGCACCAGATTCAGCATGGAAATAAGCTATCTGTGCTTGATCTAGTGCTCACGAGCGAACAGATCATGATTGAGAAACTAAAGATGAAGAGCCCAATTGGGCGAAGTGATCAGGTAACAATACTTAACGACTATGTGTGTTATGCGAAATATCCACAAGAACATGGTGACTTGTTTCGAAAAGTCACACACAAACGCACAGAATTTGTTGAGGATATCAGTTTGAATTTTTTGAATCATTTCTCTGTTGATAATATATGGACGGAGTTTGCTGCCAAGTTCGGCGGTCTGATTAGACCCGCATCGTTCTACAAGAGCACAAGGAATCAATAAGAGCAGAACCCGAAAACGCATGGCATTAAGCGACACAGCGTAGCATGTGGATGGGGCGAACCCCAACGCTGAAAACTGGGGCTCATGTGCAGTGCATCGTAATCACTGTACCACACTTGCACGCGAGGACAAATTAGTTCACCAGCAGAGCCTAGCAAAGTTTTGTTCTAACAACAAGCTTCTGTACAGACATGTGAACAGCCTCCGGAATGTGAAGCGTGGTCTTCCCCCACTTACTTCAGCAAATAGTTGTGCCTAAACTGTCGAGGTTGTAGCCAAAGTATTACTACTGCAATATACTTCAGTAGTTCGCTATGCCACCAGCATATGGCACATACCTGTCCCACCCCCGCCAACCAATGGAACAAGGGATCACTGGTGTATTACGGTTAAAAACAGCAATGCTTAACAAGTCCTGTGGGATGGAAATTATTGCGAAAAGTAAATTGCATGATAAAGTGAAAAGCGTTTTTGTGGACTTAGGTTGAAAACCGGATATGTTCGCGTATTAAAACTAGAAATACATAAACGCATTAGTTGGGAGTTTGGTAAGCCATAGTTGATTGCGTTTTGTAGCCCCCTGGTTAACAAGTCATAAAATGAAATGAAAATGAAACAACGCACCGTCAACTCGTTTTTTTAACTATCGCCAGATATGGAGCAGAGACGACAAATTAGGGAGAATGTTCCAAGACTGGTACACCAGGAGGGAAAAGAAATTGTTACGGCATTGAAGCCGGCTATACTGTATTGTCAGTTTCAGAGGATGATCTATTAGGTTAGTGTTATGGTTCAATTCCAAGAGCGGGTTTGGGTTCTTCAGCATCCGGTAAACCATTATGAGACCCCCCCCCCGAAAAGCCCATGTTAACTATTGTACATTCTTAGGGATTTCAATCAGGCTGATAAGGCAGATGAGAGAACCCCTTGACGTTCTTATTTGCCCTTCTTTGAGGAGTCTAGAGAGCAACGAGATCCTGTTTCTGTCACGACTACAACGCCTGGATAGCATATTCCAAGCGCGGTCGCACTTAGGCGTCAAGCATTTGGGGAAAGATTGAGTGTTCAAAGCGATCGAAGGCTCTGCGGAGAAGACCGAAGTATTGATTGCCGGTTCTCGTCGCCTTCTCCGGTTGTTTTGAACACCCGAGATCTTCCTGTACCAGTACACCCAGGTCCCGCTCCTGAGAGACCTTCTACAAGGTATGGTCTCCCAGCTTGTAAGTGTTCACCGGCTGGTGACGCAGCTAGATCACCTAGCACTTAGTTATGTAAGCTGAACAAGGGTCCTCGTTGACCATTCATAAATACAATCTGCCTTTTGTTGGAGTAGATCTTGATCTTCAATGTTACTAATCACCCGCCGTATCTTGATGTCATCGGCAAAAGCAGGCAGTTTGAGGAGATAACTTTGCCGGGTCGTTGATAAACACCAGGAATAAGCCCAGTCCCAGCACTGAGCGTTGTGGAAAGTCACATTACACATCAAACGGGTTAGAGAGTGATCACCTAAAGCGTCCTTGAAGCTTCCGTTGGTGAAGCAAGTTGCCAGTCCAACCAAGAACAATCCCTCCGATTCCGTAGCTCTGTAGCCGGTGAAAAAGATGCGGTGGTCCAGGCAGTCGAAAGCTTTGGAGAAGTCCAGATAGATGATGTCAACTCCGACCTCATCATCAGCCACTTCCATCCAACTACCTTGTGCAACTAGTAGGTAGTGGTACATGACCGGTGTTGACGGAAGTCATGCTGCTCCGGTGCCAAGGTGTTGCGTTTTTCCGGGTAGTCAATTAAAGCCTCAGCGAAAACCGCTTCCATGAGCTTCGCGAGGACAAAGAAGAGAGTCACTTGGCAATAGTCTGCAGACTCTGAACGGCTACTGCCTTTAAAAGTTGCAGTGATAATGCCATGCTTCCAAATAGTGGAGATCTGTTGTTTATCAAACCACGTTTAGGACTATGACTTTAGAACTATGACCTTTATGAACTATGACAATTGTTCAGCTAGCTTAGTGGTCGCAACCTTCAGTGCTTTCGGGCGGAAGTTGTCGGCTCCCGGAGAGTTATGATCGCGTAGTGAGAGTAAATTCCTTAGCACAACTCATGGGCTAAATATTACTTCTGTAAACAATGCAGTCGGTAGTGTGCATGCCATTATGGGACAGCTAGAGGCTGCGAGTTCGAAAATTGAGACGTATTGAAGCCGCAGGACATTAGCTGCTTCTTCGGCGCTTTGTACTCCACCGCCTGTTGTGAAAAGTGGATGGATGTCATGCTTCACTTTACAATGATTGTTGACATGGTAATACAGCAATTTGTTGTTTGCCAGGGACTTTTTGATTAGACACTGTTGATAAGTAACCTTGTCCTCACGAACATTTGTAGTTCAATGTTTGCGATGGGTCAGGATGTTTCCCCAAGTCTCCGAATCAGGGTTAAATTTGTAGGTACGCCATGCTGCATCCATCATCGCTAGGCATTTTCGAGTCCTGCTGCTTAGAATTGTAGACATTTTTGCGGGACGAAGGAGGCTTGGTCTCTGATGCTCTTTTGTCGGGGTCGCTGAGTCTACCATCGAACGCTGTCCAATCTTTGTCAAGTAGACTGTTATTTAAGTATGCCCAAGCAGATGCGTTGACGAGTTCATTCAATACGCGGTAACGTGTGATTGTATGAGTTAGTTCCGAGTGTTCAGATGGATATTGTGTATAACACACATAGTTGCACGTTATTACTACATGGTCACTGAGACCAAACCATGAGCTCTTCATTCGTGAGCACAAGGTCCAATATGGACGGTTTGTCTGCTGTCCTAAATCCAATGGGCGTGGTGACAGGATTGTACAAGGGAATATTAGCGATCAGTTCATGTAAGTCTGCTTTGAAGCGTTTATTGGGTGATGCCGATACCTCCAGATCGTGTAGATTGCAGTCCCCGAAGATAAGAATGTGGCTGTACCTAGAGCGTGTTACCCTGTTCGGGATATATATCAAGATGGATTCCATTTCCTGAGTGGACGTTGGGGAGCGGTAAACGACAGTTGCATGTGTCGTCGTGTCTTAGTCAGAGACAGCAACAGAGTGAGTTGGTAACGTGACTTTCCAGATCAGCAGCTATTGCACATTGCAAGTCGCTGTGGTAGTAGAGTAGGACCCCACCTCCACTGCTAGGGCAGTCGTTCCGGATGAGTGACATTCCGGCCATCTCAACCTCAGCCTCAGTCACCTCTTGGTGCAAGCATGTTTCGGTAATAAAATGTTAGGTCCCAAGCATTCGCAACCTCACGTAACCGAAGTTCCATAAGTTTACTGAGGAGCCCTTGGATGTTAGTGTACATACATGAAACTTTCTCAAATTTCGGGAAGGTTTCAGAGGTTGTGCAACTCATATGTGAAGTTTTGCCGACCATTGAGTGCCTGCGACGCCACGATTCAACCATGTTGCTTTTAGTTCAGCGACCATTTTAAGGAACTTGATATCGTTGCGCACCCATAGTTCCCCCGGTGTTGACAACATTCCCCTAAAAGCACTTCTGATGGCAGCAACAAGAAGAGCTGAGCCATTAGATCGATTTTTTCAAAGATGCATATATGAAAAGCAGGTCCTTAACATGTGGAAGCGACGTATCATCAGCGCTATTTTCAGAGGTGGTAGCCTTACGGATCCCATCAACTATCGCCCAGTGATTCGCCTCCCCGGTGCTCTCAGTGGTGATGGAGTTAATCATAGCTGAGGCTCTAATGGGTTACTTTTAAATATCTAACTTTATAGCAACGTAGCAACACAGATTAGGTCAGCATCTGTCATGTGCTATCATACTGCTGTTTGCGATTGGCAGTTGAACCATAATAGCCGACGGTGGAACAATGATGTCTTCTACCTGGAATTTTCTAAAGCCTTCCACCGCTTAGATCACCGAATCCTTCTTCGAAAGCTGCAAACGTACGGTATTGGGGATCCGGTCCTTGGATGGATAAGAAATTTCCTGCTTCAGCGGCGGCTTCAAGTTCGGGTTAATGGCTCATTTTTTGATCCCATCGAGGTGGACTGCGGTGTCCCACAGGGATCGGTGTTAGGGCCGCACCTATTCGTGGTCTTCGTCGATGACCTGGAACATGTCACCGAGCCAAAGTTCCTGCTTTTTGCCAACGACATCAAAATATGATGAGCTATCGGTTGTCAGAAGGATCACGATGTGCCGCAGAGCGACTTAGGCCTTCCTTTGAATGGTCAAATGCAAATCTACTTCCGTTTAGCGTGGGCAAGTGCTAACTGTACACGTGCGCCACAAGCTTACTTACGTATATAAGCTTGGAGATCATATGCTGAAAACCGCCTCAAAAGAGTCTGACCTTGAAGTGGTGATGCAAGTCAACCTCGGCTGTTCGACGCAGTCTTTGAAGGCGTCCAAAATCGCTAACCAACGAGTTGTTCTCTTACAGAGGGTGTTCGGGCGGTTCCACTCATCCATCTTCCCCCAAATGCTCAATCCGTATTTGAGGCCCCATGTGGATTACGCGATTCAGACCTGAAAAGCCTGGTTAAAACGCGATCTGGCTTCACTGGGTACCGCAGGGTGAATGGCAGTCAAAAGGTGAAGGGATTACTCCACCAACCGTAGCATTCGCGACTACAAACTTTAGTTTACAGCGGAAGTTATCGCCGTCTATGGGGAGACCGTATTCGGGCGTTTCAGATAATGAAAAACGCCGATCGCGCTTGCCGCTGCCTCCTGAAACTTACCCGCAACACAAAATTGAGGGGCCACTAGCTGAAACTGGCAACGCAATACATTTGGCTGGAATGCCGCCGGTATTGCTTTTCTCTTCAAATTTGTCACCCCCGTTTCAACTTTTTTATTTCGGCGCCCACGCTACCTATTTTTCAATAAATGACCACGTTGCAATACAACATCAGCATTTCCAAATTTGATTTCCGTTCCCTTATTGACAACTAGACGCCGACATATAGTGTGCTCTGTAGCCCTCACGAGATCGGTGTAAACGTATATATATGCTTGGGTTAACAGTTACACATGTGTGTCATCGAACATAACATGACTTACAATGGATTTAGACTTACGAATACAGCGGTCAGTCCACTGGTGGGAAACTTAATTTGCTGACAATTTTGCCTATATTTTGATTTTTCACCACGGTGATTCTGCAGGATTTGTTAAGTTACAACTTTTTCACCTCTATAAAACCATGGTCAATCTAAAAACTACCGCACTCTTCGTGCATCTGGACTCTAAGGTCCCTTTACAATTAACGGCAGTTGCTTCAGATGCAGCAGTAGCTGCAACAGCAACTGAGAGATAACTTGTATCCAACTGCCGGTTTCTCTAAGGAAATACAGCATGTCGAACGACGTCATAACACATTCAGCAGGGAACTTCCAGCTACCTAACTAAACCTGCATCATTTTCGGCATTACTTGGAGAGAAGTACATTCACGGTATTCACCGACAATAAACCGAGAACGTAAGCATTGTGTTCTGCTTTGTCTTTCCTCGTGAAACACTAGACGATTTTGCTACGATTCTTAATTTGCCTCTGATATATGACGTTTGTCCGGCGTTAAAAGCGCAGTAGCAGATGCCTTACCGTTGCGGAAATCAGCACTCCATCTTAACATTCCCCCATCGATCCCTAGGAATTAGCTACAGCAAAGTGTCAGGAGAAGCAATTCCTTCAACAATTACAAAGAAACCATTTACAGGTAAAACCATTCCGAATTTTGACATTCACGATATCATGATTGGGATGGTGGCTAAAATCTAGGACGATGGGAATCGTCGCGGTACCGATGAACCGGTGGCCAATCAGACGAAGGCCAAGACAGCACGACTAGTCCGGCCCAGCGCAAACAGCGTGCCGTTCGACATCTAGCAAGCGGAATAGACAGAAGTGTTGCGAGCGGATGGCTCACGCCGGAGTCCGGTTTCACGACACGTACCGCTCTGCCAACTAACCAGCCAAGGAAGCATCAACTTAATAGACCAATGGAAAATCAGACGCCTGTCAGGATAACTGAGCGTGTGGAGATCATCCGGCCTGGTACCACGGGTTTGGTCAAGGTGATCGTATGTCCATGAGTAGCGCTTTAATCGCCGCACGCGTTTGCGTGACACGGGAACACGATCAACTACCAACTGTCCAATAGTACAGTTTGGTATGCCCAAATTTCGCTCACCCAGGCACAGGGGTGACGAATCTATGACCAGAACGACCGCAGCCCCGGTATTGACCTTGTTACACTGGATGGGCAGACAGACAAAACTGTCAGCGTTCTCCACTGATTGAGGAATGCATGGTCAGCACGGCCGCAGCTCATGGAATGGTCTTGTGACGATCGATAGATTCAGGTCAATAAGGAAACAAGAGCGATCCCTGTCATATGGTTAGCGGTTTGCTGTTTAACAATGGGGCGAGGGCCTAAACCGGTGCCATCGAATTTGCCACAACCGCAGTCACGTAACTTGCTCGTAGATCAGCGCAACACTATCCATAGCGTAACGAGGCCTATTAACTACTAATGCCTGCATCGACTAATGAAGAGACTTGATAAAACTGGGAGTGTGTGTAACGCCAAACAAACCGGGCTGCCTCGAAGCGCCACGGATGACCTTTCAGATTCATGCTTATAGGTGAGGTTTCCAGAAATAGTGTAATCAGTCTTCGGAGAATCGCCCAACATTGTGCCATCACTCCATATACTGTGCTAATGATTTCAAAGGAAATATTTCCGAAAGTTTAGTGCACTACGGTTTCAAGTTGTGAACCCATGAGATTCGGAGAATCTTCTCGATACCTCCCGCTGATGTTTGAATACCACGGAGGTATATTCCATTATGTTCAGTGATAACGCAGTTTACCGTCTGCATGGCGCAGTTAAGCAGCATTTTTGGGCTACAAACAATCCATGACAATACAACGCTTCGCATGTGCAACATGTCGCACAGCTCATGGCATGAGCTGGATTGACTGGTTACAAAGTTATCGGACCATTTTTCTTTTCTAAGGATTTGACCGATGTCGTTTGTTTAGTAGAATTATTGCAGAACATCTTTTTAGCATCTTCGTTGGAGATCCAAGGTCGTCGGTAGACGCACACGCACGGAACCAGTGCCGGTGATTAGCATGCACACACAGACACACATACAACGCTAACAATGGGAATGTAAGGAGGCACACGTGAACGCTGGTCGATATCCATCAACGACCGGCCAAGCTGTGCAGACTAGACCACGAAGCGAAGAGTAGAAGAATTTCATGGGTAAATAAGTGCGTTACACTGCCTCCGAAATTCTTCTGCGATTGACGTCTCGTACGTCCCCGACTCCACTCTGGCTCTCGGTCCTACAACTGCCTACAGTAGCGCTCCTTAGAAAAACAGAAGGGAAAGCAACACAACCACACAAGAGCGTCTTGGCAGGAGCCGTTTTCCCTGACTCCCACCAAGCGCCGTTCGTGGGCGTCTGTGGGCATCGAAGCGCTTGGGTGAAAGCCGTTTTCCATGACTACCACCCTGCACTCCAAGCCAGACTTAAGCGCTGCTACTCATCGCCCTCTAGGCGGCACACTTTTCTGACATCTCTTTTTAATATACCTGGTTTCCAGCAGCGAGCCTGATCTGTGGATACCGCGTGAGTTAACTTGGGGACTTCGCCACCATGGAGCAGGCTGTGATGACGAGATTGGCAACCAGCGGCATGGCTCCTTATCGACGGATACTCTTTCCTTGGAGGAGCTCTCGTAACAGTCGTTTCGACACCACGGGGTGATCGATCGGCTAACTGTCCGAACCGGCTGCGAGCTATGCATGCCCGCGATGAAACAAATGTGGTTAAGTTCAGAAAACTGGGCTCATGACCACTAAGTGTTAGCTGATCGACGATTTTGGCCCATTTGTGCTGCAGGGTGTTCGGTAGGGCACAAACTGTATATTCTAGGGTGGTGGAGGAGTCTACATCTGCCTCATAGTTCCTTTGTTTCAATGTGATGTGGCAGTTCTCCATCTTAATGGCCAATTCCGACAGGGCATCTACGTTGTTGGGAATGGACTTCGCGCCTTAAAGTGGGCCTTCTATCGACGCCCTAGCAATGTAGTGTGCTTGCCCGAAGAGGTCTCGACGGCTACATCGAGCTCTTTCATAACACTGACCGGGCGGCAGCATTACGCAGTTGCCAATAGCCAGTCTATCTCGTCCCTTACAGTAATGAATGAGGTAGAGCAGACGTCTTCCGTCATCTACCACCTTGCTCTTCACATAGAACTGAAAATGCTTGACGAACCTCCAGTAGTCAGCTGGGTGCCCATCGAAATAAGCCAGCTCTACCTTGGGGAGACCAGCTTCCGCAATAAGTGGGACGAGAGCGGACGCTATAGCGTTTCCTAACGTGGCAGTGGGGGGGTCATTCGGCAAATCGTTATAACAACCGGTGGATGGTTGATTTGCAGCCAACGCAGCACATTCCGTGACAAACTCGTCAACTCTGTTTGACGAATAAATAGGGAGTGCGGGCAGGTCTACATCGCCTTGTTCGTCTTCCAGCAAGGCGTTACGCTGGGCGAATTCGACCTCCTGCCTAGCATCGAACCAACAGTCTACGCTGTTTGCTAAGTTCCTGCTCCCTAGTTTCTAGTTCTAGCTCCTCCTTGAGCTGCTTTTCTTTCAACTCAGCAAGCAGGAGCCGTGAGCGCGTACTGCTAACTGAATTTATATAGCTAACCCGAGAGCCAGAGTGAGAGACAGCAACAAGAGGGACTTGCCTTGACTTGGATGAGTCCTTTGTCCGGGTGGATGCACGGGTGACTGACATTGCGAAGAGGAACCAATTTGGCACTTCCGGATACGAGTACCACCAAACCGAGGGATCCAATTAAGCAATCCGTCGAAGCGAGAACCAAATTGAATACTGTAACGTCCACCGTGAACGTTGAATAACGCGTAGCCAAAGATCCCGAAATCAAAACAAGTTGGATCACAAATACTACGGTACTATTAAAATATTCTACAAGGAAATGCTATAGACCCGCGTCGTTTCACATCTGGAGGCCGAAGCGTTACTGGGTGCCGTTTAGTGGCAGCAGGATGGTGCACCTGCACATTATACACAAATGGGGCGTGCTTACCTAAACGAGCTTTTCAGTCACCGTTATATCGATCGTGGAGGTCCAACAGAGTGGCCTGCACGGTCATCTGATTTGAACCCCTTGGATTTCTTCCTATGTGCATACTTGCAACGAATATTTTATAAAAGCAAATCAAATTGTCTTAATGTACTGAAACGGAGCATATGGAAGGAGTGTCGCAGGGTCGCGTTTGAGACACTGCCGAAACTGCTAACCAGTTGCATCCGGTAAATGTTGCTCGGTAAGCAAAACGACAGTAAGTACTTTGAACATCTACTTCGTTGCTATTTATGGCCGTTAAACAGGCTACAAGTAAATATACGTATCCTCCATAACGAAAGAATTCACGACTAACTTGATGCGATGATTAATGGTTCCAGTAGTGCGTCTGGTAGAATGAATGATAAGAGCATCTTCTAAAGCGAACAAGTGGGTGACGTGAGAACAAAAAACCTTCTCAAGCGCTCCAGGTAGTATGATCACGTTTGCAAAGCAAGCAGCCTAATAAAAGCTTCTGATTTGTTGGAAGCGTCTTGAGGCTATAACAGCGTTGGCCACAATTGTGTTTCCTCAACAACTGTGGTAGTAACAAGCGCCCATCAAACATTAATTGCTCATAACTATGCTGTTTTTCTCCATCTCTAAATCGGTACGCCAATAATCATTTCACATGGATCGCTTTGGCTTCCTTATTAACCTAACTAAGCACGGTGTGACCATCGCTCGTTACAAGACCATTCCATGGGCTGCAGCCGCGCTGGCTACGCATTCTTCAATCAGTGTAGAACGCTGACGGTTTGGTCTGCCTGTCCATCCATCATAACAAGGCCAATAGAGGGGCTGCGGTCGTTCTGGTCATGCATTCCTCATCCCTGTTGTTAGAACCCAAGGGGCAGGCGGTAATTGTTTATTGCTAAAGTGGCTTACACTAGGTGTGTTCGTTCATACCTTGGAGGCGTCCGCTCATCTGCGTGATCTCCATGGAGTGTTCCCCAACTGGTGCTTGCCTCTGTGTTCACTCCTCGTGCGCATGGAACTGTAATCCTGATGTCATCTTCCACTTTGGGGAAGTCGGCAGGGCCCGCTGTTGATGTGTCATCTTGCACCACCACACTACCCGGTGCAGTAGTAGCTATCTTTAATCCACCACACTGTGTCTGGGCGAGCGAAAGTTTGGCAAACCTACATTTGTGGGTTCGGGGTTCGATTCCCCGTCGAGGCAGATTATTGTGCAAAGTTTAATCGTGGCTTCTGCTTTCTACCAAAACCTACATTTATTATTGAACAGTTTGCAATTTATCATGTTCCCGTGGCACGCAAATGCGTGCGGCGGTTACAAGTGCTATTCAGGAACATCCGACCACTTTTATCAAATGTAGGGTGAAATGGCAAGATGGCGCACTTTTGAACAGTGGAAGTGCAAATTGTTTTGAGGATACAGTGAGCGGAAGGGATACGACTGTGTCCACAGTAACATCACACACGCCTTTGGTAAATAGGCATTTGTCGGACCGTCGACCGCATTGGCGGACGGCTAATCAAACGCCACCTTGCAGTCTATCTGGAATTGCACCAACGAGGCTAAAGGTAACCCTGGATTCTGCATGCGTAGATCAGTCAAACTGAAAGAAGATAACGTTAAAGGCAAGTTAACAGGGGCCAGCCACAAATGGAAGAAAGAGAAATACTGTATAGAGACTATACAAGCCGCAATTCCTATTGATAATGATTTTCTGATCACCGCTCAGAATTTCCTGGATTCTCGGAGGCACACTTGACACTGATGTTTGACGTCCCTACGAAAAAGCCACGACCCGTAGTCCCACCGACGTATCGGCTATTAATTTTTGATCCACTAAGTGTTAAAGCACATCCGCTTGACCGCGCAAATCACAAGTTTATCTCCGACCATTTCAAGTGGCCAACGTTGAATTTCCCCCTACCAAAAGGCATATGCGCAGCGCCATACACAGGCACTGTCCGGCATTTGCACCGCTCCTGATGTTCATTTCTGCAGCGTTCCCATCGACCCCTTCCATCCGCTACCACTGTCGAGTGGATATATTACGTGGTGACTTGTATAAATCAATACACTCGTTGGTCCAGCGGTAGCGCCCATCCGCGACACAACTGTGGCTCACTGTATCGCGCATTATTGTGTATCATCTACAGTAACAGCTGATCGCCGAGTGCAATTTTTAATTGACGATCTTTCGTGAGTTAGTTAATACTCTCGGTGTTTCGTTCAACAGACATTCCACCATCTGTAATAGCTGACCTACTTTGCGTTCCAGCTCTGACAGCTGGATTCTTCCCATCATCACCTGCTACGAAAAACTTTGGGTCACAGCCACAAGCTATTTTGCCCTACTGACCCCAACCATGGATGCCATTTAAAATTGAAGAAACAATATAGCCGTCTAGAGCGTCGACGTACTTACTTTTCCTTTCGGGTTTGCCAACCCTGGAACGTACTGCCAGACTCAGTTGTATGCCCCCCAACCTTGGTCGTTTTCAGAAAACGATTAGATCTTGCTGTTAGCTCCCAGCACGGTTTTGCCTAAACTCCTCTATTGTGGATTACGCAAAGCATACTTTCTACAGGATTTATGTATCAAATAGACCCAAGTGAGCGACCATATTTTACTTTCCTCACGCCTTATATCAACGACCACTGCACGACCACTGCACTGTATTTCTGAAGGTTTACGCTCGACAATTTTAATGTTACATTGAGGTTATTTATCAACGTATTCATCGCGGCAGACGTTTGGTAAATGACCCCATATATTTTGATTTCATCGTATTCACTCCAACCATCCTACGGGAAGTGTCAAGCACTTGCTTTTATCTCATGATAAATCATTGTTCATTGTTCACCTTGGCCAGTATGGATCTGGGTAGACTTCCGACGAGTTGGCTTCTCAGCAGCCATTCTTTCGCGTCGTCATTCAACTCCGGACGTGAAATCTTCAAGTGTCTGTTCAGCCTCTGAGAGAACAAGATTGGGTGTTCGTGTTCCACCCATTTCGTTGAGTGAAACAGTTCCAGCGCTTGTAGTCTCTCAATCTCTTTCCCGAACTCCGCACAAAGTGCCGTCTTCACCTCAGCAAACATCCCAACACGCCTGCCCATCCGAGTTAGTGTATGGATCGCTTTCGCTATTCCCGTCAGCAGCGTGCCTAAGACGGCCAGGAATTTGGTATCCCTTAAACCCCGTTAAACGCCGCAACCGCCCCAGAACTTCTCTGAACAACCTTCCACTTCCTTGTTTGCAAACGGTGCTGGCCAGGTCAGGTTCATCTTGAATGATCACGGTACCAATTTAGCAAGAATGACGCAGCAATGAGGCACAGTCGTTATTGACGCGATCACAGACAATCCGACCACTCAAGCAGGCATGTATTAATGAGTCCCGTTTCGTTCCCAAGACGCACCACCTCTATTGGGGTACTCTGTCGACACGTCTAGGCAATTTCGGGACCTCGTGGTAGCATATTTACTGACCGCTTCACCCCTTATCTCCGCTTCTAAGCTTCTTATACTGGTCGGTTCGTAGTCGTTCGAAAGCTCGTGATTTGCCTAATCGTGGATGCATCACACAGCTTGGGGTCGGTCCTGGGTGCTGCAAAAAACGAAGCTTTTGTCTGTTATTACGTTATCTACGAATATCTACGCTGTTCTGCTTGGCTGAGTCTCACTACCGGTTTCCGTTCATAACCCGTTCTCGTAGCTCCGTCTGCCCTCCCTCATTGCGTCTGTTCCCCTTTCCGTCCGCCCCCCTTTCGTTGTCCTTCTGTCCTCCGAGCAATCACTGCGTTCTGCCTCCCTACAGCGTGTTACTCTACCCTGTTCACATTAATCTAACACTACCAAACGGCTAACAACATATACATCCGTTGTCGCTGAACGAAGACCCAAATAGAAGCTAGTGGTCATGTCTTCAACTTCCACATGGAGTGACAGAAGCGACAGGAATACCATTGCGTCACCGAGAAGAATGCTTACCACGCCTCCAGAAAAAGAACACACTTTGTTATCCAAACTTGTGAATACTAAGAAATAGCAGAATTGGATGAAGATAATATGATCTAACGTGCCTAAGTAAAAGGCAAACTCAATCAAAGACAACCTACTGGAAGAACTGAGACGCTAGGAATCCAAATGTCGAACAATTGAATCTAGGCGAAACAGGCTAGTTTGTTTCGCATCGCCCGCCACCCAACGTTACTTCAATATGGCAATTCAAGGTTAATTCGAGTGACATTCCATTCGAGTGACGAAGAGGAGATCGCCATCTTGTCAGCTCACCGCCTTCGTGATTTGGCATGCAACGTCCGCATATTCCCTGACATCTCTAGGAGTGGCCGTCGTTAAATTAAGCAAAACGCAGGAGAATGAAGCAAACAAAACGACGAGAGATCGATCTTTGGCCATGGTGCCACCGAAATTCAGTCTGCCGACAGGTCGCAAGCCTAAGCTCATGACTTGGAAGAGTGGTGCAACAAACACCAATCCCTCTCTCTCCACGGCATGATTGCCAACTCAACGTCAATGTCACCCATCCCACCCATATATAAAGGACGTTTTCCAAGGGCAATGAAAATCCTGCTCTACTACAAACTAATGGTTGGAAGTTTGCTCAGAAGTTGGCACAAGTTACGCACCAAACGGCCATCAGAGGCATGTCTGAAGGCATCCGAAGCCTGCTTAACACTGGCTGAAGAAATACATAACCAGCGAGATTTGTCGCGAGCCCCTGTTGTCTGCATCTCCGAACCGGAGCGCAACGCAATTCTTCAGCCGCCCTAGGAGGAAGGAAAAGGCAATCATCCGTAATTAGACTCTGAGGCATTAGGTAGAGAGTGTTCTATCAGAATTCGGAAACGGTTCCCGACTGTATGCTAGTAATTCACTCAAGAAACGATTATCAGACGCCCCCACAAAGGTCAGTGTATATTGGCAGGAAACCTTTGTGTGCTCACATATCCTTCTGGTGTCCGTAGCTCGGAACTGTTTGTATACAGAAGCACAAGATCTTACCAGTAAATTAGTCGAGCTTCGAGTTCGTCAGGTCTCAATGCGTTGGGAGCTTATCATAGCAAGCAAGACACGGCTGAACAATTTGATTACCGACGCCTAGAACGCACTATCTGTTATTTCACTTTTGAAAAACGACTGACCCACTAAGGGAGACAAAGAAATTCTGTACTACCGTTCGGACCTACTCATTGATCGTGTAAACGGCCATCGGGTCCAAACAGTAGACACTTTATGGTGTTGCCTACACCGAAGGTATGGCGATGTCGGCCTAGGGGCCATTGTGTACCTCCAACCAACGTCCATAGGCTCTAGTCTCCGCTATGAAGAACCTATTGGCACTCTCTTACGGCCACGTTCTCCTGATAGGATGCTTCAGCCTGCGTGGCCTGGAAACCCCGGTCAATTTTGTTGAGTGATTCAAAGCGGAACTGCAAGAACTAATCGCTGGTTCACGGCCATACAACCGTGTCACTCTTCCAAAGCATTTCAGAACAAGTAACCAACTGGACATTTGGACCCAGTTTATACGAAGGAGGAACTCATGCTCGACGTAGTAACAATATGCACCGCTTTGGGCCACAGCGACCATGTTACCCTAGTGTTCCATTACATGTGTTACGCAGAGTATATCAAAGAACGTACCCAGGAATCTCACTCGGTAACCAAATATGATGACCTGTCGGACCTCAACGGTGCAACAAACTGGTCTCCTGTGGTGGCCTACGGGGAACTTGCCAACGGATTCAACAGGCTGGTAGCAAGCGAATCAGAAAGCAAAATCCACCGTTCGAAAACGTTATAGTCGTTCCTAAGGAGCAGGACCCGGAAATGCCTAGCGCCTAGCGACTCGGCATACCTCGCTTACATAGCCTCACTTAGCGAGGACACCTGGCGTGTATACACAATACAAAATGACCACAGTGTCAAACTCGCCAGGGAGGATAAATTAAAGATCCCACTAGGATTGATGAAACGAATTTCCTGTAACTCAAAGATGTTATTCTTCGCAGGGTTAAGCGTGGAATTCCCGATGTGCACACAGCACGCGAATTAACACAAACGCTACAAAAAACGGTCAACTTTCTTGGAGAACAAGTTGGCTGTACCTTCGAAAGTGTACAATCATTTTACGTTATGCCTACGCAGAACAAGCCAACATCAAGCCTTAATCACGTAACTTTTGCAACCATAGCTGCGCTGAAACGACTGATGTCCTTACGCAAATATAGCTCCCCTAGTGTAGACGCGATTCGTCCGAATGGGCTGAAAGTTCCTGACATGAGTTTGGCCGAACCGTTAGCAATATTCTTTCAGCGATGTCTTAACGGGATGCACATCCCCACAATGCGAAAGCACAGCACTGTAACTTTAAGCTACAAAAGTGCTAGTCGTACAGAACCAGCGAATTATCACCGGTGATCTCCAAGATCGTGGAGTCCAATGTAGCTAAGGCGCTCATGGATTATCTGGAAGGTAACAAATTTTCAATCCGGAGCAGCACGGATATCGCCAAAATCGGTCCTATACTATTAAGCAGTTGATATATCGTCCATGCTAAACGGAATTTGTGGGTGTAGGAGCAGTTGACACCTAGCTAGATTTATCAAAGGGCTTCGACCGTCTGAACCATCGCATTTCGCTGCACAAGCTTCAGAACTATAGAATCGGCGATCTCGTTTCGGGTTGGATTGTGGACTTTCTCTTTTAACCACACTATGATCTTGTTTGCTAATGGCGTGTCCTGCATGTTCAGGGATAAACCATTTTTTGTTTATTTATAAATCTGTGAGTTCACAATACCCTATTTGAGCAGATTTAAGTCCAGTGCAGCGTGACTCAGGGCCGGGTATTCAGGCCCCGCTATTCTTAGTTCTCAGGTGCTCACAGGCAACGCGGTACGGCCGCACTATAACGGCGCTCGCTTCTCCTGCTGTGGTCATTCCAATTATCCGCACACATTCTTTTGTATGAGGTCGTTCGAAACACTTTGACGAGCGTTGCTCATTGCTTCCAAACTATTGAATCTAAGTTGCTTGGATCATACTATTGCTCCACTTCTCCGTCTTAGCACATTCTTATTTGCATTCTACGAGTGAGTTTAAATCAATCCCGAGCTTTTCGGGAAACATTTTGGTCTGCTTCGAAAGAAGGTTAACGGCTCCCAAAACGGCCTTGTAACCATCCCTGCAAGCCGCATCAAAACAAAGATCAGAGTTTTGCGCCGTCCAGCGATTAAACATCGCGTCTGAGACAATGTGACGTACTCCGATCAAACCCGCCGCTGTTTCGTGTGGGTGTGTGCGTATAAGCGCGTGCCGACCAAGCGCTGAATACGGAAACTTGCACGCGACCGCGATTGTGAAGGGCGGTGAGGCAGGCACCTGTCCTTACTGACCGACTTTGGTGTGACAACAATCAACCCAGGGTCCAAGATTGAATTAACCGTCAGGACGTTCACGTGACCAGGTGGAGGCGAGTGGCCGACATCTGGTTCCTTAAGGCGCCTGTGCAACATGCAATAGATACGTTTAAAAAACGCTTGGACGTCGCACTGAGCGCCCTGCGCTTTGTTTTATGAACGAAAACGCTTGTATATATTTAGGCTGACCAGCCTCTTTGGAGTTATACCCCAAATTCACGGTCGTAAATCTGTGCGAACCGGTGAGTACTCCATTTTTATTTGCTACCATCACCAACGATAACAATTTCTTAGCTAGTTTTGCGTCGTACCACTTTATCCCCCTAAAACTGTTATACTTCTACCTTTTATCTCACTGACACTCCTTACTTCAACCACTTATGTGGTTTGCCAATTTGTTAGTATTTCTATTGCCAACCTGCGGGACTCGTTAAGTGTATGCTTTTTAACCCGTCATATACCATTGTTCCATTGTATAAGATGGTCGAAATAGTTGCTACCTGTTAAAACTGCTCGACCAAATGCGGGAACATCAAAGTAAGTGACTTTAGGCTGATCATCAGCAGGCCAGACTCATTTTGGTTCAGCGCGAAGTGTAATGCCGTTTCACTAGTTAAGACCGTAATTGCATGGTCCCATAAGTATGATAGGCTAGCAGAAGTGGTAGAGCAAATTTTGGGCGCTGAGATAGCTTCAGTAGTAACAATCAGTATGTCTGACATAAGTTCCTGGACTGAACTGCACTGCAAGCTAATTCCACAACACCGGATGGTACACTAACAAAGTGACACCTGCGAACACCGCAAATACTTCGGATCGCTCAAGCGTTCCTCAACACTTCACTTCCAGACCGTTTTCAACGATTTCCACTAAACCCACCTCCTTTCACCAGACTTCGCCAAAAGCCAGGAAACAAACCAATATCAGTGATAGATTGACCGTAGATGTATCTAAAAGCACATAACAATTAGCAGCTGATGTTGCTGCTACCACACCCAAGACTACTGTAAGAGGCAGTGCTGCACTAATGCGTAGCAAATCACCCAGTCTCCCAACCACGACCAATATTCCCATGAAAGACTCGCAGAGGAAATTGGATGCTCATTCTATACTATGTGTTAACATTCGACAGTCAACGTTGAATACTTTGAAGTAGAAACAGGTGGATGACCTAAGCTATTGGATCACCATAACCAACCTGCTCGGTATTCAGACTAAGTCCTCCAACTTGACGCGGATCAGCCGCCACCCGAATTCCAAGCAATATGGTGAAGGCAGGCTCCTTCGGGTTGTGCTAAACTGTCAAAGAAGTGGAAGTTGTGTTGCTTTCGACAGCTCGTCTCCAGTACGGACCCTGTTTGGTCTGCATATTTCCAAGCCTTCCACGGGACGAGCGCAAGTGTGCAAAGCACAGCTTAGTAGTTTTTCCCTTAAATAGCCCAGACAGAACCGTTATTTTCCATGGAGTCCCACAGTCTCATAAGCACGATACACGCGAAGCGTAGACTCATGACCAGGAGCAGTGGCTCTATAATCGGGGGACCCGATTCTTGGATAACCTTGTGACCACTTCTGTCTCAGGGCTGCAGATATTAGAAAGCAGTGAAGGTTACGGCCTCAGCTCAACTAAAGCTGTGCTACACACTAAACGGATGGCAATTAGGCTGCTGGAACGAGCGAATTCACTTTGTAACAGACTGCCAATCTAACTCCGGTATAAAGCGACGAGCGACACAGTCGTCCGACTTATAATACCACCTCAACAGACAAATGAAGTGGGGATTCTATCCGAAATTCATAATGGTAGCAGGTTTGAAAGAAGTGAAGATCTTCCTTTGCATTCTTGTATCCATTCCGCATGCATGGTGCAAACTGCGTTTCCTAAGGGGCTAATTGTGATTCCACCGAACCCAACTCCAAGCGACTCGTTGATCACACTACCAAAAGACTGCTGCTGTCGAACATACAGTGATCGACACAAGCTCTCATCTAGCCACATATCATTCTGATCAATGGTGAGCACATCAACGTGTTCCAGCATGTACACAAATGTCCATGGCCTCCTCGGCAAAATCACCAAGCTTCGGTTGCGTTAGACAAATAAACGCTTGGGATCCCATCTCCATAACCAAGACTTGGTTGCACTCAGAGATTACACATACCAAGGTCGTGATCCAGGGAATGTCGCTGTTCCGACAGGATTGTCGTAGCAGGGTAGGTGGTCTAATTGTAATATCACAACTACTTACAATGAGAACGATTGGATTATCCGAAGTCGCTGGTCACCGACTCGTTATGGTGTCACTTGCTTCTCAGGTACAATGACAAGTGCTTTGTGGCAGTCGTTTATCCCCCCCCCCATCGTCCACTCCAGAGATAAACTCCTGCCCAAAACCAACAATGAGAGAAAGCTTATTCCCAACCTACAGCCACGTTCTTATCTCTACAGATTTTAACTTGCATGACCTAAAATCCTCGGCCATCCTGGGGAAACGTTTAAGGCCGACCTGCAAGACCTTATCATAAGTATTCCGCTCTACAAGAACGTTACCATACCTAACAGGTACAGAGCTGCTAACAAACCACTGATACTAAGGCTTGTACTTACGAATGAGGAACTCATGGTCGATAGGCCCTTTATGGGCACCACACTGGGGAAAAGTGATCATGCCACTATACTTTATAATCGTGTGTTTCGCTGAATATGCAGAGGAACACACTGAGCCAACATGTGCCACAATGCGCCACAGTATACTAAACTACCTAGTTTTGGCGGCTGATTGGGAAATTTTGAAATGTGACTCCGATGACAGCGGCTGAATTCAGTTTGTTGTACCCCTCAGCAATCTTCTCGCAACTGCTTCAGAATTTATCGTCGTTCACCAAAAATAGAACTTGCAAAACCATTTTACTAAGGAATGCAGCTTGACACACTTACAAAGCACGTCATGGTCTCAAAATCTGAAGCGACCACACGACCCGGTGCAACCATTGTACTGTAAGTGTTAAGGAGAAAAAAGTGACTCACCAAAAATCATTTGGCCTGTAAATTTGCAAATAGCAAGAAGCTACCATACAAGTATGTTAACACCATTCGGAAGGTGAAACGCGATATCCCCAAAACAACAAGATCGTCGGAGTGACACAAAGCGCTGAAGAAGTAGCTAACGCTCTACGGATGCATTGTACCCCGATCTTCCAACAGGATGTCCTTCATTGTTACATACCTATATCACTAGCCCCAATTTCAACATTTACTAAACACTTTTAATGCCACACACGTGTTGAATAAAATGCTGTTACAGTTTCGGAATCGACTATATTCACCCGAGAGCACTGAAGGTAGCAGCAACAACGCTGGCCGAGCCATTACCGCATTTTTTCCATACGTACTTGGATGAACAAACGGTGTCTACCATATGGAACTATGACCTAATCACACCAATTTTCAACAAGCGGGAGTCATTCGGAGCCCGCAAACTATCGCCTAGTGGTCCTTCTCCCTGTACTCTCAAAGGTGATGGAGTCAGTCATCGCTGAGCCTAATTCGGCCATCTATAGAACGCTGCAGCCTCATAGCATCTGACAAGCGCAGTTTTCGACAACACCGTTCATGCACAACCAACCTACTGATTGAAAGCAGTAGTTGGAATAAGCAGCCAATAAAGGTAGAGGGACGGATGTCGTTTACCTCGACTTCTCCAAAGCGTTTGACTGATGGTCCAATGTATACTGGTTCACATACTCGAGAGCTACGTATGTTGCATCCTGCCCTGTCCTTTTCAGTAGACTTGGCAATTACAGCTTAGAGGTCCAGCTGTACTAGCTGATCCGATTCATGTTGAATGTGGCGTTCCAAAGAATCAGTTTTCGGATCGCACCTGTTTTTCGCGTTCATTAATGAGCTTACAAGTTTGACTCCCTCGGTTTTTCTGTTGTTCGCCGCATATGTTAAGCTGTGGATGGCCATCACCGGCCAAGGAGATTATGCTGCACTTCAGCGACAATCGAACAATGGAACAATGGTGTATTACGGGGAAACAAGCAATGTCTAACAAGTCCCGTGAAATGGAAATGATAGAGAAAAAAAAAAATCATGATAGAGGGAAAAGCGGTTTGGTGGACTCACCATAAAAATTGTTAAAGAGCTGAGATGTCCGTGGAATAAGTGTGTAAATTCCCAAATCCATTTGTTGGGTTTTGGAAACACACCGTTTGATTTCGTTTTTTAGCCCCCTGGATATCAAGTTAGAAAATGAAATGCCAATGGGACAACGCTTCGTCAATTTGTTTTATAAATGTCGACAGATTGGGGGCAGAGACGACATAATTTGGGAGAGCGTGTCAAGGTTGACACACTCGGAGGAAAAAGAAATTTCTACGACACTCGAGCCGGCTATACCGTGTCAGATTCAGAGGATTACCTCTTAGTTTATTGTTGTAGTTCAGTTCCATCAGCGAGTGGCAAATATGGTTTGGGTACTTCTGAATCTAGTAAACCATTATGGCGGCCCCCACAAAAGCCGATATCGACTGCAATACATTCTTAGAGACTTCAATCTATGTTGATATGGTAGATGGAAGAGGCCTATAACGTTCTTGGTTGCCCTCGGTTGGGGAGCTTCAAGTGCATCGAGATCTAAGGCTGCCATGCTTGGACGTAGGCGTTAAGCATTTGTGGAAAGCTTGAGGGGTCAAACCGACCGAAAGCTCTGCGAAGAAGGTCTTGTTGTTGAATGCCGGTTGTCGACGCCTTCTCTGCTTATTTTGATCATTTGAGATAGTCCTGTATCGGTAAACCCAAGTCATGCCCCTGTGGGGGCTTCTGCAAGGTGTGGTCTCTAAGCAAAACCTGGACAGGGAGCATAAACTGTCACTCCGAAATCTGCTCTAGCATAATTCGTCTATGTGTAAGATGATCTAAATTCGTCACCAGACGAACATCTCTGTACGTTCGCTGTTGCATAACACATACTTGCGGTCTCATATAGAATACGCAGTACAGGATTGACAGCGCTGGCACAATCAAGATATGGCAGCACTCGAGACTCTACAGCGAAGAGCCACAAAGCACGTCAAATGGTTGTTCCATCTTCCATATCAACTTAGCCTGGGAACTCTAAGGTTTTACAGCGACCGGTATAAGCGCCTACGTGGCAACGTAAAAATAGCCTACCAGATTTTGACGAACCTCAAACACGTCTGTCGTCACCTACTGCAACTCAGTCACAACACAAATTTGAAGGGCCACCAGGTAAAGTAGCCAACGCAATACAGTCGGATAGAATGAAGACGAAACGTTTACTCTCTTCGTGTGTGCTAGCCATGAAACGCTCTCCCAAATCACGTTGTTTCCGCCCCCAGTTTAACTGTGTTTAGGCTACGTCTTGACGTTGCCCTAAGCCACCTGCATTACGTGAAATAGTCTGTACAGATCGGCAGGGGATATATTGTGACGAACGTTGTACAAAACCTGCACTAGCCTACACAATGAGGTTGGATCCTTGCTGTATGCCTCTATGGGAACACTGTGGTGAACCTACAATAACGCATTTGATTTTGTCGCTGTTTTCACCATTTGTGATTCTCATTCTGAGCATCCTACGGGACACGTTAAGCATCCGCATTTTTACCCCAACATGTCATTGTTCCATTGTTCCAAATGATCTCGTAAGGGTACTCTTTTCAAACTGCCTACTATATGTCGATGGTATAAAGATATCGGGTGCTATCACTACAGTAGAGGATCACATAGCCCTACCAGATTATCCGAATAAGGTATACACAAGGTCCATCCAGAACAATCAGCAGTTTAGGGCCACTAAGTGCAAAGTTTTCAGCATCGCCATCAGAATACCCACAACTACCGCCTAGGGCCACAAATACTACAGCAGGTTTCACATAAGTGCGATCTCGGCGTGCTCGTACAAGATGACCCTGATTGTTTGAGGCAGACTGAAAAGGCATCAAAGAAAGCAAACCAGCACTCCAGCTTCCTTCGTAGATCGTTCAGGAAGTTTGACGCACGTGAGGCCGCATGCGTAATACGATATCCAAACGTGGCAATCCTAGTAGGAGCACCATCTCACCGCGCTTGAGATTGTAGAAGGCATGGCAACGAAGAACGCTGGATACTGGTTCCATCTTCCCTACCCACTCAGGCTGAAAACTCTAAAAGTTGTCGACGGACGTTATAGGCGTCTACAAGGTGATCACATAACGGTGTATCAAATCCTAACAAACTCCAACCACACGTACCTCCATCCTTTGAAACAGCCAAAACGAATCTCTGAGGAGTCATTAGTTTAATAAAGCCACGCAGTACAGCCGACACTTTGAAACGCCCTCCCGAAGCATGTAACTAATGCCCCCAGCTTATCCCAATTCAAAGACGCCTTGACGATACCCGGAGCAATTTACACTATGTGGTATAACCTATAACAATCAGATGTAGGCATTAGAGCAGAACAAGTAGTGGAGGGTGTCCTAATCCTAGTAAACATTAGGCCTGAATGCTCTTACATGTGTTAATGCAAAACCCATTGGTGAGCCATATGTCTCGTGCGTTCTTTTATCAACACTGTCTTTTATCTTGTACTTTTCACCTTAACCAAACTACGGGATTTGTCAAACCATAAACCGTTGCCCCATTGCTCCAACTCCATTAGTGTTTTTTTCACACAGTAAAATAAGGATGTTTCCTCTCAGCATGCGAAGAAGCCAGTTCAGCGCAGAACTAAACTTAACTGGGTAGATGTTGTTAGTGCCTTAGTATTTCTTCATCTGGACCATGTTGCTTCTGTCTTTCCAGGTCCTGAACGCCACAGTTCGTCAAGAGGTCACTTGCCCAAAGCGCTGGATTGGATTGTCCGGCAATGCGGAATCTTCGTCAAATGGAATTCTCCCATCAACCGTCCCTTACATAGATGGCGTCCGTGAACTTTTGTCCACTTATGCTTCAACGGTGCGAACGGAACCACCATGTGGCCTTGCTAATCGGTTCTCGTTGCCTAGCCTTCACGCATATCCAACTGGAAACAATCTGCTTGGCTCACAAAATCTCGCAACTGGTCTACACCATCTCGATAGCTTTGGCAGCGCTTATATGCCCGCGTTGGTATCCATGTACTCAATGCTTTCGCCTCAACCAGTACTTCCAAAGGCCTTCAACGCAGGTGTATTCCCATACGCATGTGACACTTTTTGGCTAAACCCGTATTCCAGCGTACCCGGAGTGCAATTGAATACCGGACATCAGTGGGGTAGATATCCGCAAGTTCAAAAGGATCCCAGCTACACAATTCCTCAACGGGCTGCTCCGTTGATGGAGGACATCGTTATACCAACGGTTCGTGATGACACATTCCCAGTGATGCCTGTCGGTATGGACCAGCTGGCCAAGTGTTTCATACGAATAAGAGGTATGCCGTTGGAAGCTGATATTCTGGACATTTTGACCTTTGTCGGGGACGCGTGGAGAAGCATAGTGGTTCATGGAGTACACCTAGTTTACAACTCATTGGTAAGATCCGCTACGGAAGTGTACACTTTCAACTGGTCGATGTGGTTCGATTGCATTTTGTTATCACACGTTGCGAAGTTTGTCGTTAGGACTATTACGCACCAGAGTACCTGGTGTTGCTTGTTGCAAGCTTTGAACGGCTTAAATTGAATGCAGCTCAATCTCTTCTATTCATACAGCCACAGATAAACGAAACCACATAGCAGCTTTGCGTCACTTGTCAAGGAACCACAAGGTCCGAACAGGGGTGTTTACTGTGCTAACGAGCATCCATCATACGAAATAGACCTGACCATAAACTGTTCCACTCATTCGAGGACGACGTACTGGAGGTAGCGTTGCGCGCTGTTGTTTGAGGTTTTGTCAAACGCTGCTGCTGTGTTTTCACTCAATCCACATCCACCTGCGGCCTACAAACCTTCACTTTGTTTTCGGATAGCTTTGACTGTTTTTTGATCGTTAACGATAGTTTTGCATGTTGCTCCTATAATACTGACTTCCCCGCTAGTGACTGCTGCAATAGTACTTACTCCTGATGGGCTAAACGTTCATAGTCAGTATTTCCCCCTAGTACTATTCGGGTTGAAGCTTCAAAGCTTGACACAAGTTGCATTTGCGAATATTCGGACTTGGAGTAGGTGAAAATCAATGAATGCTAAGCTTAATCGGTTTTCGACGAACACGTGGATGACCTCGATTTACAGTACTAAAGTACGTAACGTCTCGATGTAACGTTCGCCTAAGGTAGACGATTGTTCAACATAAGTAAATCAGCGGAAGAAATAGTATGCGCTGTAATGCCAGAGGCAACCAAAAATATATATCATTTCTCATTTGATTTTATACTTAACGCAATCACTTTCATCCGTACTGCAGTAGATCGCATCCTTAACGTAAATCTATAGTCCGATAATCATGGCAATTGCATCTATGACGCCCTGAGTGGTCAACAACTGTTAGCAACAACATGAATGTTTAACCTAGACGCAGCTAGGTAACCAAAGTAGCAGCACTTAAGCCAGGCCCATGCAATTTACAATGAACAAAGGACAATGAATTTAACTGGTTAAAAGCATGTGCTTGACAGGTCCCGTAAGATAGTTGGGGAGAATACAATGAAATCAAAAGGTATGTGAATCATCTACCGAGCGTCTACCGAGATAAATGCGTTGAAAGAAGTTCGTGTGACATAAACATCGAATGCAAACACGCGGAAAGTCACGGGTGCAGTGACGGTTGACGTAAGGCGTGGGAAAAGTGAAATTTGGCCGCTTACTAATGCTTGGCCTCCTTGAGTGATACGAAATCCGAAAGATGTGTACGATTAATGTGATCCACAATAGTGAAGCTTGAGCATCGAAGTAATGCGAGTTAACAACAAGATACAATGTTCTTTCGTAAATGTACAAAGTAAGTTAGAAGAAAACTGTCTTTGGGAAAGAATTCCAGGGTTAGCAAACACGAAAGGAAAAGTAATTCCGTCGACACTCAAGAAGGCTCTAACGTTCACTTAGTTACAAACAGTTACCTCTTATCTCGATGTTGTGGTATTCGTTCAGATTGTTCCGAATACGCTAAGCGGAGTCTATTCATAAAGAATTCCTTGTAGAAGTCGACGGCCTGGCAAATATTTATAAACATGCAAGAATAAGCAGCAGTTACGTGGCGGAAGGGCCATGCTCAGTATTTGGTTCTAAATAAAAACGGGTGCATACCAATCGATTAGGTTACTCTGCCACATAATAAATACGGACATTTCGGGTAGGATAAACGAATTAGCTTACCATTTGGGCACTTGCTGTTCCACGGCTATGAGACTTGACAATAAATGTGGTGCGATGGTTTGCGCACCTCGTTGACCCACTGAGCTATATCAAGTGGGGCTGCCTGGCAACTTCAAGATGAACGTTTAGTCAGACAAACCGTATTCTTGTCCCCCAGGTTGGGGGTTGCAAATGGGATGGTGTGCATTTATGTGAAACCAAACAATTACCACCTCGCAACCGCCTCGTGGACAGGCTTTTGAACCAAAGGCTTTGGTTGAGGACCGTAACCGTTCTTCTGTCTAGGTTTGTGCGTCTTGGCAATATCCTAACCCACGTACAACCACTAATATCTCAAACTTCAACCACATCCTGCATCGGTCGCTGCGCGGCTCTGCAAGAGTCGTCCAATCTGATGCATAGAACAAGTCGAATAAGCCTATTTTCACTTTCCTGCTCATTTCTCTTACTTATTCACACGGCCCCCGTTACTAGCCTTCAGTTTCGAATGCCCGGGTTAATTAAAACAATTGTTTCACCATTTACAATCATCTTCCCGCATCATCCACTGGGCGGCTATCGGCAACATCCCCTTACCTGGTCACGCTATCTATCTTTCCTGGCGATGTTCAATGCTCGTATTCTAAGACAGGCTACACTATCACGAACGTCAGAAATTAAAAGTATTTGGGTAGCAGTATGTCTTCACATTGTACTGACACTAGGCTGCTATGTAGACACCACAAGTCGCACGAGCGCTGGGTATCCCGCGATGGCTAGGTTTAACGCAAGGCTACCCGCACTTATGCGGAGTCATAGCCACAAACTCAAGATCACGAGGAAAGCTCGCAAAGCTTTCGACCAGCGGCCGGCGTGCGGTCGTTGTCCAAAATCAAGACTATTGACCCTCACGGGTTTTTGAATTACCTGCCTCCGGCTTTCCCTTTTTCTATTGGTTGCATGCGTCCGGAAACGATGATGTGGTAATCGCTGCTCAATTTGGAGTGGGCATTAGTAGCAGCTACAAGTCTGGGTCATCGTTGGCTGACTGGACTCCAGTAAGCAACTGTTTGAGCGCAGGCCGATTGAGGACATCAAATAAAGTTGATTCACCATGAAGTTATAGACCATTTCCCAAACGATAGCTTCAAAAATACATTACATTGGAATTCATTAAAATATTGAGAGCAGGATGGAAATCCCTTGTCACCTCCATCGGTTCCGAATCACCAAAAGGTGGATGCTTATTGTCGGGAAAGGTTACTCCTCCGGAAAATATCACCTATAAAGTAACTAAGTAATCCGAACGAATTCAACCCTAAAGCAGCAGATTTCATCCCTAGCTCAAGGAATATAATACGATAATCACCGGAATTACATTAAGGAACGCACTAAGTAGGCAGCCGTTATCAGACAATAGAAATCGGACAACATACCAGCAATACTGTTTAACCTAGATACCACAGCTGCACAGAGTAAACGCGCTTTAGGTGGTTGCCAAAATTCATTGCACTGAAGCAAGCAGGAGAAAACCTTGTGGAGGGGGGTGATTAATGCCTCGCTTCAAGGATCTCAGACACACGCTCGTCTTGATGCGCAATGTGTTAGAGCGCGCCAGTATTGGACAAACGGGTGTGTAAACGCCAGCGCTGCTTCACAAACAATCCAAACATCAAAGCTTGAGAGATAACATAAGTTTCAGAAGTCATGTCCGCTTTTTGTCCGTTGTTCGGTGAACAAGGTGCAGGCCTTGGTGTGACACGAGAGCGCACTAAATTGCCTACTGTGAATGGTAGATGTTGGTCTATCAAAATCTCCCTCACCCGGCCACAGGGGTGTAAACGACTGCGTTGATAACGGAATACCAGGCCAGCAGGCGCGCATCCTACTTACTTGTGTACTGACGTTGGATGGACAAACCGACAAAGATGGATATAAGTAGCCACACCGATATTGGATAGCTAGGCCAACATGCCAGTGTCGGCCGGCGTACCAAGGATGGATCGGCAGACACAATAACCTGCAAGCAGTCCGTGGCAAATGCCTTCGCCGCACTGATTGGTCCAGGCAGAATCGATGGATACCCGCTATCAGGCCGGTTAATAAGCTAGCCATAGCGAACCCTGTATTTTCGCTGGTTTAGCAACGGAGAACGGGAATCCTGTGCAACCGCAGTTTCGTAAGGTGCTTGTGGACCAGCGCGTGATCCTTCTGCGACTCCATGGTGAATGCACATCAAAAGCCGCCGGAACGGCTTGCCGCTACAATGTTACCAACACAATGAGTCCCGTTAACTAGCGGTACGTGCGTCGACTGGTGGAGAAATTTGACAAAATTGGGAGGGTGCGACGCCAAAAAACCGGGCGGCCTCGTACCGGCACGGATGAGGTGTCAGCTGTCGCTGTTGTGAATTTGGTAGCCCGAAGTAGTGATCTAAGAATTCGGAGCATCATGCAACCTTGTGCCACAACACCGTCTTCTGTGCAACGTATATTAAACCAAGGAAAATTCCGCAAGTATCATGCACTGCAGGTGCAATTGTTGAAGCCATGCGATTTGGAGAAGCATCGGGAATTTTCCCGGTGTTATCTGCGTATCATGGACGTAAATTTAATCGCGTTTACGGATGAGGAACTTTCGTCTGCATAGCACAGATAACTGGTATGTTGGGGCTACCAATAACCCATGACAATGCATCGCTTCTCGTGTGCAACATGGCGCACAGCTAATGGAATGGGCTGGGTTGACAGGCCTAAAAATTATCGGACCATTTTACTAATCTAAAAATGTGACTATTAACTTGCTTTTAAAAAGAAGTAATGCTTTATATTTCTTAGCATCTCCTTACATAGAAATGTTGCAGATCTGCGTCAGTCCACAGGGCTATTGGGTACTGTTTTCTTAGCATCAGCATGGTGCACCTGCGTATTTTGCACAAGAGATACTTGAGCAAATGAATGAAACCCTCCGTAATCGCTTGATCGGTCGTGGAGGAACAATGGAGTGCCCTGCACGCTCATCGGATTTAAACCTACTGGATTTCTTCCCATGGAGGTATATGGAACGTCGCGTTTATAAAATCAGGCCCACTTGTCTGTAAAAACCAAAACGTAGCATCGTCAACAAAGGTCGCGGGATCACCGTGGATACTGCAGGTGTTGGCCAATAGCATCCGGCGAATGCTGCTCTGCAAAAAAAACGACGGTGGTCATTTTGTACATCCGTTTTGTTTATTTTTATGCTTGTGAAACATAATTCACGTAAATATACGTAAAATGCATAGCAATTGATTTCACGACTACATTCTTGCTATGGATAATGGTTCCAATACTTCGTTCGGGTAGAATGAATGCCAACAGAAAAGAATGCAAGACGGTAACCCGAGAAAGATACACGAAACGATTTAGATGTATGTATAGATGTATCTCAACCTGCTTTACTCGCTTGTTCGGAATGGTGGTTGCGTCAGGCCATCAAGGGTGCTAATTACTCACTATTTAGGCGCGATTGCTCAATTCTCCGACTGTATGGAGGCGTGGCTGATGATGTGTGTTGTGTACTTAACGTCGGCAGACGACACCGTTGAAGCTCGGTAGGCTGTTTTACGCTCTTCTTGTTATCACGACCTGCTAGTTTGCTTTGTTCGCCACCTCATGCAGTATGACGGTTGCCATTGTGATTGGCTTCAGTGAGATTCTTGAGGTCGGTCTTGAATGAGAGCACCGTAGACCGCAGACACAAACCGCGTGTGTTGTGTGTTGGTCTATTTGCGTGTTGAGTCCCTCAGCGAACAGGTATTTTCCACCCCAAAAAGCTACGTGGGGACTCCCCAGGCGTTCCCAACATATGTCACTGCAATCGGTTTCTCAAACCGATGTTTAGTAAAGGAGACTATACAATTTCAACCCACCCACCATTTTTAGCTTAATCTAGAAGCTTCAGCACCATAAACTTGGAACAACTACGTAGCCCAACGTAACCAGTGCATTCAACTACTAAGGAAAGACAAGACCGCCTATCAGCACAACATCGCAAAAACCGTCAGTGCTAACCACAAACTACTGTACAAGCACGTCAATGGCCTAAAAAGGTGAGGCAAGGATTTCCTCCACTCAGGATAGCTGCTGGCCCAACAAGAATGGCTGTGAAAGCAGCGAACGTGCTGCGGATGCAAAATGCCCCCACGTTTCAAAAGGTATTGCCACCTAGCGACATACCAACCTTTGTCGTCCCCTCCCCAGGATTAACCCACATCACTTTTACCGCAGAGGCTGTATTGCAAAAGCTATAGTCTCTACGCAAACACAGTGCGCCGGGTGTCGACACCATTCGTCCAGAGGCATTAGAAACAGCAGCCAGCCAACTGGCAGGACCTTTAGCCCCTTTTTCAGCGCTGCTTAGATCAGAATCAAGTTCCCGCTATATGGAAGCTTGGAACAATAACCCCGATTCACAAAGGTGGAAGCAGAACTGATCCTTCCAACTACCGCCAAGTATCACTTCTTTCGATATTATTCAAGGTTATGTAATGCATAGTTGCCGAGTCACTGGTGTGCTTGCTGCAAACTGTAACATCAGCACGCCTGAGCAACACGGTTTCCGTCGACAGCGGTCATGTACAACGAATTTACTAATTGCACGCAGTAGTTGGACCGATTCAGCTGACGCTGGAAAAGGTGTTTATGTGATCTATCTGGATTTTTCCTAGGTTTCGATCGTCCGGATCATCGGATACTACTATACTAGCTCCAGCATTACGGGATCAGCGACTCACCTTTAAACTGGATTGTCAACTTTCTACTTCAACGGCAATTAGTGGTCAGAGTTCGGAGCTATTTATCGAACCCCATACAAGTCGACTGTGGTGTGCCGTAAAGCACAGTGCTAGGTTCACGTTTGTTTTTGGTGTTTATTAAGGACCTTGCACAGGGAATCGCTTCAAACTTACAAATGTTTGCCGACCATATCAAGATCCAGGAGAACGCCGAACAACATATGCTTCAGAGTGACCTAGATACGGCGTATCAATGGACAACCTAAAACTTACTGCAATTCAATGTCAGTAAATGCAAGGTGCTTTCCATCTGACATAAGAGCAGCTAGCCATACCGGCTCGGAATGAATATACTACAACAATCAACTGTCGAACTTGACTTGGGTGTTCTGGTTCAGGATGATTTGGGTTGGTGGTTAGCTGTTGCTCCTCCCAACCCTGACACCCCATAACCGGTTTCATCCTCATTTGAACTCATCAGTTGGAGATAGCCTGAGCTGGGGTGGACCTCGAGGCCTAGTGTTCAAAGGTTGACGCCTTGACCACTATGGCTCCTAGGTCCGCGAGCAACGCTTGGCACAGCGGTAAAGAGTTCCAGGTGGCATTTGGTGTACCCGCTGTGTGGTTGAACACTAGGCCTCGAGGTCCACCCCAGCTCAGGCTATCTCCAACTGATGAGTTCAAATGAGGATGAAACCGGTTATGGGGTGTCAGGGTTGGGAGGAGCAACACCTAACCACCAATTCGGTAACGGTCCTTGTGATCGTAATGACCGAAGTCTACTCAGGACCGAGGTCTGAATAGAGATTGCGAGTCGCAATCCAACCACACAGCGGGTACACCAAATGATTTTGGTTGCTTCAGGCAATCCGAAAAGACCTCAAAGTCTGGGAACCAACACGTCGGGCTGTTGTAACAGGCGTTTGGACAAATAAACAACTCCATATTTCGACAAATGCTCAGTGCGTATGTTTGCCCTCATGTCGAATACGCAATTCAAGCCTGGCATCTATGGCTGAAATACGACCTTAATGCATTAGAACAGCCCTAACGTCGGGCATCTAAGAACGTAATTGGAATGCGCAATTTTTCATACCAGGAGAGGCTGCAACGATTGGGATTATTTAGTGGAAGCTGTCGTAGACTACGTGGCGATCTGATTATGGCTTACTTGATTCTACGAGACCCACATCATATGTCCGCCCTTTACTGCAACTCAACGGCAATACAAACCTGAGCGGCCTCGCTTTGAACGTCGCTTTACAGTATAGGCGTCTGGAGTGCCGCAGAAAGTTCTTTTCCATTCGTGTCTGTCACTCGTGGAATGCACTCCCAGAATCGGTCGTCTCTGCACCTACACTAGCAGAATGTAAAAGACGGTTGGATGATGCACTCATCCACTTACACTTTGTCACTTAGCACTATGTCTTCATCCTACACCTGGAGTTGGCCATTGAATTATTTGATGTTAACTGTGGGTGCTGTGAATCTAAGCGGATCGCAGGACTGTAGCGAAGCAAACGATAAGTCCCTAGTTGCATATTTAAAGTACTAACGGTTTTACTTTCTTTTTTATCATTATTGTTATTTCGATATCCCCATCAACTATCTAACGGGACTTGTAAAGCAACGTTTCTTAACCCGTGTAAATCCATTGTTCATTGTTCAGTAACACTTCACCTTTTCTGCACACGGTAATCTTGTTTGTAATACCGGTTGCGTGCAATTCCTCATCAGTCAACCAGTCAAATACTCTCAACAATGTGATCTACCAACAATCGTTACACTGGCACTGCCATGCTGATTGATACCATTAAACAGGATACATTATAGTCGTCTGGCAACGACAAACCTGGATCGATATTCACGAGCTCCCAATGTCATTACTTTTGTTTAAACGCCATCCTCTATCCTTGAATGTGGGCACAATGGTTTCGGGATGCAGAGAAATGGAAACATCAGTTCGAATAATATAAAACTGCTAGTGACATACAAGCGAGTTGCAAGTCATTGAACTGCAGTGCACGAGCGTTTTAGCTCCTCGTGACCAATAAGCAGTGAGACGCAGGAGGCTGCATGTACAGTACGGTTCCTGTTGCGATATGTGTTCCAGTTTCGTGTGTCTCGCGCTATCACAGATGTTATTAGCATGGAGTCAGCACCGATCCAATGGACAACTGCGAGCGCCTGTTACACCGTCTGTTTCTTAATAGCACCGCTTTTAGACACAGTGAACGCCGAATTTTCACTTGGCATCCCTCTATAGCTGACCAGTGATAAATCAAAATGAACCGTTTTGCCACAAGTTACAGGTGGCGTCGTTTCATCCTGGATTGCCGGTCGTTCTCGGATATCTCCGCCGAGTCTAACAGTGCCACGCCAGACTGTCGTTGTTCTATTAACTTTACGGGAGGTGTCTCCCTCGATTGGCTAGTGTGATGTTGTCTCTGCTCTCAGTCAGATAAGCATACTAGGGTACTAGGCTTACAGAAATTTCGCTATCTCGTCCAAATTACACTGCCCTTCAAGTAAATGGGATTTTGGCCGTCATGTACGATGCGTGAACCTCCACTTGCTCTACTGTTAATCGCTATCATTTGATACATGAGATGTTAGTGAACCTGTTGGTATCCAGGAAGAACGTCCCTGCTGGCTCTCAGCACTATGTAACCAGACGGAATATTAAGTGCGAACTAAAGCGGAGCCTACGTGCTGTCAAGTAATCGCAGTGGACCAGTAGGGTCCAAGAAGTTGAGGAGGCTAGACCCGTAGACAATTGTCGTGAGCTCGTCCAACTGGTCCGAAACACTGGAACCAAATATCACGCGGCAGTGTAACAACCAAAGATAGTGCGTTGCCCAAATTCACAATAGTCAGCTCCTGCTGGACGGAGGACTTTCGGGAGCATTTCCACTGGCCCCGTGCTCCTGGAACACTTCCTATCCAGTTGATACAGAATCAATCATGTAGGGTAAGTTTAGGGTGTCCATCAGAGGCTGAGGTACGAAAGGCGATCAGAACTTTAAATGTTTTTGAGTTTCTGGTCCGGATTCACTTGCGCCCGAATTATTTACGGATGGCGAAGCTTATATGCATGAACTGATCTTCCTGCTCGCACAGGTCCGGAAGGAATAGAAGATCCCAAATAACCGAAGCGAATCGATCGAAGTGGCGACATATAAAAACGGCAGTCCAATGACCGGGACAACCACAACCGGGACAACACAACCACAACAAGGATAAGTAAAACGCTTTTCGGCAATTCACTTTATACAAGTGTAACGGCAAGACTAAGATAAACTTGACAAGTAAGCGAACGCTGAGGGTGCACTTGGTTGAGTCAACGAACGCGATCAATAATCCGCTCGATACCGTCATTCGTGATGAGGTGCGCGAGCAGGCGCGAAGAAGCACACACGCAGAAAGCACAGAGGCGTTGGCCGGTGGGTCTACGATGGTCCCTCTCAGCAGTAATCACGGTCCGACATTACGGCCACGGTAGCATGATAGATTGTATCAGTGTTCTCTGATTGCACACATCCGGCTAATGTATTCTGATTGTAATGGCTTCAGCTGTGACTAACAAGCGCTTTCTGACTCATTTGGGGTTACGCCTCTTTGCCTTATAGAGAGGAATTGGAAGGCGTAATCCGTCTGAATCTGATGGGAGGTACTAAGTAAATGTTCGAGGATATAGCTGAAAACAGGGTAGGGCAGTGTTCAGCAATCAGTCTTGATAGAGGCCTGGTTGTGTGCCCAAGATAACTAACAGCACACGTTCGGGTGAACTGATATAGAACACGATAACCGGAAACAGCCAGGATTCTATCTTTGAGGCATTGAGTGACGAGCGGAACAGTTTAAGCAAAGATATGCACTTTAGCTGCCGGATATGTTTGGCTCACTACCGACAATAACGTCTATTCAGAAAAGTCAAAAGCGATATGTCCCTTTAAAGGAATTGAGAGGAAAACATCTTTTTATTGAAGTCTATATCGCTTTATTTAGAGCGGAATGCTTTTTGTTAAACAGTGGGATACCCTTTGCTTTGTAGTGTACTGTGAATGAAATCCCTTTCAGCTTCTAGCGTTTCTGGACTGCAACTTCTTGCGGCCCGATAGTACAGCCAACGCAAAAATTGCGTTTGTATGTATGGGTACAAATCTAATGGAGGGCGTGTAATCACCCACTCAGATTGTCTTACGGAGATTCTTTTATATAGAAACATCGGCTCGACGTCGCAACATATCCAGAAACGGATATTCTCCGTCATTCTTCAACTAGAAAGTGAATTTTCTTGATGGGTGCACGTGGTTAAACTGGTCCAGTAAGAGAGCAGGAGCAACGTGGGAGTCACACATGATGAACCTGTTTTTCATACACCACCGTTAGAGATAATTGAATAAATATATTGTCGCATAGGGCCACGCTGTCTATTTTCTGATACACACAAACCTGCCTAAGGCGACCACATAAGGGACCAACAAAAAGTGGTCACCTTGGACAGCTTCATGCATAGGGCCAATACTCATAAGAGAAAACGTTCGGGATGATTTTGGCTGGTCGCTATAGATGGCTTATGATAAACGCACATTTTTGTTGGTCCCAGTGTAAATCATGGGAAAACGCGTTTTTCCCGACACTTCCACTCCCAAGAACACTCGTACCTTGTACGACGTGAATCCAGCTACAAGGACCGTGTTGGACGACGTTTCCGGTCGGTACAACTCCTGGGTTGCAGTCAGATTCGACCTGGGGTTGTGCGTAGGACTACTCTCAATTAGCTAGCGAAAGCGTGAACTTGTCTAGCAGTATTTCAAACAGCAATTCTTCATTAACAGCAACTGTGACATTTTCGCGGAGTGAACGGATTTACTTATTGTGCCGTACCCATTTAGGATGTCCAACCATTACTTGGTATATTATGAAACCACAGCGGCCTACGACCACTGGTGGGACCGATGATACATGACTTGTCTGTAGTCACGAGGGTAGATAAAATCAAAAACTGAAATGTTGCCTCTGGTTTGTGTACCGGGGTTGGTGAGGATTTTTCCGACGGGGGCCTCATGTCATAGATGGTGTGTGGTTTTCGTTCCATTAGGCATGTGACAAAGGGGGATTTATTTAGCATTGCCGGTTTTGGTGTGTTCTTCTAAGGCATAAGGAAATCGTGAATCTTTTCATTCGTGGTTATCAATTTATATGTATCGATCACGGCTTGCTTAGGAATCGGTAGGTCGAATGTAAGTAGAGTTACTTCAAGATAATCGGAGTGAAAAAGTATTCAGTATGCGAGTTTAATCAATGCATATTACATGTCGTCACCTAGACCAGTCGTTAACATTTTCACCTAGTTTCCACTAGAGGCTATTCAAAGTTCGTTCAATCTTGCGCACATTACTTTAGGGTCGGTCAAACGGAGAAGCGATAATCCAATTTGTTTCTGAGAAAGCAGCCCAATGGATGATAGAACAAAAACATGGTAGTATCTTCTTCAAGCGGACAGCACAAACAGTGACCTCCAGCTTTGTGGAGGTCATACAATGCACAGCCGAAGATGTGACACAATTGATGTACACGGTGGCTGCTTTGGTACAAGCCAACATACATACCGCGAAACCGTTGCACGGAGAATTGCAACAGATGTCACTTTTTCCAGCAATATTCAACCCTCTGGATATTCATGTGAATCCCCCCGCATTGCCATATTTGCCATACCATGGATCAGAAGTGATTCTCAACTCCTTAGGTTTGCCCGGCATAGTTACACCGCCTTGTTCGCATATGAACATGCAATTCGCAGCAAGGAGCACACACCCAATTGGACCAATGTATACACCAGGGAACAATAGGACAGAAGTGTTTATTGGAGCTACGCCACCCATGTCAATAGCTACCGAGCTTCCCATGCATGGTAAGTTGTGCAGTTATTCCATTGGTTGGAAGTGTTTAATTTTTCGGATGAAAGCATTCCGAAATCATTACCCAGTTTGTTCTTCCCCACTGTAATCATTCAGCAAATCTTCTAACTGGAGGTTCTTCTAGTGGTCGATACTTTGATATTATTAAAGTTACATATACTTCGGTGCGGCAATACACACAGGACAAACGGGACACCAAAAAATGTCTACCGGCATCACTGTAACTGTTGGCTATTCTCTGGTTGCATCAAACATTTCATTGAGAACACCGATTTACGACGATGAAGGTATTCATGACAGTATCTCACTTATGGGTATGTCGGACATAGAACATAGAAAACCATTTCCAATCCTAAAATAACCAGGCGCTTACTCTGGTCTGGTGGGTCATAAGCCCGATGGAACGATGGCTTTATCCGGGTAAAAAAGCTAATGCTTAACGAGTCCCGTAGGATGGCTATGGTGAAAATACAAAATATAAAAATTGTTAGCAAAACAGGGTTTACACTGAACTATACGTAGTATAGATTGTAAATCCAAGGTAAATCCGTGAGAACTGACGACAAGTCGGAAGTTGGTAAAACTCGTGTATCCTTCTGGTGTACACATACAGGAGGTGAAAAATGTGGAACGAAATCTGTGTGCGTTGTGACCGCCAGTGAAATTGCTTACAGACACTTGTGTTTATCCATTAGTACTGGGTCATGCAAGATGGTGCAGGGAAATAAGTGCACAATCAACTCGGGTTTTGAACTCTGCCAGATTAGGAGCACATATGACAGATTCCGGTATGGGATTGCACGTACGGCAAATGCGTCGGGAAAAGATATCCCACGGCATTCTAAGCGACTGTGTTGCTCTGTCTGCTTGAGATGGTGACATCTCATCTGCTGTTGTGAGTGATACGGGACGTGTGGTTGGGGTCTCTCAAAACCTGGTAATTGAATTTGAGGATCCCGCTCAATCGCCGATACCGTCTGCTGAATTCCCCGAGCGCTTGTATTCTTCGTTTACACAGCAAATCATACAGACCCTAGATATTCTTGGTTGCCCGTCGTTGGCGTATATCCAAGTCGCTGAGATCTCTCCTCAGCTGTAGCTGCCAGACCTATATTGCGAAGTCCACATGTAGCCTTATGTATGAGCCGAGAAGTTGTGGAAAAATCGACAGGTCGAATCGTCCAAGTGCACGATTCAGAGGCCGACATGTTGGATGCCTCTGGCTGCTTTGAAAATCCTACGTCGACATGGACAGAAGCTCCCAAATGCTTCTTGCTAGAAGAGATCTGAAGCTGTTGGTTCCAGTTTGGTAGATGTGCACCAATCCGGGCGGAAGGTGCAGCACTCTACAGTTGTCCACATTGAATCAAAGTCTGTTTTGTGTTGAAGACGCTTATACCCCATCTAGATCAGCCTGAAGTATTGTGATATCGTCTAGTATTTTGATCGACTTCTAAACCTTGATGTCTTTGGCATAAATAAGGCAGTTCGTGGTTATGGAGCGTGTGATATCACCAAAGTGCGTCACAAGTAATCCTGGTCCTAGTACGGATCTCTGTGGTACTCCGCATTCAACTTCCTTGGGATTTGACAGCAAATCATGCACATGTACGTCCAGGCCACGATGTAGAATCAAATTTCTGATCCCTCCTAGGAGAGGATCACCAATACCGTCTAACGTTCGAAAAGCATCATACTATGGTCTAACCATTAAATTCATTTTTGAAGTCAAATAAGGCTACATAAACTCCTGTGCCATGGTCTATTACTTCAGTCCAGCTGGTTCGTGCTAGTATAGACTTGTAGTACACGATCGATTTCGTCGGAAGCCATCTGTTCCGATGCGTGGTAGTTAAATTCTTCTAAGTAATAGGTTAGCGCTTTAATAATAATAGCTTTCATGAATTTTGAAATCACTGATAGTGAGATAATGGTGCAGGGAAATAAGCGCACAATCAACTCGGGTTTTGAACTGTGCCAGCGTGGGAGTACACATGACAGACTCCGGTAGGGCATTCCGCCTTCTGCAAATGCGCACGAAAAAGAAATTCTGACAGCATTCCAAACGACTGTGCTGCTTTGTCAGCTTGAGATGGTGGCCACTCAAATTGCTGTTGCGACTGAGCTTTAGCAAATGGCGGTATGTGTGGTTGGGATCACTCAAAATCTGGTAAACATAAATGAGGTCCCCATGCAATCGCCGATATTGTCCACTGAAAACCCGGAGCACTTAAGCCTACGTTCATACGGCAAATTTTACAGACCCTTGGCGTTGTTGGTTGCGCGGCGTTGGGGTATCTCCAAGGCGATAATATCTCTCCGCAGGTGTGGCTATCAGATCTGTATTGCGCATTCCATAAGTGGCCATATGTATGAGCTGAGGTTGGGAAAAAATTGAGCGGTCGTGTCGTCCGAATGCACGCTTCAGGGGGCCTACGTGTTGGGTGCCCTCCTTGACACCGTTTCCGTCTGATTCGAAGACCCGGGGTCAACCTGGATAAATACTACCCAGATCATCTCGTCAGAAGTCCTTTGAAGTTCCTGGAAGGAATGCACCAAGTTGTGCGGTAGATGCGACACTCTACTTTTGTCCACCTTGAATGGAAATAGATTCTGGATTGACAACGCGTTCAAAAATTCAACTACCTGGGAAGTCGTGTCAGCGCCCGTGGGATTGAAGATGAGATCACGAACCGTATAGCAAAAGCTCGAGGCACTTTTGCTAACCTTCACCACCTATGGCACCTGCGAGACACCATTCTTGCCCTGAAGGGTAGAGTGTACAATGCAGCGGTACGTTCGACCCTACTGTACGGTTGTGAAACCTGGCCCCTTAGATCAACGGACATAAAGTGGCTAGTGATGTTCGACCACCGTTGCCTTCGCAATTTAGCTCACATCTGGTGGGAATACCGAGTAACCAACGAGTGTGTTTGACGCCTTGTTTAGGGCACAGGGAAGGGAACTGAACAGCTCAGCACCGTTATTTCACGCACCAGGCTCCGATGGCTTGGTCACGTGTTTCGTATGCCAGCCCACCGACTCCCGCGAAGTGCGTTATTTGCGCACCGGGGGTGTGGATGGAAGGTTGGCCAAGCGATGACTCGGTAGAGAGGAAAGAGGGCCCCCACTTCGAAGCTGGCCTCAGTTGGAGTGTCCCGGCTCCCTGGTTGGGGTCCGAAAGACGATGAACACGTTTGGCTGGGGAGGCACTTGTTGATATGGGTAGGAGTCAACCTCAATGGCGTTCGTGCTGTGAGTTCCCTTGGCCCACCTCATCCCTGTAAGCCTTCCCCTCCAACCACAATATCACTATTTAGTTTTATATAATTTCGCATAGTAACTTTTCTTTTTTGCTGCATAGTATCTGATATAACCTGAACTGTTCTAGTAGGTGGATAGAACACTAGATCGTGGAAATGACCGGTAGTATTGATACAGCGGATCAAGAGATACTGACAAGCAGAGTCAACAAAGTGTCAACAGAAAGTTCACGTGTTTACCAGACTCACTGGCATATATCGGTTTCGTTGGTTCCAGCTTGGTGGTGATTGGCTGGACAGTTGTATGGTCTGATTGGATGACAGCACTCTATTTTGGGTTGGGTCCCGTATGGGACACCTCCCTCTTCTTTTGATATGTCTGCCCGTAGTTGCCAACCGTTGGGTGTAGATCGCTTGGCTTTCGTTTTCCACTCGATCCGCATTTGCATTTGTCGGTTTCGGCACTGAGAACTCCTCCAGTAATAACTGAAATCAAACTGGGAATTGTGACGAGGTAAATACTGATTGTTATCGGAGCGGTGTCTGAGCTGGTTCATATGCCTGTGCCATGTCTGACCGCTGACCTCTACTAGGTACGTAACTCGACCAATCCGTCTGGTGATTACACCTGGCGTCCATCTGTTTTGGGACGGCCGAAAGTCTCTTGTCCATACCAAGTCACCTGGTTTTAACGTTCTCGCTATTACGTGCTGTTTGGGTTGCGCAGATTCTGTTGTTTCCGGCTTGGCTAATTCTCTCACCTCCGGAACGATTATGTCCCAAATTGACCTGATCTGACGGTTAAACAACATTTCCGACGGTGACCTTCCGTTACAAGCGGGGTGTGGTGTGATTCGATACATCATTAGGAATGTGTGTATGCAATCGTCCCTGGGGCCGTCGCCTCGCCCTTTGATAAGTGCACGCTTGAACGTATCGACGAATCGCTCAACCTGACCGTTCGATTGCGACAAAATGTTGCGAATTCTTCGCTAGTAAATTGTGGGCCATTATCGCTGAAATAACCGTTGTGAAATGGACTGCTGTAACCCTGCATCGATTATTACGGGAGGAATGCTGATGCCCAGTGTCAGTTTGCAGACTTTATCGAACGGAATACTCCAAAGATTGAAAGTATCTAACCAGTCAATGCCGAGAATATTCAATCCTGGTTGGTTAGTGAGGTAGCATATAGACTCAAATGTTTGACCATTATAAGATACCAAGCAACGTAACTCACCAACCAAACCGAGAGTTGTTCCGGATGCACTGAGGGCTGTCTGTTGAGTGGGCATAACTGGAGGACCTCCGATGGATTCCCAAATCGTTTGCGAAATAATCGTGATATCCGATCCTGTGTCTACCTGGAGAGTCGCGGGATACCCGTTTACACTCACTGTTAGCTGGCGTCTTCGCGATGTCGCGTTGACTTGATAGCTAGCAACAATGCTGCGACTAGCCTTCTGCGATGGTTTCGGAAACCGTTTGTTGGAATTTTCAGATTTAGTTGAGTTGCGTGGCTTGCAGAAACCATCTTTGTGACCAAAGCGTTGACACTGATTGCACCGATGTCGGCGAAAAGTGCACTGTGGGGCGTAGTGCCATGCGCCACAGTTCCAACATGCTGTTGGTGGCTTTTTGGACTCCTGTTTGTGTGCTCTGACCAGTCTGACATCTGCCATGTTGATCTGCTGCTGTTCCACCATACGGGAATCATGCTTCAAATTGATCAGGCGCTGACATTCCTCAGCCATTTTCTGTAACGTTATGTCTGGGTCTTGCTCCAGTCTGGTGAGAAGACGTGTGCGGATGTCCGCGTCTGACGGAGATTGTAGACCACAAATAAACATGACACACTTGAACTGTGTCTCGGTCATGGATGCAAGTTTAAAACGCTCACACTCGCGGTTAACGATACCTGCGTAGGTAATATAGTCGTCCATGAAGTGCTTGACGATTTTTAAGCTAACGTGTGCTGAAGAGCGAGGAACGCTCGCCAAAAATCTGTGTGAGGCACTGAACCGTGTCATCAAAAGAAAATTCGCGTGGGTGTTTGGGCAAAATATAGTTTACGAAACGACCATGCTCCGTGATCCCCAACTTACGTGATCGCCATGAATCCTCCTTCCCACCGAACTCAACACGAAAAATGTCCTCATAGCGCTTGAATCAGGACTCAAAAGTAACACCCGATGCAACGTCACGCTGGAAAATATGAATTGTAGAAACAATTGATTCAATGTTGGTCTGTTCATCCTGCGGTGCCTTGTCCTCGGAAACCAGGGAGAGGTTGCGCGTTAGAGTATCGAGTAAACGGAGCTGAGCGGCCTCGAACTGCGACTGCTGTTGTTGAAGAATTGCACGGAGATCTTCCGATGAAATTGCCATTTTAATTATCAGTTCCGTCGCCAGTTGATGTAACCCGAACTGTTCTAGGAGGTGGATAGAATACTAGATCGTGGAAATGACCGGTAGTGTTGATACAGCGGATCAAGAGATACTGACAAGCAGAGTCAACAAAGTGTCAACAGAAAGTTCACATGTTTACCAGACTCACTGGCATATATCGGTTTCGTTGGTTCCAGCTTGGTGGTGATTGGCTGGACAGTTGTATGGTCTGATTGGATGACAGCACTCCGTGTTGGTTGGGTCCTGTATACGACAGTATCCGCTTGGTAGGTTACCGAAATGATGCCCACCCGTTACCGGGAGCTTAGCTAGCTTGCACCAGTTGCATTTTTCCTTTTTCTTTTATGTATTATAGCACAGTAGCTGAAATATGTCCCACCTCTAGCTAACGTTTATATGATGATGATGATACCCTATCCAGCTCAGCTTGAATTACTGTGATATCATCTGGTGTATTGACTTACCTCAACACCTTGATGTCACCCGCATACAGATGGTAGTTTGAGCTTATGAGGCCTGTGATATGGTTAATATAGTTCAAAAATAATCGCGGCCAAAATACCAATTCGTATGGTACTATTCATTCAACTCGGATGGGACCTGATAGCGAAAAACTTATACGTACTTTCAAGCGCCGATGTAGAAGAAAGATTCTGATTCATCGTAGGAGAGAATCACCAATACCACAGGTCTGGAGGTTAAAGAGCATAATGTTATGGTCTAATTAGTCGAACTCTGGATGGTGTTAGTAGTAGATTTGTAGTGCACGATCGATTTCGTCGGAAGCTATGCTGTTCCGGTGGAAGGTAGTTAAATTCTTCCAAACAGACGTTTAGCACATCAGAAATAGTAGCTTCCATCACTTGTGAAAGAACCGGTAATAAGGTTATGGGTCGGTAGTTGGCTGAATTGGAACGACTACTTTGCTTGTGAATGGAAGTACTCATCCCGTGTTTCCACATGTCGGACACTTACATTTCGTCAAAACGCTGCTGGAAGAATATAGAAAAAGGCCCACTGCGGCTTGCGATTTCGTGTATATTTTATAAACTCCAGGATAGCTGTGATTGCGCCTACTTAACAGCTTCTTAGTACTACCTCTGTTGTGAGGGATATATGAGTGAGTTTTGGGGATGAAACAGCCATTGGCATAGGGTTAGGTGGCCAGTGATCACACTGAAATTATGGAGCATATTGTAGGCGCATAGTATTCGTCGTCTCCTTCGGTGTCCGTGTGGGTTCCACCGCTGTTTGAAGCGGAGAAATTATCGGTTCACTTCACCTAGACCTTCGACGTGTTGTGGTTTGAGGCTATACGCACTTCCAACTTCTGCCGGTACACCATTTTATCCTCGCAAACAAACTGACTACAGTGGTTACGTCTAATCGTATAAGCCATCCAGTTTTCGGTGCTCGTGATGAGTTTGTAGATATGCCAGGCCTTTTTTGCACCGCTATACAGTTCCGTGTCCTGCTTCACAGAAACGAGACGACGGTTCTCTGCGGAAGGTTTTAGTTGATGGCTCTTCGGCAAGCAGCGAGCTAAACTGACTGAAGAAATGTTCCCATGCACTAGCTGGTGCCTCTTCTGCCAGAAACAGCCAGTTCACTGTCTCACATAATAGGTCTTAGCGTACAATCGTCTCGTTGCGGCCACAATTTCCACGGGATATTCTGCATAGTAAATGTATTCGAATAGTAAAATTACATGATCGCAGCGGCCCAGTGGGACGTCGACGGTCACCTTCACTACCATTAGTTCTTCGTTGATGAGTATCCGATCCAGTATTGACAGCTTATCTTTTTCTCGGAATCGAGTGGGTGTATTGATGTGGCCATACGGCAGGTAACTGGAAGAAACCCTTGTAGATCGGCCATAAACTATTCTCCGAGGGGCTGGTTTGGATTCCAAATTGTGGAAGTTGAAATTGCCAGTAATGAGCATAAATAAACAAATCCTTTACTCTCGTACAATGTGACACGCCAATATAGGCATGATCATGTTAATGATATAACTAAATATCGGGGAAGTTATAAAAGATGGTGCAAGTTAGTCATGAACTTTGGATCTGTGAGTTCATACATGTATGTGGGAGTGCTGTTATACAGCGAGAACGCTTGCCAGGCGAAGACCCACCACGTCCTCGAATGTGACGGTAAGTTGTATGTAACACCTTCCTTAATGCAGATGCCAGATAGAAGTTCATCTCGAAATTGGCCTAAGGAGAACGGTAAATGACCGGCACTAAGCAAGTCTCGTCGCCTTTTGAAAGTAGACGGCACCAAAAGGAACCTTGTACCATGCAGATCGGATCCTCTCCGAACTCACATTTGAGGTCGTTACGTAAGTAAAGAGTCACCGCTCCACCTTTGTTGGGCTGGTCGTGCCGAACAATGGACATGCCTGGCAGTGCGATATTCATTTCACTTATGTAAGGGAGTATCCATGTCTCAGTTATAGTGATGAGGTCTCAGGCTTTAGATCCTTGATGCAGCCGCATTTCGGAAAATTTATTCAGTGAGCCTTGAGAGTTGGTGTACATACAAGAAAGCTTCTCATTTGTCAAAAGCTGTTGACTAGGAGCAGATGAATGACGCGAATTTGTGCCGACAGATGAGAGACCGGCAGCTAATCGTTTTTAAGTGAATTGCCAGATCTCGACGGGAATGCAATCTGTTTTTAGTCTCACTTGCACCTGCGGTATGTAGTCCATCGAGAGCCTTCTCGATAGCTATGAACAAGGAACAATAAACAATCACGAGATAAAAGCAAGTACTTGACACGTCCCGTAGGATGGTTGGGGTGAATATGATGAAATCAAAATATATCTGGGTCATCTACCGAACATCTGCCGAGATGAATACCTCGATAAATTACATCAGCACAAGATTAAAAAATCGAGCTTGAACGTTCAGAAAGACACTGGGGTGCAGTGACCGTTGATGTAAAGCGTGAGAAAAGTAAAATATGGTCGCTCACTTGGGTTTATTTGATACTTAAATTCTGTTGAAAAGCATGCTTGGCGTAAGCCACAATGGAGCAGTTTAGGTAACAAATTGCTGGGAACTAAGAGCAATATCTAATCGTTTTTTGAAAACGTCCGAGGTACTAGAGGATACAACTGAGTCAGGGAGTGCTTTCCAGGGTTGGCAAACCCGAAGGGAAAAGTAATTCGGTCGACACTCTAGACGGCTATATTGTTCCTTCGATTCTAAGCAGTTATCCCTGAGCTGCATGTTATGACTAAGTTTCAGAAAATGGCGGCATACATGGTTGGGGTCACACAATATCTGATCCGCTAATATGAGATCGTCGCGTAGCCTTCCATAGCGTCCGGGGAAAATACCCAGCAACTTCAGCCTTCGGTGGTAAGAGTGATAGCGCAGACCCTTTACATTCTTTGTTGCTCTTCGTTGAGGTGCCTCTAACGCTTATAGGTCGCGCTTCAACCAAGGTTGCCAGGCTTGGATAGCGTATTCAACATGCGGGCGCACGTAGGAATTATGCATCATTGGGAAGATTGATTGGTCAAATCTCCCGAATTTCCTTCGCAGCATGCTGACGTGTTGGTTGTTTCTTTCCGCAGCTACCTCAGCCTGTTTTGAACAGTTGAGGTAGCACGGTACGAGCACACCAAGGTCACGTTCCTGGGAGCTGGTTTGCAATCCGTTTGTCCCAAGCACATAGGTGTAGTTATGTCTATGGCGTAATTGTACAAAGTAACATTTGTCTACCTTGAATGGTTGGACATTTTGAACTGACCAGTTCGACACTGTTAAAATCACACTGAAGCCGTTCGTAGTCGTCTGGTCCTCTGATCCTTTGCCATATCTTGATATCATCGGCGAAAGATAGGAAAGCGAAAGCAACTGATCTCGCCAAATCGTTAATGGACACCAATAATAGACGAGGTCCAAGAACCGAGCCTTGTGGTACTCCACACGCCACATCGATTGCATCAGACAATGGTTCTCGGACTCTCACCACTAGCCGTCGTTCTTGTAGAAAATTGTCAAGCCAACTCAGGATTGGGTCACCAGTGTCGTAATTCCGAAGCTTCTGAAAGAGAATTCGATCGTCTAGGTGATCAAACGCTTTTGAGAAGTCCAGGTGGATGACATCGGCTTCTACTCCATTATCAACAGCTTCAGTCCAGCTATTCCGTGCCAATAATAGGTTAGTATTACACGAATACTTTTGAGAAAAGCCATGTTGCTCTGGGGCTATTAAGTCGTGACTTTCCAGATACTACATCAGCGCATCTGCGATGATTGATTCCATCACTTTGGGTAGTACGGGAAGTAGTGTTATTGGACGGTAGTTGGCAGGATCAGTGCGGCTACCTAGTTTATGAATAGGAGTAATTTCCCCTCGCTTCCATACTGGAGAAATATGGTGCACTTCTTGATATGGCTGACAGAAAACAGCCAGTGGTCTTGCTAGATCACTAACTACCGCCTCATAGCCTTTGGTCGGAGGTTGTCGACTCCAGGAGAACTATGGATACGCAAGGATAACGACTTCTTCAACACAGCTTCCGCAATGAATGTGATGTTGTCTAAACCCGATGGTGGAGTAATAGAAATGAGGAGAATGTTTGGGCTCGTTACCTGCTAGAAAGTTTGGGAGTAATGAAGCCGTAGGAGGTCAGCTGCTTCCATTGCTGACCGAGTGCACCCATCAGCCGTGACTAATGCTGGAATCCCCCGCTTCACTTTCCGAAGGCCGTTAACGTGCCTGTACAGAAGTTTGCTGTTCGTGCAGAATCGCTTCATTAACTTCTGCTGATGCGTGACCTTGTCTTCGCGGATCAGTTTCACACAAAGTTATGATGGGTCACGTATGCAGTCCAGGTTTCGGCATTCGGGCAGTCCTGGTGATTTCGCCATGCCAAATCCCTCCGGGACATCCATGTGCGTGTTGTGCTCCTCAGAAATGACTTATGCTTGTTTATGGGTTGGAAGGTCCTCTGTTCTGATGCGCGCAACCAGTGTGCTAAACGCCCTTATAAAGGTTTCCCAGGGAACATCTGGGGGCATTCGGTTAGAAAATCCAAACTGTATCCTTAACAAGCTTAGATAACACATTGTAGTTCGTGAAAGTATGCACCTTATCATCCTCCATTTCAGGGTACTCCGCATAGCATATATGGTCAAAGAGTAGAGCAACATGATCACTAAGACTCAGTGGTGTGCTTGTAACTATCCCGTCAACCATGAGTTCTTCGTTACTTAGCACATGATCCAGTATCGATGGCATGTTTACAGTTCGAAATCTGATGGGAGAGATTACGTGGTGGTAGATGGGGTGGGTAGAAATTAGCTCTTGCAAGCAGGCTTTAAACGACGTACCGTCGGTTGCTGGCGTTTCTATGTCGTGCACGTTAAAGTCTGCAGCGATAAGAATATGGGTGTAGGACTTGTTCAAAGCAACCTGAAAGACGTGGTTCAGTTTGGAGTGCATTTCCGAGGTTGAGTTTGATGGGCGATAAATCACGGCTAGTATACTTGCAACTTTGTATCGCAACGGTAGGCGGCACCAAAGTGAATCAGGAGCTCGGAATTCCGGATGATCTAGAACACATCTGAAGTTTGCATTATAATAAAGAACCACACCACCCCCCTTCCGGTTCTGTCGGTCCGAAGCAGTGACATACCGGGTAAATTGATCTCAAAATCGGTTATCTCAGAGTTTAACCAGGTCTCTGTAGTCATGACGAGGTCCCGCGGTTGTAAGGCATGGAGTTCTCTAAGTTCGGCCAACATTCTTAGAAGGCCTTGGACGTTTGGGTACATGCAAGATGGGGCTTTTGTTGCTGGGAGTGCGTCGATGGATGTCAACTTGTGTTAGTTTTTAAGCCGGCCGTTAGGTGGCCGGCTATTAATCGTTTTATGGTTTATGATTTGCAGTCAAGTTGCATGGCATTATTTAGCGTACCTGAACAGACGTTTCACTGGTGATGTGTTCTGTCCTGTTGTGTGCCGTGGGTGCTGTTGTGTCGGTCTCTCCGCAGGACTGTGCATATAAAGAATTTGTCTCGTTTGCATGTTCCATCGAATTGCTTCCAATTTTTGGCCTTTCGCCTGCCGCATTTATCCAAATCTCTGTTGGCAACCTAGAACGAAATTTTAATCAGCTATCCAACAGAACTTGCGTCATTCCCTTGGAGTATAGTATTACTTTCATTAGTCTTGAACCGCAGCCCTTGTAGTTAGGTGATGACAGAACACTTGTCATGGATTTGTCGATAACATTGTCAACAGAGTGCTTCGCGGACGTAGCAACACTGCTTTCGATCATGTGTTTGCGCATCGTGATCAGAAGAATGCAGAAGCGCGGGAACATCATGCATAAATATTGTTTTCTTATTATCCCTATTATGGATGCCGCGTTCGTCAACTGCTTCTCTTGAGCGATCTTTCCAAGGTAGATCAGGTAATATGCGCACTCCACTCGGTGAGTTGCGAAGACGAACTGCTGAGAGTATGGCAGCTTCTGTCTCATCTGCTGAGGCTAGTGTCACTCGAAGAATTCGAAGTTCACCAGAGTGCACTGAGGTCGAGTGACGCGCTACTCATTGCAGCATGGCAGGCTAACCCGAATACCATTCGCCTCGCAGATGGAATTCCACTGGTTGCGATCGTATTGCAGCTTGCCTTTTGTTGTGCCAGATTTGGATTCAGGAACATTGGTGCACACCAGACTTTATGCAGCGTGGTGTTGTCTAGCGAGTGTTGGCTTTATCCTTTTTGCCGGCAATTCGGGTTGTTTAGAAGGCACCACTGGGGTTGTGTATGAAAGTTGCATTGCGCTACGCGTGCTCGGTGCGGAAGATGGATCTATGTGTGTCACTGTGTGTGTGTTTGTCGAGGCAGTCGACGCGTACGTCACCTGCTTGTTATCTGCACCGGATTGCCTTCGGCTGTGAGCTGTCGGTGTCATGGCTGAATCTCCAAGTGAAGCGTCTAGGGTTGGAGAAGTGGAAGCAGGCATGTTTGAAGCTTGTCCATTTATGGGACTGAGGTGACCCAGTGGATTTGGAGTCAGAGACGCTGCAGTGCGTTTGGAGCGTCTAGCTCTCATCTTCGGCTTAGATTTGGAGCTTACTTTGGCTGGGTGAGGTATTATCGTGGCCATATTTACCTCTATGGGGTCGACCTTAGTATTTAGAAAACGTGCAATTATCTCAGTCATTCTATCACACTTTACATGACCAAAGCTAGACAGTTGACAACTGGAATGACTTGACATGATGGGTAAAACCAAATTGTGTCAGCAAATTTGTTTGTCTGTCTCACTTCTTGGACAGATTTGCCTACACATTACGGAGAGTACGATCTAACGCAGCTAGTATAGGTACTACTGATCTTAAGGAAGTTACTGCAATTGGCTGGGCAACGTAAGCTACCTTGAACCATTGGAATGCTAGTCGTCCTCATTTTGTTTACAGTAAGGCCTATCTAAGCGCTCACCTTGATGAGTGTTCTTTGCGCCAGGCGTGAAGCACAAACAGGTCAAAACACGCACACGAATTGAGAGTTGTTCAACCGCGCCAATGTCAGGCGGTACAGGCAGTTGGAGGTCCTAACGCGCACCGTCATGTTCAGCGATCAATCGACTGGCAGTTGAACACACACACACACACACACAAATCGGCAGTGTATGTTAATCGGCCTGGCTTAGGCGACGATGCAGGTGGAGCCCTGATAAGCTTCCCTAGAGCTGCTCAGTTGATGAGCGGAGCAAAATACGCGGTAACTTTGTTATGCTGTAACTTGCAGGGATGGTTGCCGCGTAGTTTGGGAGTCCTCAACTTCTTCTTCCGAATGAGACCAAAATCTTTTCCAAAAAGCCGGTTTGCTGTAGTTACACAAGTGGAACTCGGCAAAGAATATGCCGAAAACTGGCAACTGGAGCAAGCGTATAATCCACACAGGTTAGATCTAAGAGTTTGGAAGCAGCGAGTAGGGCTCATCCAACTGGTTCGAACGCGCGCACACATAATATGGTGTGGGGAGAATTAGAGTGGCCACAGAGGGCAAGACGAGAGCCGTTAAAGTGCGGCCGCACGGTGTGTCGTTTTCCGCAGTGCGCTATGGGTCTTAGCGCACCGGTTTCTGAATCTTGGTTGCGGTTATATAGAGTTGCGGGTGATGCCCTTTCCGCGAGAACAGCGAGTGGCTGGGGCTCTCTAACTGCGGTCTTCAATCGTAGTTCCGAATGACGTTTGTTGCTTAGTAACTGCCAGTTACGCAGTAAGTGCACGGCCACCTGTTGCGACTACACGGTTAGTTTCAGTATACTCGTACCACTCGCACTGTAGTTTGGCGACACCGGTAACCGTGTAATCGAATGATGTATGACGTCGACCGCACAGAAAGCTTCACGGATGTGATGCCATTCTTCCACAGCATGAGCGCGGACTTCTTCGTTGCTAGTTGTCTGTAGCTCGGGCCCACCATTACCGAAAATAATTCTTTTATTACTCACCGTGTGGTGTTCGTTAGAATTATTTTTGTCCCGCTGGCGTTCGCTCCATGGAACATCCGGTGATATGCGTATGCCACTGTTTTCAGTCGGCAGGCAGGATGGTGACAAAACACCGTCTCAACATATTCTAATGATCCCTATATTACTCCCCTTGTACAGGACTCCTCATAAAGATTCGAGGTTGGATGTCTAGTGCTGTGCATTATGTTAGTCGAACTGCTTTGAACTCCGATTATTTCACAAAGGAAATTCCAATGCTTTAAATCATTCAGATGTTTACCCATTAAGGAGTTTGTCTTGGACTCCGGAACCTTGATGCATATAATTGTCAAGGCTCCGTAATTCCGCCTGGTCTTCGGTGATGAGGGAGGCACGGTTGTCGAGGATTTAGTGAAGTTTCTGTAGGTTGCACCTAGTGCTTGACCTGTTTTGTGCTTGTACTGGGAGAGGCTTCTTATGTCACGCTTTGATTATGACGAGCAGCAACGGTTGCATAGGTGGATCGGGTTTTAGAGCGCTTTTACTTTCATTCCTCAAACGGAAGAGTGGGTGTTACCGATGTTGCATCAATCGGTAGATTGGATAAGAGGATGTTGGTGGTGGGGCTAGGCATGCTTCTATCGGTCGCGATGACAACTTGGTTGGTGCTTCCCAGGGTTTCCAGTACTGCTAGGCCGTGCGAACGCCTGACCCTTTTGACTGGTTTCGAGGCAGCAATTGCGGAAGACGGATTTGGTGACAAATGTGCTACGTGTTCCGTTTCGGCGACTACGCTGTTCTACTTTTGTGTTAACGCTAGTACACATTTTACTAGTGAAATCGTTGTACACTTCGCGTGTATTTCTTTATGTCGGTTCTAGACGTTGACGCATTTTGAATGGGACCGGTCTTGGCAATTTGTGTAAGTCAATCCTTCTTTTATTATCTAAGCACAAGTTTTAATAGGACAAATATTTGTTTCGGGTTATCGGTGTGATGGTCCAGATGGCCGATTACCGTGGAATGAATCCAAGATGATGGACACAGGCGGCAGTTGGGTCCATCAGCGAGAACTCTGAGGTTAGCCAGAGAAAAGGCACCAATGTGTAAGCACTGGAGACTTTAGGTTATACTCTACTGGTCGAGGAGGATAGACGAATATCTAAAGCAATGAGATAAACTTGTGTGCAATCGCCTTTTTTGGGTAGCATCATTTTTCGGTACCCGACATGTCAAAACTTCTAGGAACTTAATCTGGAGACTCACGTTAGTTGAAGCTAAGTGTAGATCTGCTGGACACTCCAATCACAGCCACATAAAACGATGCAGTGCCGCCAAATACCTTTACTGCTCGTGGAGTCTGTAGAAGAAGAAACCACTAGGTTGGTTGGCAAATTGGGAATCTACCGGTCCTGGAGTTATTTCCGTACTGCATATGGGAGTTGTACGAAATCGACTCGTTGCTCAGTTCCACAGGTAAGGTAAAGTGAGCTGTCCGTTTCGTGGTTGCAACGCAGAGTGCCGAGTTTTTGGCGCAACCATAGACAGCTCATGGAATCACAGTCACGAACAGCAGTTAAGAAGTTTATTTTTTCTTTACGCACTTGAATTCTACTAGTGGCAGAATGGACAGTTTTACGGTTTATTTGGTGTTGCTCACAGTCTCTCACGGCAATGACTTTTGCTGCGTTGGGCACCTAGCGGAAATAAAATCGCCTGCCGTTCTCTGGGATACAAACTGCCTGGTAGCGCTTAGTCTCACACTGAGGTAGCCTTGTTGATATTTGAGCTACCAAGGTTTTAACTAATCGAGAAACGTAAATGTCTATGGAATGACTTGGGTTCGCAAACAATTACCGTGCTTGGGATGGCGGTTGGCCTTCCACTTAACACGCGTAACATGTTTGCTGCATCGACCGCTATATGCGCGGAAAGAGGGCTGCATTGATATTTGGGACTGTGAACCACATTGAGAAAGATCACGGGTATCCCAGCAACTAGGACCGTTTATCCCAACCCATAGACTTTTGTATAAACTTGCTCCCGATAGTGTGCTGAGAAACGGACTTCCTCTTGGTCTGGAATATTCGGGGTACGGGGAAGTAATTATACTCAACCGCAAAGTAAGAAAAAACCCGGATGCTGGACACTTGCAAAAGTACAAAACCGGGTTCCACTAGTCCACAGTAGCCCAAGTGAGACAATGCTAGTTGTGATGAGCGTGTCCAATCAGACGGCACAGATGAATCCAAGGCACATGCTAGACAAGCAATGGGAGATGAACTTGACGGGTTCCACCAATGGACGCCGGTTGTCTGACATTTGTATGAGCTACCGTGAGCTCCTCGCTGTTTGTTTAACTGGGCCAAAGGTTGAAACTCCTTAATGGTTGTTCACGAAAGTGCACGAACGAAGTTGTTCGATGCGATAATTTTCCAAATGTGCTGATTTTCTTCGATTTGACCTTGCAGAATAAACTTTTGTCATTAAGGAACTGGCTTTTCAGACATGGCGACAGCCAGACACCAGGGCTCAGATTCGATTCGTCATATATTAACCAGACGAGTCCATTCATTGCGGACTATATGTAGTAGCTCGGTGTGTAAAAGAAACGGCACTATCAGCATACATAAACAGATTTCCTCTCCAAACTTTCTCCAACACCTTCCTGTTTCCAGTTAGTAGGGGAGGCATTCCTTATCATCCTATCTCATCGACGATATCTACTCAGAATAAGGAACGCACAAGACCCATGCTAGACAATACCGGTATGACAATGTTCTAGACCAGTAATTACGTCATTTGAAAGTACAGTAACAACCAAGTAAGCACTATTCGTCCATTTACCAAGGAATACTAGTTTAAAGCATCAAAAGTCGATGCTGTGAAGGTCATAAATTAATTGGTGAAGTAATTTTAAGATCGTACTCAAAGTATGAACAAGCCATCGTATGTATCTCCATATCCACCAAATAATTTCTGCTTCTCGTCCAACAGATGTATCCGTGAATCATATGAATTTCATCCCCGTCCAAACCAATACAGCGAACCCACCGACTGTACTACAGCAACCATTGGGTGCGTTTGGTCAGGCAAACCCTGCTCTATTCCAGCAAAACCCTTTGGTCAGTGGTTTGGTTCTACCACAACCAGGTGTAAACAGCAATGTATGTCAGCCATACACAACGATGGGATATGGCAATTCGACCAACGCGTCTGTGATTCAAACGGAATCACAGAAGGCCGAATTAGCTCATCCGGTTTGTGAGTCCGTAAGTTTGCATTTTTGGTAGAATACTGTGAAAGGAATATCAATTGGTAAAGTATATTGTGATGAAATACTGTAATATTACACACTTCATAGAGTCAGTTGAGGATTGCAGAAAGTAAGCAACCATCAGCTGCGAACTTGTCGATCAACATTGTGCCTGTTTGAATTGTTGACATGTGGTTTGGCGTAGTGAACAAGGCTGTCGCCTTTTGCGTTCATAGCAAAACGGGAGTGGATTTGTGCGTTTCGGTTTCTTGATGTTCATATAGGTGTAATGGGGTGTCATCATCATCCACAGCACTACACCAGCCATTTGGACCGATGCTTCTCTGTCGTACAACCATAAAGGCTAAAGGAACGAATAACAATAACAGGGAGTGAAGAGGGACCTAGCGTAAAGCCTTCGTGCCCTAAGCAAACATTCAGGGTCACGAAGTCTACACCTTGTCAACGGCATACTCTCACATACTATCACTATGGTGCAAGGATGAGGCGGCACCAGCGAGACAGCTTCCTTGTGGTTTTTCCTTCCCCGTGTCATCATTAGGTAGATAATTCAGCAACATGCACACATTAGACAGGCAGTCCGATTATGAGACGACAACAGACACGCCACTGGTGCCGATTGCAGCCAAGCACATGACATATCACGTAGACTAGGGCGTGGAATGGGAGACGTACAAGCAGCACCAAGTTTCGTAGTCAGTGACTTCATTTCTCTCTGCCAATACAACTTTTGTCCACCTTGAGCCTCGCGCCGACTTATATCTGACAAACGTAACAAGGCTAGCCTCGGCAAGCGGTGACCGGGCATACATAATACCTTCCGAATCCAACGCAATTTATTCGGTGCTGTCTCTAGTTCTAAATAACTAACATGATTATCATTGCCTGACCCTGGGCTACGCACAGCATCTTCGCAGACATCTTAATAACATCTGACGCCAGCAACGCTCTGAGGCAGTGATAATCAAAGACTTGAAGACGCCATAGATCCTCAGACGGAGAAATCCGTCGCATTGCCATGGGGTAGGACATCCCTCAATGTGAACATGCACACATGGTATTTCACACCGAGGGGAACTATTTTCTCACACCGCAGTTGTCAGCGGATTCAAAAAGGCAGTTCTGGCTTTTGCAATGCGTGAACTGACTTCAGTGATTATGCGTCTATTGTTGCTGTTGCAGCTTCCAAGGTAAGTGAATTGGTCAACTACTATGAATTCCTCAATATTAAGGGTCAGCAAGTGGCTGGTAATCCTGCAACGACACTTTGATCTTTGGTGCAAGCCGAATGGTGAGTCCACACTAGAAAGGTTATCCAGAGTTGATTGCGCTTCACCAACATCGTTAAAAAACAGTCAATATCATCTTCATAATCAGGATCAAGTAACCTTCCATCAGGTAGGATCTCATCGCCTACAACTTGTGATTTCACAAGGAAGCAATATATGATATAGTTCACGTCAAAGTTGAACAAAAATGGAGAACTTGTGCAATCCCGACAAATGCCACTTGTTGTCGGGAATATAGAAGTCACAGCAGACCCTGATGTGACCTGCTGTGTTCGAGCAAAAGGCACGTAAATCGTGCACATGTTTCATGGGGATAACCTTACGTGCAAGTATTTCGAACAGAATTGATCTGTCGACTGAGTCAAACACATGATTGAACTCGAGGAATATAGCAATTATTGGTCCACGGTACGTATGACGCTGCTCTAACACCTGTCTCAGGTGTACTGTCGGCAGAATCTTCGAATGCAGTTGAAGTAACGGATTCAGAGAGTTATTACCGGTGGGAAGAAATTCCGAAGACACTCCGAGTGATTGTGCTGATATACCAATCTGAGATGGTGACATCTCAGGCTGCTATACTACTGAACTTGAGCAGGTAGAAGAATGTGTGCTTAGGGTTGCTTAAAATCTAGTGAACCACTAGATCTAGTTAGTCACTGAAAGCCCACGGTACTGGCACAGCATTTCCACATTCTTGGCCGCCCGATGTTACGGAATCTTGAACGGTGAGATTTCGCTTTTGTCATGAATGCCTGCTTGAATTGTCTATTTCATGTGAAGCCGATTGCATACAGAGAGAAGTCGGGGAGGGGATCAGAAAGGAGGCTTTAGAAATCTCTCCGTGAGAGTCCTACTTCGTGAGTAGTGTTCGTTGATACCATTTCGGTTGATTCCAAGCGAGGGATGCATTTCTGAATATCAGCACGTCGAGATCTTTCACACAAGAACATCTGGAGATTCCGGTCACGTAGCATCATTTGGTGTTGTAGAGAGAGCAAGATATTTAGTAGAAGGAGATTCTGGTCTAACCCTCCATAAACATTCGCGAGATCTTCTTGTAGCTCTTTGTGATCACTTGGCGTTTTGAGCACTAGGTATATGTTGATGTCTCCGGCATACAAGAAATGTGTTGAATTCATTAAGCATGCTAGATGAGTAATAAACATAAAGAACTGACGGACCCTAATACCGATGGCGCTAGTACGCCCCATCCTATTTGGATAAGGTTTGATATTGATCCACGAGGTTTAACCTAAGGAGGCCTGCGAAGAGGCATTAACTGATCGACCTTGGGAGAAATTCGCAAAGACTGTATACGTGAAGCTTGGAGAGTAAGACGGAATTGTCAAACAGATCGAATGCTTTGGAAAGTCTGAGATGAGCGACAGCAACTCGTGCACTGGCAAACACTGTCTCGGTACAACTTGGTAATTCAAAACCAAATAAGCAACTTTTAATTGCTGTCTGAAGCGCTGCTCGAGGAGCTCAATGACCTAGCCCTCAATCACCAAGTACTAGACTATGACAAATTCAGTTGTAGAGTGCCAGTGACGTGAGACAGTAACACGGAAACCCAACATAGTAAGTTGCGAGAACATCCCAAGTGTGAAAAACGGCTGACGCAGACAGACCGTCCAGAGTCCACCGTTGAGGGCCGAACGAGAAATAAGGAAAATGTTTATGGTAGTGAAGAATAAAGCAATCGTTGGGTTATTGATTTCCATTTCGCTTCGGGAGGGTTAGATATGCCAAGTAAAACACATCTCATTGCCCTAATCGATAAATGCACTGGGAGATCCATTCTTTGGGATACAACCTCGGTGACAGGATGATTGTTGATATTTTCGTGAGTGTTAATTAGTACATACCAGTATTGCATCATTCCGCCACTTATCGCGACAGCAACACATTTGAGAAACATAATGCTTTTACATGGTAATAAACGTTGAAAATTCCTATTTCTCAGCTACCCATTCAAAAACGCCTATTGCAGCCAAAAATTGAGGTAATTCATTATAACTATCACTTATGTTGGCTACGTTCTCTATAGGTTAACCAGAAACTGCTTGAAATCAAACCGGATTCTAGCACAGACGGTCAGTCGCCGGGAATTCAGGCGACGGAACCTGGTCTACCGCGTATCCCCAAGCAAGGTGCACCGCATGAAAAAGTGGGACAAACTGGACGCGTCGCATTCTAATGTGAAGGCCAACAGGGTATTATCTCAGCCCATTCCAATAGGGTTCTTTCATTGCATCGCAACTGTGATGGGCATTGTTACAATGCCGTTATACACATACAAAACAAATAAGATTTTGTCCCTTTCATGAAATCAATGATCTTTATCCCAAATACATGACAAACCACCATATGTTTGATTACAATGCTCAGCTAGTACAGCGTGTTCTCTCGTGTACAAATCGAAACAGAAACGAAAGTACAGTCCTAGATGTGATCTGTGGTCAGTTACTTTACGCCACAGCGGTTCGTATGTTGTGTGATATGAACGCCGTTGGTGAAAAAGGATGGTTGGACGATAATGGTTGGGTATCCTCAATTTGTTGTGATATGTAGGTGCCCTCTAGTTTCGTCTCAAACACACAAGCAGAAAATGCCACTGCGGCTCCGTAGTCAACCCCACGTCCAAAGAAGTGGACGACCGCAGTTCACCTGCCTCTAGTTGGAGCCATCGATAATTAATAAGACTGACATCCCTTACCCTGCGCACTTCATCGCTGATCGGCCGACTTGAAGATTGGAGACTCTCCCGATCGATATGGGAAAACTGCCTGCAAAGCTCGAGCTATATATTCACTCTACGGCTGACTTCATGTGACATCTTGAGGATATTCGAAGATAACACAGCTTTTGTTGATCGGGAACGGCCGCACGTCTGTTTACAGAAACAGCGGACTACAACCTAGTCTACTGTGGTAGCGTGGAGCGCACTGACTGACAACTAATCTACCCACTCCGCTTTTTTGTAACCCCTATCGCTAGTTGCATGGTTGTGATCGAAAAGCATGCACGGAATGACCGTCATCTCACAGCTTGCATCACCTAAGTTCTTGCTTAAAGTAATCAGAACATCGTCCAATGATGAGCTTCGATCTAGCACACGTAACGATAACAGTGAGCGGCTCCCACAACTGTGTGAAGAAAGTTATTTCTTACTATTACTAACTGCGGACACGGCGTCCATCATGCGGGGACCCAGATGGAACCCATCGCGAGCAATTACTATTGGGGAGACTAAGTATAAAACTATCGCTCGGGTTGAAGCAAAGTAGTGAACTACTACCATGTAGTTATATATCAAATTGCTGGTGTGATTCGACAGACGCCTGCGACGATGTTGTGATCACATAGACACCCGTCAACAGACGGAACCAGATACTCTGAACACGAACCAGAGCACGGTCACGCGCTCAAGGAACATAGTTGAAGATTCATCAGACCACATGTGTTTTTAAGTGACATATACAACTGTCAGTTAGCTAATTCATCATTGTCACTCCTAATCAACAGGCTTAGGCTAGTCTGGAAAAGTAGCAGACGCCGGCGTTTCGACCTTCTGGGTCTGGTCAGTGATGCGCCTCTCAGCAGACCACTGCCGGGTTCCGCCCCCATGACTTCAAGAAGCCAGCAGCTAGTGCCACTTCGCCATGGGTGACAGCCGTGGACCTGCGCGATTGACAGTTGACTATGATATAGCCTGACTCATCTTCCACTGCCATGCCAGTTACGAACTGTGCAGAGGACAATGGCTAGCCTCACGAGCTAGGACTTTCCGCATAGCGCCTATGTGCCCCATAGGACTTAGAAGCTATACGGACATTGCAGTCGATGGGTAACCAAGTAGCCTCCAAAAACTTCCGGATGACCGCAGACGCATTCTGGCTGGAATCGAATACAAGCATACTCGCAAGGATATCAGGGGAAAGTGTGCTAGCGTGACCAGAGACAGCGATGCCTAGTGGTCTCGTCATGATCAGTCGCTGATGCAGGTAACCATTGGGCGACAGGTGACCCGGTGTAGGGAAAATATATATGAAAGACCATACATAGAACGTCAAAAAGAACGGAACGTATGGTTGAATAAGTTAATAGTTCAAAAATGCCACCTTCCTTGCAAGTTATCTATCATCCAGCTCCATGAGCCGTCCCTTTCGATCAGTCGTCCTGCGCAGAAGCGAGTCGGTACAGTTGAAAATGAATGGAATTGCTCCAGTGCACTTCAAATTCTGTAGATCAGTTGCACAATTCAAATAGCAAAACTGAGGAAAAGAGACTGTCCAAATAAACTGGAACTGATCTGTTATAATCCAGATTTTAAAGCAGCACTCACGTTCGGAGTGCGGCAATCATAGACATATCAGTCTGATTTCTATTGCCACTATTGTTCTTCACAGACTGATTGATGTCCGTGAAAAATGGACTCGTAAAGAACACGCCGAGTTAAGTGGAAATCGAGGCTGCATTGCCCACACTGTCACATTACGTCAGTTGCTGAAACACCTAAATTGGCGACCAGTCGTAGTTTTCATCTTTCAGCAGGGGACGGGTGAACTCTTGGGACTGCATGGCTACGAAAGATGTGCTCGAGAAGTACGCAAACAATCTGAGACCGCTTTACGTGGGTAGTTTCTACAGAGTTTACAGCAAACTGTCACTGCTCTTCAGAATATCCAGCGATAAAATAAGGATCATCTTTACTTTCTAACACAGGCACTTATGGTGCCTGCGCGTTACTGCGCAGTTATCTGCAAAACCTACTGCACGATTGCGAAGCCAGAACTATTAGATGGTCAGATGTAAAGAGGCCAGTGCTAATAACGCGTGTTCACCGCCTTGTTTATGGCAAAGGAAAAGCAAATGATTTAGAACACTGGTAGCCAGGATTGGTTGCGCACCTTTTGATCGTTTCTCTGAGCTTGATAAAGGGATTGCATACATTTCACCACCATGCGAGGTGGCATCATCAGTGCGGTGATATGCAATGTACAATCCTGCTTATTGTATCGTCAGTCTGTGATCGACAGGCAGGTGACTAACGTAGAGGAAAATCTCACGGAACATTTATCATTAAAGTACTCAGCTTGGAAAACGAATCAAAACGTTAACTACCAACCCGAGCTACAGGTATTACGAATCATTGCAGGCAGGTGACTTTTGAAGGTGGCAATCTCGATTTGCGCCACGTGATCTTTGTCCATTCGCGTTCGCGACTGAACCATGTCTTTTAACTCGCCGGAGATCTTTCTTTCTGTGCTGATGGTACACGGGGTGGATGTCGATGCGTATGTTGATTGAATTATTAGAGAAGTACCATGCTTCTAGGAATTCTCTTCCTTTCTGTGTTGTTGTTTGAGCTAAAATCTCCGTTTTGTTCCAATTGAAGCTATGTCCCTCCTCGTCCACATTCGACAAGACAAGAGACGATGCATGGTGTTGTTTACAAGCCCTCTGATGTTCTCGTATACTTGTGGATAGTTTTCTTCCTGTCTGTCCCACATAGTTTATTTCACAATTATTGCAATTTATTATATACACGACGTTTGTTCGTTCTTGTTTTCCGAATGTCTATTGGGCTTGACAGTTTTCTTCTCAAAGTAGCGGTTGGCTTGTAAGCGACCAGGATGCGGTGTTGTTTGAGCAATCTAGCAGTCATTTCAGATATGTTCTTCATATACGGCAAAACGACCCTTTTGCATGCATTTGGCATCGGCTCGATGTTTGTAGGTTTGTGGTTTAAACATCTGCAGATGAAGCTGCGTGGGCATCCATTGCGATCAAACGAATCCAATAGGCGTTTCTCTTCCCGTTTGGCTTCCGCTGTACTGCAGTGTGTTTCAATCCTGCGAAATAGTGTCCGCACGCAGCTTATTTTGTGGCACTTTAAGTGGTTGCTGTTGAAGTTCAAAATTTGGTCCGTATGTGTGCCTTTCCTTTGAAATGATGTTTGGAATTCGCCATCCGACCCATCCAAAAACTGGGGCATGTTTTCTGCCTCTAACTCCATTGTAAACTGAATCCCATGCATTGCATTGTTGAGTAGTTGGTGTGTGAGTGCTACTTCACTGCGTTTGAGTATTACAAATGCATCGTCGACATAGCGCATCCACAAATTCGGGTTAATGGCTGATAGTAGATCTTCTTCCTACTTTTACATGGTGATCTCGATTAGACCTGATACTGATTATCCCATCGGTGCCCCTTTCACTTGCACATAGGTCTCTCCGTTGAACGAGAAGTATGTTGTGAGGCATAATTGGAGAAGCTTGTAAATGCATGCGGTCGTCATATTCCCGATTTTCTCTTCTCTGTTGTTAAGGTGTTCTATGAAAACTTCTTTTACCAGTTGCAAATTAACAGATGTAAATAACGCGGTGACGTCGAAGGAGACCATCGTTTCGTCATGATCTACATGCAGGTTCTTGAGCTCTTCTAGAAATTGCTTGGCGTTGCCTACGGAGTGCTGCGATACACTGAGTAGATGTTTGAGGTGCCTCCACAAGTCCCTTGTCAGGTTGTAGGTGGGTGTACCGGGAAGGGAAACAATTGGCCGCAACGGAGCACCCTCTTTGTGTACTTTTGGAAGCCCGTAGAAATGTGCGACGTTTTAGACACGGGTTCTCATTTTATTCCTTTCAATTTCTGTAATTTCTTTCAACTGTTGTAATTCATGCAATGTTCTGTTTATATGGTTTGTTAGCTGTGATGTCGGATCGTAATTACTGAGCCTGTATTTGGTTGTATGGTTCAGAAGTCGTTTTGCTTTCTCAATATAATCTGCCTTATCCATTATGACTGTCATACGTCCTTTGTCTGCAGGAAATATAACGATTGACTCGTCGGATCTCAGGGCTTTCAATGCTTCTTGATCCTGTCGAGATAGGGCATTACATTACTGGACGTGTGTCATGGTAGGGACGATTGTGTGTCGGATTTGCTCCCGAATCTCTTCTTCAAGTCCATTTGCTCGTAGAGCGTTTTCGAATTACGCTAAAAGCTGTGATTGCCGCGTCTTTGAAATTGTAGTTCAATCCTTTGATGAGTATTTGATGCTCTGTCTCACTGAGCGGTCATTTAGAAAGGTTCCTGATAAAGGGATTGCTGTCATTTCCGTATTGGTGGATGGTCAATTTCGACAACTTCCCATGGGGCGCAGCTTGCTTCTTCATCCCGGCGTTGTTTGCTCTGTGTTCGATTGTAGTTGTTCTGTTGTCCCACGGTTTGCAAACAAGTGGCTCGCTCTACATCCAGACATCTCTCATATTTATTGATAGGATTGTGAGCGTCCGTGATCAGTATTCGTACCATGTGATTCGTTTGAGCGCAATGGTTACCCACACAGCTTCATCATCATCATTATACACGTTAGCTGCAGGTGGAAAACATCTCAGCCATTGTGCCGCAATACTAAAGACAAGAAAAAATATAACATTGGCACACAAACTGACTACCAAGTAACGGATGGACATCGCTCCGGAGAGCTAACAGCCGGCTATCGTTCCGCAAAAAAGTCATATTATGCCTAGCGAATGAGATCACGATTGGAGGGGAGGCTAAGCAGGAGGGGATGGACAAAGGAACTCACAACACAAACGTCACTGGTGCCGGCTCCTAGCCATATCAGCAAATGTGTCCAACCAAACGTGCTCATCGTCTTTAGGAGCCCAGCCAGGCAGTCGGAATGCACCAACCGACAGCAACTTCGAAGCGAGTGTTTTCCTCACACTCGACCAAGTCATCGCTTGGGCTACCCTCCCAATCGCACCCCCGGTGAGGAAACAATGCAAATCGCGAAGTCGGTGTGCTCGCATGCGCAACACGTGGCCCAGCCATCGATGCGTGATGTAATGGTGCTGATCGGTTCACTCTTTCTTCCTGCACCAAATACGCAACGCCGAACATGCTCATTGCTCACTCGGTGCTCCCACCAGACATGAACTAAGCTGTGAAGGCAGCGATGATCGGATGTGACGAGCCTCTTTATGTCTGTCGACCTGATGGGCCAGGTTTCACAACCATACAGAAGGGTTGAGCGGATGGCTGTGTTATAAACTCTGCACTTCAGGGCGACGATGATGTCGCATCATAACCATAGGTGGCGGAGATTGGCAAAGCACTTGGAAGGTAAAACAGTGGGTCCCCTTCAGCCATTTCGTCAGAGCAGTGAGAAGACATAAGTTGCGATATGTCAACATTTCGATCAGTCGCAAACACAATACAAACGGGATTCATAGACAAGTATATACTGGTGATTAGTGAGGCTTTGTTAATTAGGGCTTATCAACCTGGGTTGTATGCACAGAAACTATTGAGATAATGAATTAGGTTACCATGGTCTCGATTTTGACATTTTGATTAGTGTGCCAATTTTTTCCTCCTGTATATAATTGTCCATGAATCCCGCTTGTATTGTGTTTGCGACTGATGAGAACAATCGAAATGTTGACATAGCGCGACTTATGTCTCCTCACTGTTCTGACGAAAAAGCACTTGGAGTTTTTGCTGTGGGGTTCGTGGACTCATCTTCGATCCAATGGGCACTAATATAGCTGCCCAGATAATTGAATTCCTGAACGAGTTCTAGCTGATCACCACAAAGCGTTGGCGCAGATGTTTAAACCACAAACCTACAAACACCGAGCCGATGCCAAATGCAAGCAAAAGGGTCGTTTTGCCGTATATGAAGAACATAGTTGAAATGACTGCCAGATTGCTCAAACAACACCGCATCAAGGTCGCTCACGAGCCAGCCGCTACTTTGAGAAGAAAACTGTCAAACCCAAAGGACATTCGGAAAGCTAACTGAATTGGATTGCGTAACAACAACTGAGGTATTTCTTACTTCGAGCCAACGCAGGCGGGGCCATTAAATCGGGCGTTGCTTTCTTCACCGAACATCATTTTCGCAAGAATAAGTTAGAAGACATATTGTCAAATCAACTTCCAAAGTCACTGAGACCAATCCACTCTATCCAGCTGTTGAATATAAATGCTGAGGTATCCAGTACGATCATCTTGGACACAAAATCTTATGTTAACTGCAACGAGTCAAGAAGAAACGTCTTAGTGGAATTTTATCCTTCTGGATGGACCCAAATCACAAAGTTACAGTGTAGCAGTATGCAATCGTTGCTTGATCGATTGACATCGGGCCTGTTTTCTCAACGCAGTAGCTCGGTCACCATGAACGATTTGTCTAAAAGTCGCATACACACGAGCGTAGAGCAATGAGTTTCCGGATACATAAAAAGTTTTACTACGAAATAAAGATTGCATTTTCCCAAAGTACTCTTCACCGGCTTTCATGCACAGTTCCATGTGCTCAAACCATTTGAAGAAGCATTTAGAATAGGCCGAAGTGGGTAACCCATCAAGAATCTCAATAAAGTCCTCTAGTGCGGTTTCTGGAGACTCGTAGTGGATTCCACGCATCATGAACTTGACACTTGGGAACACAAGAAACTCACACGGAACCAATTCTGGACTGTAAGATGGGTGGCCAACCTCCTGCATGCGTTCTCTAGCCATGAAATCTATGACGACATGGGATCTGTGTGCAGGTGCGTTGGTATGATGTAGTAAGATCCCTCGTGCTCGAGTCCTTGAACAACGCCTGGCTACAGCTTCCAGCACTTGTGGCAGACAGTGGGTGGGGTACCAGTCTCCGGTGACTGTGCGTTAACGTACGAACGATACATTGGCCACATAAACGGCTTTTGCCACGAACACAGTTACCATCCGCCTGAATTTTTGAGGCGGCGCTCTACCAAAGACCGTCCACTGAGCTGATCGTTGACTGGTCTCTAGGTCAAAACCGTACATTTAGGTCTCGTCACCGAGGACCCCAAACAGCATTGGATTTTCCATCACCAAACCCGGCAACCATGGTGTGGTACCAACTCATCCGGACTGTTTTCTGATCCTCACTGAACTGATAAGGCACCAAGAGTACGCAAACCTTTCTGAGACCGAGATTCTCGTGTAGGATAGTGCGGATCAATCCCGATGACTTCCCCCAGTTGTACCACAGTCACCCGCGCGTCACCTTCCAGGATCGCTTACACAGCAGTAATGTTGTCTGCGGTGGTGGCCTCCACAGATTCACCACACCGTGCCTCATCATCCAGGGACCGCCTACCACGCTTGAATTCCGCAAAGCATTCAAACACAGTAGTCCTTGAAGGCGTATCATCACCATATGTAGCGCGCAATCGCTCAACACTGTTGTTTTAAACTACATTTGAAGTCATAGAAAATCATCGCCCTCCAGTAAGATCGACTGAATTCCACACTTACGGCCAGAGTACAGCAACCCTTATGAGTGATGAGCTGTGCTGATAAAGGGTTCTGAGTTGAAAACATTGAACAATGTTCTGAATGGATTATAGTTCATATTTTTCTTGCCAGATCATCTGCACCTAATCTGTGTATTGTATATCCGGAAAATTATTGCTCTGCACTCGTACAAGGACATTAGTTGTAGAGTAAGCAATGACTACGAGCACAACTCGGTGCGTAGATATGGCTACTAGTCTGGGTCAAATGGACCTGGACGACGACAACATGACCGAGTACTAGCTGAACAGGACAAAAATGCTATCGCGTCAGGGAGTTGCACGAACCCAGCCGGACCTTTTCGTGAGCGCTACACATTGAGGAAACTCGTAAAATGACGAACAGAACAAGCAATGGATGTAGGTGACCTCACCCAACACAGGTTTGCTATCTAACCACGGAACATGATGGGAACGAGACTGGAACGACTGAGAGCGATGCTATCTCAGTAAACAAATGCTTGCCTAAATCTTCTCGATCTCATTTCGATAGTCTAGTGGTGGTGAGGATCTTCCAATGCCGTAACGATATTGTATAAAGTGTTTGGTGGCGTTGCGAAAAATACCCCACCTAAGTGTGAAGCAACGTGTTTAGCAAACCGGCCCAAGTCCAGTGTAAAAAACATATATTAAACTATATTGGTACAACTGCTTATCGGAGGAGCGCTGTAAACTGGAAATGCATGTACAAATAACATCGTTCCAATCTCTTGCTCCTCTGGCTGTACAGAAGATGATGACTGACTCAAACGAAAATAAGAAACAGATACAAAAATAACACTAGCATAAGGTGTGCGAATTCGAACATTTACAATATTTACACGGTTAAATACAAGGAGCGAACGAGACAATAAACACGGAGACAAGGATTAAACAAGGGGAGCGCCCACGCTCCTACCGAACGGGAGACATGGGACATGTTATGTCCTCTCCTCCATTGAGTGCCGTCGTTTCGGGAGATCGAGGGGGATCGCATGCGGTCGGCCGGTCACTCGCAGACTGGGTGTCCGAATCGTGGCCATCGGTGGCGGTGAATTCGCCAACACAATGAGAGCTGTCTACGATACTGCTCTCTGGATCTGTATCGGTGCTCATCGACACCAAGGGAGAGTGAAACTTGAGCAATGATCGTAGAGTGACCTCAGCAAGATGCAAACCGGAGTACACTGCTGATGTGATGGTGTCCATGCCATGGAAGTTGCTCTGAGGATGTAAAAACATACAATAATCAAAGTAAAGGTTGAAATAGCGAGTGACTACAATGAAGAGGGGCGATAGAAGTAGATGATAAGTATCAGATGGAATTCAGTAAAACTATAAGTTGATCACCAAACGAACTAGACTGGTCAACGTGGAGAGTAGGTCAGCATACAGTGCTCAAAATTCATAAGGTTTACATGGCGGACGTACAAGCAATGAAAAAGAAAACGGTCAACTTGGGGAGGTAGTCAGGACACAGGCGTGGTCGAATTCGGAGATGTTGGTGTATGCATTAGGTAAGTGAGAGAGTGAAGAACAGAATAGCAAGTTGGCTTTTACGGACATCCTCCCAATCAACAGAAGTAGACATGCATGTCGTACCTGTGGTTGGCTATCCTCATACAACGACCAATACACTACTGACGGAAAACGTGATCACAGAGATAAGGGAGATGAAGTCAAGTCAGATCAATATAAGCTTTGCGTACCCGAGTGGGTGAACTGCCAACAATTCACTATAGCTAAGGTGAAATGACTAAAGGAAAAAGCAATTGTTTAGAAGGAAAAATAGCACTAATTGCTCAAGTGTCTCTAGAAAAAACGATCCAAAATCTGCAGGTAACGATTGAAGGTTGCTGAAGTTAATCCCTGGTAGTTACATTCGCTTAGTGGTGTATTGTCAAAGCCCAGTTTGTCAAATGAGTTGCTGATTCCTCAAGTTACAAAAAACGCCTTTGCCACATGTTTTTGAATGTATTTGTGCTTTTATATATCCGAAGTAAACAAACAGCATAGTACACGAAGTATACTAAAATTCTTTCTCAGAAAATTGATGGGGAACAGTATTAGTGTAATGGGAAAAATGCGAATATATTTAGCGAAAACGGATAAAGCCGCAGCAGATAGAGTAAAATCGATGTTCCAGTGAAAAAAGCGGCCGACGTAAAGGCGTTGCCGAAGAGATGTCATTTCGTCAACCTTAAACGCCCTAAGTAAGTAGCTAGAATCACGGTGCGTATGTCCTACGGAGACCACGCGGCGACAAACAACTTGCTATCGTGCGAAGAGAAGATGGACTCAGCGACACGGCCTCCAGTGGCTTGCAATATGCTGCGTCTCACAGGCAATAGATGATCCCGCAAATAGCATAGCGACAAATAAGTAGACGAAAATACGACCGTGGCGAAGGTTACGAGCCACGTATAGTGTGTCACAAGAACAAGCAGTACCTAGAACGACAAAGATCAATGCTAAGTTCATTTTCCGGTACCAAGTAAACGACCGCATTGAATGAAACCTGTTTCTTTTTAGATCCGTGAAAAAAACAAATCCCTTTGGAAACACGTGGCAATGCGTTTTGTTAAAAAACCAGGTTCTAGATTAATTCATCGCAATTGGATTAGAAGCCAGAGAAGCACCAGACAGTGCACGGCACGCGTCCCCTTGGGACACGTCACTGGTGAGCGTTCCCCTTCAGGGAACCGAACCCATGACTGCTAGTGTCTAGTACCACTAAGCAGCAGCATAGACTAATGTCACGTGGGACAATCATGGATGAAAATCTAACTGCGATATAGCCCGACCCAGTCTATCAACGTTTAGTAGTCGCCCACGCACCGTGAGACACGGCCGGTGTCCGGCAAGCAACGACCAACGAATAGCGCAGTAACTCCGGACGTATCACCACGCCAAACATTTCACTATGCATAGCTCATCGTTACTTCGATAAGACGCACGAATCTTACCGATACTTGCAAACCAACCTTAAATCACCGACGTGCGCGTAACAATTTCGACATTATGCATAATGACAAAGCCTCGGATGCAGTGTGTAAAGTGAGCTGAAAGACTACGTGGAGAAATGCTAGTAGGACCATCCAAATTGGAATCTGTGCTTGGACAGTAGCTGCCGTGGCGATCAAGACAAATGTGGTCCATACTTCGAGAGGAAAAGAGAGAGTGGTGAAATGTGGGATTTTGATTAAATGTTAGAGAAGCAACCAAAGCCTACTCAGCCAGACAGCCATTGCTATTGGAATATGCGAGTTCAGAAAGTGAAGTCGCGGCGCAGAGGGCCAGCTCTGCCCGCTGCAAGTAGGAAAGGTACACAACAGCGGGGATGAGTATACGTGCTAGAGCACAGCTAATTACGGCGGTTACCGCTTACGCCGGTGGCCAAATAGTTTTGACCACGGGTGCGTGCACGTAGGATCGGGAGTTCTAGTCTCACAGGAGAAAGATAGAATGAGCAGTATTCATGAGTAAAGGGAGTTGGTGAGATGAAATGAGCACTGCCGACAATTCTCAGGAGGATGAAGATTGTCCAGTGCTTTTCTCGATGTGCAATAGTTATTTGACTGTGTGGCTATGACAGATCTCCTTAATATCATGATTTAATGGCAAAATCCCGGATTAAAAGCAGTGAGGATATGTACGCAAATTAGGAACAATAATACGAGCAAAGAAACACAGTAGAAGAGAGCAGCGGCATACCAAGGCGCTGGAATCGGGAGCAGATTCCGGGTCCCAAGAGCCATCCACACTAGGTTTGACAAAGAGACTGGGTATGATAATGTGACTGTGCTTTGCTAATTCGACCGCAGCCCCAGGTTTCAAACGAAGATGCCGACCATCAGCACTCAAGACAGTTGACACGGTGCTCCTCGCTTCCCGGAAAGAGTGGTGATCCAGTCGAGCCACGTGGAAATGTATGGGATGCTTACGAGTAGATGCGGCCGCCTCATTCTCCTTCTGACCGAGACAGGAGTGCAAGTATTGGTCGACGGCAGTGATGAGATCTGCATCAGGTTTGGACCACCAAAGATCGGCGGCTGCGGCGAAAATCTGCGTTTGCAACACGCCGGGTGAGCTGAGCTGAAGGGGCACAGGTAGGGAAGGTGAAGAGAAATGTCGGATGCAGTGTGCTGCGTAATGATGTCACTATCGTTCTTCGTGTTGGTAACTAAACAAGTGGTACAAAAACGGCGGCAAGCATCATGTTCCAATGAGGCCAAAAACACAAGGTAACTGTTAAAGTCTACATGTGGGGAAATAACGCTAGCCTGCGAACGCAATAATGGCCCGTAGCTGAACGACACAAAGACAAAAGAACCTAACCAGCTGTAGCATGCAAACGTGTATTCTGGTCAGAGCACCGATGGAGTAACTGAAGCCAAACCACTAGTGAATGGGTAATCGATAGATAGACACGGACATGGTCAATGCAGGGTGTGAACACGGGTTGTAGGTGGTGACTCACGCCACAGTAAACAAGAAAATCCATTGATAATCTTTGACGAAAGAGCGTCGGAGAAATAGTGACAGTGTCTTATCCAATGGGATCGCAGGAGTGAGGGAGTCGGCCGCACCAAATGCACATACGTGTATGATACCAGCTCAGATCCGTTCCCTATGAAATTGTTTTGGATTATGTTCGAAACAAAATAGACAATAATGGAAAATATTGAATATTACTACATGAAGTTCATTCACGTCGAGTGTTTTCGGCACGAATCATGCGGCACTGAGGTTCGACGGTCATTGTCATCGAGACAAGTAGGTAGATTGTTCATCTCGAAAATGTACCAACTGGGAGCTTTATTCCACCTATTTGTCCCCTAAAGTGAATGGCTGCAACAACCTTGAATGACGTCTGAGAGACGAAAGAGAAGATAAAGACCAGGGGCCATCACAATAAGCCATTTCGTCTACTTTGGTCGGAGACGTCATTTCCAACACCTCTGAACTTTGTCTAAATATTGCGAGAACTCGAACCACTACAATACTTCTGTAACACCTTTTGCACTAGCGTGAAGTATCTACATGGATCTTAAAAGCTTTGGGCAGAAGACCACAGTGAGAGTTGTCTTCCTCCTCCACAGAAGTGGAACCTGACGTCTCCACAATTCCATTCATTGTTGCCTGCGGGTCAGTGCATCTGGCACCAGTGTTTCCTTTCTCACCCTCGGTCAATGTGCATTGATGATGCTAACTAGCGTTGCCACCGCTCTGTGAGGTGTGCAGACGAGTAGTAGACTGCGGTTGATTACATTGATTCGGTAACTCGATAGATCAGGTTGCATAGGTTCCACTGGTCTTGTTACTCGCTACGTACACCCGTCGCTGATTGTTGTGAGGGTTAGACTGCTTTGGCCCGCTCGAAACGTGACACTTGGCCCACGGGGTTGTGTGCATACTGCAGTTGGGACCTAACGGACAACGATTGTTCTTGATCAGTGATCGTGAACTGAACGTAATTTACCAACCCCAACGTTGTGTCTACCAGTTTCCCCCCACATATAATTGTAAAAGCCTGATGAAGAAGGATTGAAAACATGTTCGCTTGCATCGACTTTAAATGCTGTGGGTGTCTTTGCTTTATTTGACGTATGCACGATAGTGCAAAATTTAAGGAGAGACGGTTATTCGAATAAATGACAAGAACAACTGTATATAAAAAGAGAAAGGGCGCGCAGACGAAAGTTACCTGAGTCACATGGAGATTGAAGCAAAAGTGGCCGCAGTACATAAACACATACGCACGCACGCGACAAGCGCACAGTGTACCAATGAGATGGAAGCGGATTGCAATCTGATGACGAACTCACAAAAATGAGCTCCCACCTGAAACTGCACTTCAGTAGAACTTGAGCGGGGCTTATGAATGATTAATGGAAAGCCTGTACTAGCTGAACGTGAATAAATGTAAGGTTTTTCGTATAAATCAGCCGACGAGAGTAGATAAACTTGAATATCACCTTTTATAAAGCATCCCAGGAGTATCAATTAAGGATACCGGTTCAGTGTGATCACGGATGCTCACAACAAACGGAAAAAACGCCGAAAATCGGCAACCCACAACTCAGCCACTTGTGAGAAACGTTTGGTCGCTTTGACCCCACAAACTTTCCACAAACAGTTGCGCGGAACTCATGTGAAGTATTCCGTTTAAGCGTGACATTCCTAGCAGCACGATCTCGTTGCGCTCGAGACTCCATGAGGAAGCGCATCTAAAGATCCCAAGGGCACTTTCCACGTGCCCTACCAATTTGGATTAAAATCCCACAGAGTGTATAGCGATCGATAACAGCACGTGTGCAGGGCCCTCAAAATGACGTAGCAAACCCGGTAGTACCCCAATCGCATTTGCTAGCTCCTCATGGAGCTCAGTCGTAACATCGACCTGAAAGGTCATCAGTACATGCAGCTGGGATACCGTCGAAACTTCTCCCTTCCAACGTGCCAGACGTGGAACGCGTTTCCAGCGTAAGTTGTTTTTGCCCTCAATCCAGCGATATTAAAAAAGCGAGTTGACAGCGAATTGCGCTAGTTACACTTCACTACACAACTCGAGTCCATCAACAGGATAGGTAACGCAAACAAGCGTGTATTTCAAAATTTGAACAAGGTGGACGTTTAACCGTTCCTATATGAATACGATGAGTTCACTAGTGCGCACTCGCTGATTTTGGTATTTATCTCGACCAGACTACGGGACCTGTTAAACGTCAGACACTACCTGTTCCACATCATTATTAAATTATATCATACCAACAAACATAGGCTATCTTTGTGGTATATAAATCGATATGGGAGTGCAGATACTTGAGCAGGAGTGTCACTAAGATCAGAAGAGCTTGCGCTAGTCTGCAATGGCCTAAATAAATGACATTAATCATTCTACTTATGAGTAGTCAAATATTAGCACTACAAGTTTTCAAAACGCTGTGTGGATGCACGGCTACTGGTATCGAAGGCCAACCAGTGCCCTCTGCATAAGCAGTGGCCTGCACGACACGTCAAAGATGGGTCGGGCTATATCGCAGTTAGATTGCAATCCAATGGTTAGCCATCGTTCCCCATCGCACAGTGGTATAAGTTGATGGCTAGCGGCGTGGTCAAGAGCTCGGTTCCCTGAAGGGGACCGAGGGAATGCGCACAACTGACGAAGCGGGAGTCTGATACCTTTCCGGAATGATAGTTGACTTATCTAGTTTATGATCTAATTGTGATGAACTACACAAACCAAGAGAAGCACTATCACGGGTAAGCCATTGAGTTGATTGATAACGTAGTGGAAAAAGCAAGCTAGAGATCAATCGAAAAGTCCGGTCCGCCGATCCTTAGAACGCACTGTCCAGATGGCAAGGTTTAACTTAATGGAGAGAACACGCACAACAGTGAAGCACATACCGATGGACACACGTCCCGGAACATGTGACAGAAGGAACGGCAGTTTCTGCTTGTGGGCAAAAAAGAGAAGTAATGTAGCACATCCCCGTGCACTACCGAGGAGTTGCTCAAACGGCCAGCGTGATTTATGCCAAAAGCGATAGCTGGCTCGGAACTGGCCTCCGCAAGAGCTGGACGCCACCAAGCGGAGGAGTAGATCAAGGTCACAGTGATCAGTCGCGCTGTGGTGTCTGACACGATGTCGACGGACTCCACAAGGGTCTCATCTGGGTGAGGCTCTTTGGCATTCCAGTTATTCTCTGGCTCCTCTGCCAAAACGACGCGTTTCAAACTGCTAGGTAGACACACGAAAAACGTCTCCGCCGAAGCGGAATGGGTTGTCTCCGACTCACAAACAGGCTGTGTGAGGGTGCTGGGAACTTCGTCCGCGAAGATGAACCGTAGGGTTTGTGGCGATGCACAGAGTACAACCTGAGGGGAGAAACGACGAATAGAGTATAATAATAAGACGATGAGTAAGGTGAAGTGGTCCGCGTGTAAAGGTGGAGCGTTGGTATTTGAATGGCATAGTCAAAACAAAAGCAAGCAGAAGCGTAGATACAAAACAGAGTGTAGTGAATCTACCAATGTGGGTTGCGTTCCGTTTTGCGATTCATTTGTCGCCGTTCTGTGACCCGAATCCCGCTACCCGCAGACTGCTCGGTCTCTCCCGTCACACAAGCCAATCGCGTTTCTCTGTCCCATCGATGTCATACCGTGGGCCAATCGTACACAGGCGATCCAATTTTATTGGTGATATGGAATTGATGAGGTCCTCATGTAAACCATCTGTCTATTTAATGTTTCCGAACCGTCGGCCACTACCAAAATAGGTGCCATGAGGCCGTCGGTGCAGTCGCATAGGTTAGGGCTAATGACTAGAGTCAGCATTTCGAACGACTGAATACAACAATGCAATCGACCATAAATGGGCTCTCGCACAGGTGAGATCAACAAATAGGAACGATTTCTGAAAATGAGAACAACATAAGGACGAATCTATGGAAAGGACACGCATGGTAAAGCGGCCATGTTAGGTGACCGCAATGGATGAACGCCGAGACATGGTTTCAAGACGCGAAGCGGGCAGTTGACGAAATCAGTCTATTATCGATGGCATGGGTTGCTATGTGGCAGTGGTGAGCGGGGAGCGCAATAGGCCGAGTTTGCAGGAAGTCAAATACTTCAGACCCTGAGCAGACAGGTAATCGTCAGGCGAACAAGCAAAGTACAGTCGGATTGAAAGGTACAGGCGAGAAAGTGTGTGTGCGGCTTATAAATATAACCATTCTCTCTTAGCAATACATTCACGTTCGTTAAATCTTCTCTACTGTTTCCCCCGATTGGGTTAGACGTAGTATCAGCCGGCCGGTGGCCGAGTGGTCTGCACGTTTGCTTTCCAACCATAAGGTCACCGGTTCGAATCCGCGTAGGGGTGGGCGTCCTCGCGATATACTCAGCCCGCGCGCCACTGGTGCTGGTCGCGCGGCAGCGAAGCGCCGTTACGGCGTACAGCTGACAGGCAGAGAGCAGAGAAGTGGTAGGGTTACAACAGGCAAGCTCATCAACAAGCGAGGCAATGCCAGCTGACGAAGAGTGATCCAAACTGGATTTGCACAAACAGACAAAAGAGAGCAAAGAATAAGAGAACACACCGTTCGAAAGGCTGACACACTTAATGGTATAAAGCAGTGGAAGTATGATTTGACATAGAATGAATAAAACAGTGAGACAATACAAAAAGATACACAAGCGTTCAGGAAGTGGACATGAAAATATAACAAGAATGTCTGAATGTCGAACGGGTAACGGGAGAAGGTGCTGTTTATCTGTTGCACGTGAATGTGACAGAAAGTTAGGAATTTCATCATTCCGGCCTCGGCGAAGCGCTCAACTTATCAGACCATTGCAAGCTAACTGTCGCTAAAGAGAAGAGTTGACGAAATGATTGCAAATCGGATTATAGAGGGAAATCACAGTGGAAAACTACTCGAAGCCGCCTGTGCGTCCATATTTATTGGTCTGAAGAGTAAGAAGACTTAGATGCATAGATCAATTTGATTGCAGCGGAGGCCATGGCTCCATCGGGTGGTGGTCAGTTTCATATTGACCTTAACAACTGAAATAGCATCTGACTGGAGTGTAGAACTGTGAGATGAAGGTTAGGATGTCCTCCCAAACGTAAGGGTCACAGAAAGCCTGCCAAGAATGATCCAATGGCCAAGAGGTGAACATGATTTGCTTTCAATCGCAACAACTAGAACACCGAAGATAGCACAGCATTTTATTCAGCCCGGTGTATCAGAATTGCTAGCTGAGTCACCTGAACCTGATTAGGACAATGACGTAAGAACATTCACAGGCCGTGAGCTTGCTCGCCTGGAGTAGAACAAACCCCTTGGCCTAGACTAACTTTCACCATATTTGCTGGAGGACGATGATGGCTCCCTAGTGAATATATATATATATATATATATATATATATATATATATATATCACAATCTGTGGTACAGATATTATTCCATCAGAATCATAGCGGAATAATAAAACATGATACCAAAAGGAATTGAAGATGCAACATTTTCACTAGTTGTCCACTCACCGCCTTTGACATGTTTAATTGCTTGTTTTATTGGGGAAGGGAAATAACCGTAACACGCAATGATACACGTCCGACATTGACGTCGGTCTTCCACCAGCGACACTCTGAAATCCCAATCAGGGAATCGAGAACAACCGACTGAAGTCAACTGTTTCGTCAGCTTTTCCATGTTGTAGGTTGTCCACCGCTCCGTCTCCTCCAGTCCTGTCTAGCAACTGCGAACAACACACGACACGGAAGACGACGAGCAGGTATGCGCAGTCCGTGTCTAAACCACCGAAGCTGACGCAGCAAGACGAGCTCCTCGAGCGAGTAGTTGCCTTCACCCAAGACACGCTGTCTAACTTCCAGATTGGTTAGGTGCAGCCAACCCACACGACAAATGGACCGCAGTGAATGTACTGGGACTACAGAATGATGTGCCATCTGACCGGCTGTTGACAATCGTAATTCAAATCCCAGTGAGCGTCCTGGAAAACTCATTGTACTACCAACCTGACACGTTCTTCCACATAACCCAGATGCACGTTAACTCCTCGGTTCATTGACCCATGTAAAAGGCTGGCTTCCGTCCCAAATACAAAGAACGCATTACACACCCAGCCCAGTGATGTAGTAGGGCGGGGCCTTTAAATCGCCCGTTGCCTTTTCAGTGAACATCAGTTTTACTTTATCGACCGCAGATATAATAAGTTCTATAGGAATAATTTGATAGCTTTTTCGTCCAAAGTACTTGCAAGGTCAACAAAACCGGTATTTTGAATGCAAAGGCCAGATACCGCGCACTGTTCTCGTTCTGCTGATTTTGGCCGCGAATGCTTGGCGATTTAAAAACAATTAAGAAGAACTGACCTCACAAAACTATACTCGGTTGGTTGAAAAAAGCACGATGATTCTAATTATCGATATTCACACAGTGCATCGGAACGCGGGGCTTTTACACGAGTGACAACAATGCGCCCAGTTCTCTTTTCTGTATCCATTTATAAAATTTTGCATTTGTTAAGATGTCATTTTAATTACTCCGCATTTGATGCTGTAAAATGCTGAAAATGCTGTACATAAAGCTTATCTTGACTTGACTTGTCAAGTCATACATGTTCGCGGGAATGGCGGAGATCACATCTGTGCTGATCTTGGGTGCGGATTCACAAGGTCGTCCAGAAATACAACTACCTAGGCAGCTGTGTAAAGAATGTGGAATAAAGCGTGAGACGAAAAAGTGTCTAGTATTATCTTGAGCTTTTGATAATCTTCGCTGCGACATCACTCTCGTCCAGTAGGGTAGACTTTACAATGCAGCTGTCCGTTGCGAAACTTGGCCTATCAGAGGGATAGAGGTAAGGAGGCTAATTGCGCTCAACCACCGCTGCCTTCGACGTTTGACCCACATTCGGTGGGAGCACGGTGTGGGCAATGAGCGTGTTCGCAGCCATGTTTGGGAGCAAAAAGGGCTAGGGAATCACTCAGTATTACTAGTTCACGCATCAGAATCTGATGGCTGGGCTACGTGCTACGCATACGAGTACACCGATTCCCGCGACATGCGTTGTTTGTGCGGTCAAGAGGTCGATGAAAGAAGAAGAGAGGAGAGCGACCAATGATTTGATCAAGAGAAATAAAGGTCATCCTTCCGAACTTGACCTACGGTGTGTGGCTCCCTACTCCTGGTATTGGGTCCCAAAAGCGATGAACGAGCTTGGTTGGACAATTGCTGGTATGGTCAAGATCCAACCTCAGCGGCGTTTGTGTTGTGAGTTTTTTGCCATTTCGTTCAGTCGCCGCCAGCTACTGTAGACTGAATATCGGTGTACAATAGAAAAACACAAGGTAATATTATTTTCTAGGTGAGTAGTATTGTGGGAGGTAGAGGCACTAAAGTGTGCAACACAGTAGTGTGGCCTGCATCGCCCTATGGGGCTGCCAGCGGTTGCTGAAGAGAGCAAGGAGCTGGCACTGTTTGATCTGTGAAACGACGTGACTAACATACGGTAGAACAGCCGAATGATCAATACTGAAGTTTGTCATTTGGAGTAAAGCAACAACGGACAATGTGGAGATGTATTGTTTATTGAAGTAGGACTGCATAGGCGGACCAGGTCATCTATCGATCAATCCGGTCAAGTCGCAATTCATGAGGCTGGGTAAGTGTGAGCACAGTCGAACATACACGGTGGCTGGGCAACCGTTGCATCCCGCGCCTTTCGTGCGCGACCTCGGTGTACTCTCACGCTGCGACCTAAAGTGCATGAACAATATGAATAGGATTTACCAAAACAGCCTTCGGATGCTTTGTGCGCTCAGGCGCAGCTCCAGCACTTGGTCCGAAGAGAATGCCACTCGCCGCTTCATCTCAATAATAAGACCAATCCTAGAATATGGCTCTCCCGCGTATTGTCCTATCATCCGGGGTGAGGTAGAAAAGATTGAGCGAGTGCAGCATGTAGCTACCAGGCTGAGTCACAAGTTACGAGGTGTGCCGTACGAAGACCGGTGTAAGAAACTAGGGCTGTACACCCTAGCTTATCGTCGAATGAGGGTGAACCTCATCAGGACTCACCGGATATTACATCTAGGTGATTACCCCATGTTGAGACCACTGCTTCATCTGCGCAAACCAAACAGCACACGAGGACACCGGTATAAGCTTGTAGTACCGGATTTGAAGTGGGTCGCTCACCAAATTTGTTTCGGACGCAGAGTGGTGAATGTATGAAACGAACTGCCGCAGCACGTAGTAGAGGCAAAGTGAGTGCAAGAATTTAAGAAATTCCTGGACAAACACTTTGCCGACGCAAAATATATCGACCGGAACACAATATAACGGGTATTTGTCCATGAATGACGACGGATGCAGCTACACAGAGCAAGCTCTAGTCGCTGCTTCTAACCAGTATTCAGTATACCTCGTATATATATATATATATATATATATATATATATATATATATATATATATATATATATATATATATATATATATATTTGCAAAAGTCAACGAATAGACATAATGCCATCGGAAACCATGGGATTCAAACGGAGGTACAGAAATAGTAAAATAAAACGCAACACAACAATGTCCATGGTTTCGTCAGAGGGCGAGATACTACCCGGTTGCCCAAGCCGAAGTAGGGTGTTGACTTAGGGGACACCACCCCGAGCCTTTGGTTGAATAGCCTGTCCGCAAGGCAGCGGAGCGAATTCAGGGAATCGTGCCCATTGGGAGCCGGTGACTGATTGCTCAGTCCATACGCCTTTCGTTTGTTCCTTTGTCAAACAGGGGCCCAATGCTCCCCAGAAGTACAGCATGACGTTGCTGGAATACAATGCTTCGCCAGGATGAAGCAAGGGGCAGTGACTTTATTTAGTGGCGAGGCACGTCCGCCACGTCACAGTGTTGTTAAACGGACATATGTGGAGAACGCTTGCCAGGCGAAAACCCACCACATCCTGGAACACTGCCGCCGAAGCATTTGCTGGAACGGGAAAATCCCGAACCACCCAGCTGGCACCACGAGGAGGTTGCTCGGCAAGCCTCGTATACTCGGTACTCGCATAATGCGGCGCACATACATGCGCCCATGGGGATGAAAGATAGATCGTGCCGACTCTTCGCTGTCACGCGACTAGCAACCGAAGCGCGTTGGCTGGATGTACCGCTAGGTAGCCGGCAACTACGCGGATTCGTACCGGTGACCTCCGGAGTACAAGACACCGGACGTCAATGGCGGAACTGGTCGCAGTGTACATTCGAATGCATGCATAACTGAAGATAAGTATAGCTTTTCAGTCGGAACTAGAGATACACGAATGTACGGAGTACAAAAGTGTGCGAAAAAATATAAGAAGTGCCGAGCCTTCTGAAATACCCAAGATGAACAGGAAAGGTCCCTGACTTCGCTTACAGGTGTAAAAGCACAATATAGCCACTGGTAGCAACAGAAATCGTCTTTTTCGGCCTGAACCACTGGGTTTGTCTTTCCGCACTACCACAAAAACATTTTCACATATTTTACCCTTAAATACACCATGCAAGATCATCAGTTCGCAATCAGAGGATCAACACTTGCACTTTACATTCCCTTGTGTTAAAATATTCCTTTGGATTCATATGGCCCATTATATTGCCACATCTGAAGGATCACGAATCCCTGTCTGTGACGGAGCTTCGATTTAGACACCATTTTGCCACGCGGTCTTATCCCTACACAATGCGACGATTTAGCCGACTAAGCAGACGACGATTCTGCATGTTTCATCGTAATCGAGACACCGGTCCAGTCAACTGAGGGCAATTCAGGACCGTGTTTGGAGCATAGTCTTGATGTGATACAATCCTGCCGCTTCAATCCCGCTTACCTATGAATTTTTCCGACCATTCTAACGCAGATGGAATTAACAAATTCTTGACCTAAGCAGGCTTTAGCGAACCTATTCAATCTTGGCACCTATACCATCATTAGTATTTATCAGTGTATCGACAGACGAGCTGACAAACACCCACGTTATGCTTCATGCTAATTGCAAATCCAGTAGTGAAGTACTAGTGCCTACTCAGGTGTGTATGGTGCATTTCGAGGACAAGCAAGCAAATTAGCTAAGCATTATTGGGCACACAAGCACGAGTTCCGCCGCATTCATCCGCATCTCTGCACTTCAACGAGACCATCGCAATGAGTTAAACTGAGATAGTATTACTTGTATGGATACAATATTTTCATCGCAGACCATCGTACCAACACCTGAACTCACGTACCCAGTCCACACGTTCCACCGTATCCTCCTTTTGTGAGTGTAGACAAACGACGGGTCGTCTCGTGGACATTTCTCCAGTGTCGATGGATTGCGTGAACCCATTCCCGACGCGCGGGGTGGATTCGGCCTGCCGATAATCAACTCGGACGATGGAGGCCGCCGAGTCAGTGGCTTCTGCACTCTGCACGCTGAGACCGAGCACCCTAACTGAGGGCTGTGTCCGAGTGAGATGCGACGACAAGAGTGAGGCGCATATGCTGGCCGCCCCACTCTTGTGGAGGCGGCTCGGATCGGTGAGAGTGTGTGCAGACCATGGAGGTGCGTTGGTGCTGGCAGTGTCTGTACCAGTCGCGTGATCGGTGAGGAATTCGGAGTAACGTCCGGTCGGCAGTTGGTCCAACCGTGCAATTGGATTGGTGAGGGTAGTGTGAGCGGGGTTGATCGTCAACGGTTCGGTGAGATCGTATTCGACTGAGGCCAGATAGTAATCCGCTAGACGCTTCTCGAACTGTGAATGGGCAAAACAGAACAGAAAAAGAATAGAGCGGAAGAGACGAGAATGCGGATATGGAGGGAAGCCCGATTTGACTGGTTGGAAAAAACTTGTGATCCGGTTTAAAGAAGGCGATTTGTGTGAAATGAAGTCCTAATACCGCATTAGGATTCAAGCGGAGGGTATTCCAACACTCGCCAATCTCACACTATTAAAAGGCCAAATGAGAGACCAAATAGTGCGAGAGCCAGTTCAATTTGGTAGTTTAAATGTCATATGAGGCTCCGAGTGAGATGAATCCGATAGACATCGAGACGATAAGAACAGAGGACAAATGGATATATATATGGTTGACGGCATCCGGTTTCGGATTTGCCTGTCACTGTGGCCAGCCACAGGACGCCTGCGCCTACAGAGGGACCATGGATGGCTTGCGCTGCACCACCCATAGCTCCATCCACAACACCCCATATCCAGTGTAAACCCGAATGAATAAGACCGGGAGGCATGTGGATGGGAGCCACATTTCAACAATGGAGCCGGACCACACTCCTTTAAAGGCAAATACAAGCACGTTGCATTTAAGGAATCAAGCGCACACAAGGCGGTGGCTGGACCGTAGTCCGCTCCACACTGAGTGCATGGAACCACTCTTCGAGCCCAGCATGGCCGAAAGGACCGTGCACCCCGTCCCCTCCAGCAACGACCAACTGTCTCCTGGAGCCAGTATGGACGAGGTAGTGAGTAATAGACAGGTAGGCACCTTGTCAACATACACATCAAGCGCAACCACACCGGGGATATCAAACAACAGCCATTCACTTTAAACGACAAGTTGAAATAAAATAAATCCAACAATGCATACAGATACGGTGGCATAACTCTTCGCTAATTTACCATATGAAGTAAGTGCGTTAACAACAAATCCGTGATATGTAAGAAATGTCCACAAGTTACTTAAAAATGCTACAAAACGCAACAAAATTACCGAAGATAAGGGCAATTAGTGTAAGCAACGTGGCCAGTTAATAGAACATTATTCAGGGAGGCAGAACAAACCAAATAAAGCGGAATGAAATTTATCCAGCATAAAAAGACCTAGTTTGAGTGTAAGTTGGTTTAGCCCAACTGCGGTGAAGAAGCATCAAGAATGCAACATCAGCCTCAGCATGGGGCAGGACAGATGGATAAAATGAGACGGAACACACACACACGGAAAAGTTGGAAATCTAAAAGAGCAGGAAGATATGCAATTAGGAAAATTTGAATTTACGGGTTCAGGAGCTATCAGATCCGTCAATTTTAACATAACTAACTGATTTTAAGTGCTGATGAGTCGAGAGGTTATTATAAATAACCACCGCACATACATTTCTGAGCGAAGTAAGCATACCTCGTTCAATGAGTGTCCAAAGAGCTATCCTGGACCACACATGTTTGTGAAATATTTTTTAAAAGCAGGTTATCTTTTGTGCCCTTAGGTTTAAGATGCGCTCACTAAACTGCAGAGTAATATTTGAGTTTTTGAATGTATGTATTGTCACACATTGGGTATACTATGCTACCGTCGTTTGCACAGGTACCTTGAGTAAGAAGTGAATTAAGACCATTAATAGATGCATTGATTTATCCAGAGATTCTCAAGTTAATGAGCAACTTTCGCTCAAGGTCCTAACCGACTGATTCCACACACTCCGCAGCGGTGGATGAGAAACGCTATCTGTTTCTTAAGTGTATTCAGAAATCGAAGAGTTATCTTCTCGAAATTCGTCCTATAGTAATACAGTCTAACCGCAACGACCACGTTTACTTTTGGACTTAATAAAAATTACAAGTGTGTTGTGTGAGCGAATGCCGCTGGAGTGAAAATTGCGAACATGCTTCGTTTTATTTTTCATTCGTGTGTTTTGAATGACACTTCATTTCAGAGTGTTTACAATGAGCCCATTGGAGTGCATAAAGCCTACGTGGACTTAACGTGCGTAGACCAAGGGTAAGAGGTTCTCTGAATCCAAATGAAGTTGATTCATGTGCTCCTGACTACGTCTCTCGGTCAACCCCTTTAGGTCTTTTCCCCATATCATCGTTCCGCAGACTTCCTGATTCACCCAAATAGGCACCGAAGCATCCATAAGAACGAAGGAGGGACGTCCAGCACATTGGGACTCAGATTCTTTGATCGCAAGCATCAGTGGGGTTGAACTGTAGACTTAGGGATCACAAGCCTGACTCGTAATCCGATGGCGGGGGTTCGAGTATGGGTAGGGGACGTTTGGCCCTCGCAGTATCCGTAGCCCACTCGCGACTGGTGATGGTTGCGCGGCAGCGAGACCTACTACTGATGCCTGCGTCAGTGAGCACGACCGTGAAGATAAGTGAGGTACAAGCCAGTGCTCTGGACCGTTCAGCTTTACTGAGCACACGCAGTCTTGTAAGTGCATAAGTTCCGTGTACGGCAGCCAGTGCCTATCGCTGAGACCGCCAACATCCTCACGACATTGGTATCTATCAAGAGACTATGGGCGACCTATAGTAGATCATCTGAAGCTACAAACATACAGCCAGCGTAAACGCGGTGTAACAGGAACGGTAGACGAGTGAACAGGAATCCATCATATACTCCTTCTCCTAGGGTGTTATTGAAGTCAAGATAATAACCAAGGACGCGCGGGTATTGCGGAAGGAATTTGACTTGGGTGGAACGGAAGTCTGTAGATCAGGTGTACGAGTACAAATGAACTAATTTCAGTTAAATAACTATAATCCGAGCAACGAAGTGCGGTGGATCCATCCATCATAATTCACTTCGCCAAAATAATATGCGTGTGGGTATAATGTTAAAGAAAATGATATTAGTAGCAGCAGACCAATGGAGTAGTAAAGATTAGAAAAGGGAGAACGAATGCAAATACTGATGTAGACGATCCTGAGGAATTTGTCGGGGAAGACAGGCACCAGCCTGAAGCAGTCCTTCGATGCGCTTCCTCATGCTCTTCCGACATGTCATGGACAGACCACCTTGTAATCTCATCCAGTTAGTTACAGTCGAGTTGCTGGCATGATCCAGCCACCGAGATTGATTCGATCGATTCTAATGAGGCATTGGAGGTGCTGTTATCAAACACCATTGATCAAATTCAATATCACATACTTGATTCTCCCACCAGATATGAAGTCAGTGACGACTAAACTAGTTGTCGTCAGTCCAGATTGGGGTACACGAAACCCGCCTCGTGCTTGGGTCGAGAGGGCATGTGTGTGTGTGTGTGTGTGTGCATATCCATTTGCGGGACAGTCATCATCGATTGGAAAGTTGGAATGAAGTCTGTTAAGATCCAACTAATCGTAGCCCAGATTAATCAGTTATTGAAATGTTCTAACTAGTTACTACAAGTGTAATGGTCCGATGAGAATCGTCAAAAACAAATTCTTTCGCCAACTGGAATGCTTACAAGTTAATATTGGGTTGTGTCATCTGTGTAATCTCGCCTGGATGACCGGCCTCAAAACAGAACCAATAAGTCAGAACGAGTGTGAAAATACTGGATGGAGTCACTCGTGGGGGTTTCGTGCACAAGTTGAAGAAGGCAGCCCGGGCGCATTCCACTCGTTATAACGAGTTCAGAGTAGAGTCCAAGGTAGATTATTACTTGCCTCCGGAGACAATGCTATAGAAACTTGGTTAGAGGCGAGTATTGGTCAAGTACGTGATACAAAACATAGCATAAATGAAAGCAGATGCCAGAGGTGCACACGAGGTAGTGAAAGGGAGGAGGTTCGTTATATAATGAAATCCTGACTTAGAATGGTTGGCAGCATCAGGTTCCGGATTCGGCTGTCGCTGTGACCTCCACATGGACAGCCATAGGACGCCTGCGCCTACAGAAGGACTATTGGTTATTTGCGCTGCAACACCCAAACACACCAAATACAGTGCAAACCCGAAGGAATAAGACGGGGAGGCATGTGTATGGGAGCCATATATCATCAACGGAGCCGTCCCACACCCCTTCAAAATGCACAGCAGCAACATTTCTGTCTATCTAAGTTGGAAATCATGCGTAGTAAACGTGCACAAATCGGTGGCTCCACACTGGATGGAACCATACATTGAGAATAGTGCGGCCACGAGGACCGTATATCCTGTCCCCTCCAACAACGATTCACAGTCTCCTGGGGCCATCAATCGAGGTGGAACGTTAGATGGGTAGGCACCTTGTCAAGATTCACATCAAGCGCAGCCACTTTGGGGATATCAAACAGATAACAGAGAATTTGAAAGAAAATAAACGAGCAAAAGTTGACACAGAGAATGAAACAGAATAATAAAACTGAGTAAGTTAAACAAGATGGAATACTTATTATCCAGATTAAGAAGATCTAGCTTGAGTGAAGGTTGGTGTAGCCCAAATGCGGCAAAGAAGTTTGATGTATGCAACATCAATCACAGCATGAGACACAATTTAGAATAGAGGCAAACGAAAGCAAGGGTGACAAGTAACAGCTGAGATCAGTAATCGTGATGATGATCTTCGCACATGGTACATGCATAATACGCAGTAGGGTGGGCTAAAACGCCATAAATCATGCACAAAAATAGTGGGTGGTGACGAGGAAGGACATATGGGACGCATCAGAACCAAGTAAAGCGGTGTTCAACACGAGGCAAATCGAGTTGCAATTACCGTGAACCTCAAAGAGTGTATCAGGAAATGCCACGCAAGGTTGTACAAAATGAATTCCTTGTAAAAATGAAACATGTATCGCTTGTAAAAAGATGAAGGAATACTTGCCTCGGAGTTATCCAAATCGGTCACGCGTTCGCGAACCTTCGCATCAAACATGTCCCAACTGTCTGAAACAAACACATAACATTAAAGGGGGTAGCATTATTTTCGAACAGGAAATGAAATGGTGTGCGAAAACCGACATTTGCCTATACCTTGTACAGATGCGGTTAAAGCTTTGTGGTCCGCTGGGACCGGCGGTGTTTGATCGTCGATCTGGGCAATCATGTCCAAAACCGCCTCAACGTGAAATTCCATGCGTACCATTGCATCCGTAGAAACCGGTTTCAACGTTTTCTTACCGGAATCCACCGCAGATTGCGATTCAAATAGATAACTCGGATGCACAGGAAGTAGTGACATATTCGTCTGGAGGGAATAAAACAAAACAATCATGCGTACAGCTGCATAAATGGAGACTAAAAAACACCCCCATTACTGTTGTCCAGTCGGTCGAGGGATAACATACTGCCATGGAAGCACTACGTTATATGCAAGCCGTCACAGCGAAAAAGCGTACTTGCAGGCAAATAAATGCAACGGATTCACTAATACGCAATCCAAGGGAACGCGAAATTCGGTAGATGTTACACGGTAAAACGAAGAATATCAAGGGAGGGGGTTAAATTTTACTGAGCCAAGGCGAAAGAAATTTAGATAAACCCAAATTTGTCGCGCCGTTGTTCATACTGAGAATTGGGTGGATCGTACGGGAATCGATCGTGCGTGCCTGTGAGAAAATGGCTAGGAAGTTGCCAAGAAAATCTACTTACTCATACATTGTAAGTAGTACAATTTCCTCAAAAAGTTGGGTACTCATGCGCAACCCTACACGTTCAATGTGACTGGTGCTTCAGAAGTAACATATTTTCAACAATTCTGGTCCCTCTACTTTGTTAATGCAGGACAAAGTGTCACTCCATCGAGTGTGAGGTAGACCGCACTAAATTGCCAACTGTACAATAGTAGATGTTGGTCTATCTCAAAATGTCACCCGGTGACACGGGCGTAGAACGACCTTATTCATACATCGGTGATAAAGGCTGCGACGGGAGAATAGGCCATGCGGCAGCGAGTAGTCTTAGGAGACATAGCTTTTCAAGACTAGTTTCTCAAAACGTCACATTTCATATTTGCAAGGCTTAATTGTAAGCGATGCACATTTTGCTAAGGTAGGTTGTTGGAAGGTAACTCAGTCTACAAGAGCGCTACTAATAACCCATTTGTCATTAGCTGGGATAACATTAAGCACCAATGGCACACTCATTGCTCAGGTCAGTTACGCCTGTCCAAGCGTCACCACGATTCTACCACAGTAGCCCGGTAATTATGCACTGCTGTTTCGATCTTGCACACCTGTCTCCGTTTCAACCAGCCCGACAGACCGTATGTATTGATCGGTGAACTCGCCTTGTGGCGTGCCGTAGGTTGACTCCAACTCAACCAACCGCTCCTGATCCAACGTTTTCACGATGGACGACACTGGCAAGTACGCATGTACCCACATGCATGTGACCGGGTGAGACATTTTGAGATAGACCAACATCTACTATTGGACAGCTGGTAATTTAGTACGCTCTAACTCATATACGAAGGAGTGACCCGTTGTCCCGCATCAACAGAGTAGAGGGACCAGACTTTTGGGACATATGGTGCAGCCCAACCTGCTATGGCGACCAGCCATAAAAACCCCCAAAGTTTTCTCCTATGAGTAATGTCCCCTATGCATGAACCTGTCCAAGGCGACCACCTTCTGTCGGTCCCTTGAGTGATCGCCTTAGACAGTTTTGACTGTATAAACAAAGTGCCACGTGAACTACAAAGGGGCTTTGTCATATCTAATGCTGGTCATATGGGGCTAAATGTACACCTGGAAGAGCAACAGAAAGTAAGCTTAAGCTTTTGAAAAGCGCCGGTTGTTCTCGTTCCTTCTGAACTACGAAACGATATCTGGACGTCATTCCTTCCATTTGACGATGCATTATTAACTGATGGCACTAGGTGGATATGGCTTAGTAGATAGCTGTGACACCCACCCCGTCCTCCGATGCCCCGCACTTCCAACGTGTAGAAAACAGTCAACAGCCAGTGGAACACAAGCAGACAATAAAGTATGGTGTAGCAAAGAGAAGAAATGTGACGATAAAGTATCAAGTCGGAGCAAACCAATGTACGGCAAGTGTCGAAATAGGTCCATCTACCATCTTCTAAAACAAGTAGATTTTTCGGAATTGAACTTTCCATTTGAGCTCATTCCTTGAACAATGACATTACGCCCGTTCAACACACCACATGAACCACACGTAGAAGTCAGAAATACATTTGATCTCTATTCATGATCACGCTGCGTGCCCAAGCACGTGACAATCAGGGGTGATTGAGGAAGAACTTTATCTCACACCAATTCATAGAGGGGATATTAGTCGCATCAAGACGCATCAGGCACAATTGGACGACCGGACAACCAGCGTGTATATTTCCATATACGTGATTAGAGCGCGCCGTGGCCGTCGTCGGAACCGCACAGGATCCGACTTGGACTCACAACCACCATACAAGCACATGCGATAAGTCTTTCTCTTTTATATATCATTCTTATCTGTACAACAGTATCATTTATATTAGTGTCTAACCTGATTGTGCAACTAGGCTCGATTTAAGCGGCACTAATTAGTCGGCAAATACAAAAAAGTTGTACAGCAGTCGCTCTGTTAAAGCCCCACACACGTTTCACCCTAATAGAAGTCGACTGTAATGCGTATCTCCCGACTCCACCAAGAAGTTATCCCATAACCTCCGGACGCCAGAGGCTCGTGTCACCAGGAAACGGTTCAACACAGCCTACTGCAGTTAGTAAATTGTATGAGAGTGGAGGATGTGTCGCAATATCTCGTAGTTTGTTTGTAAACCATGACGGTAAGCAGTGGTCAATCATGGTCAGACAGCTTGAGTCGATGATGTTGTGACTCATGCGCTCCAATCCTGGTATAACCAAAGAGTGCGCGAGTGGTGACAACTGGATCCACCGCACTTTGGTGCCTGAACCATAGTTGTTCAACTGAACTGGTGAGTATTGTTAGGGAGCTTTCCCGCGCACCTCGGAGACTGACTTGAAGTCAATGCAAAGAACGCACGATAAAAAGCCGCTACTTATAAGCGACACAAGGAAGAGTAAAAACGTGAACACACAAAGGTGGATAACTCTTTCCAACTGAGAAGGGATTCCGTATGGGTGATGCAATGAAGGCTGACATCTGGTACCTTGAAGTAAGCTACTAGACACGGTAACACAAGAATTCCCCAGATACGAGTAGAAGAAAAGGATGGATGGGCTGAAATTCTGATAAGGCAGACATCCACTCAAATCTAAGTTGTAAGTGCATCGGAAATGGCACAGAAATGCAGATGGCAGATCCACACGCAAAAACGACGCAAAGTCAGCGGCTCGGCCTTACCATGATCAACACAAGCAATGTGAAGTCCTGCCTTGCACCACAGCAAACGGTTCGGACACCGGGCGCACCAATGAGCCACTGTTACGTTTGTGGGACGAATGATACGATTGTCACTGGCACGGTTGGAGCACGCCTACGATAACGGCTTGAAATGCTGGCCAATCGAACGGATTTGCGCTGACGTGGTGGCGTTAGCGTAGCCCGGGGTACGCGCCGGTAAGACGGAAATTTGAGCGAGCGTGAGAACGTTCCTAGGCGCACGTATTCGGGTAGGCGCTGTACTCGGAACGGACGAGAGGGGGTTACGGTAGACACGCGCTAGTGGCTTAGACGCGAACGATGCCCGGCTATCGACACACACAAAATCACGTGACCGAACCGACTACCAACTAAGGCGAAGAGAAGGCAAGGCAAGTGGTCCTCTGAAGGGTTTTTTACGACGAACAAAGGGCGAGTCACAGCCAGTGATATGGGTCATTAAGTTAGGGAAAATTGCTACCACGACGGGGTGATAGTTTGCAAAAGAACATTGTCAACGTGTGCGCAGTTGTGCCGCGTCTCGGAGTGGCTGAACTCTGCTACGTTGTGGGGAGGAATTGGACTCCGCTTTCCATAGCCATTACGCCGGAGTTTGTGGCGCGTTTTGCGGGGATATTTGACGGGCCCGTAACAACCACGCAAACAGGTTACGAGACAGTAGTAACATCAATGGCAGCAGTAACAACAACAGCACAAAATAATAGCACCTATAGAAGTTGTAGGCATATGTGTTGGACGTTAACTGAGACATTCATAACCAAGCTGACCGATTTAATCTTCAGCTACTGCAGAATAGGGTAGGCGTGAAGAGGACAGTTCTGACAAGCAATGAACTGCAGTAAGTGATGAGGGGCCGGATGCACCACAACCATGTGTTGCAAATTTCTATTTTGTGGTAGGCCGAGTGTCTTGTGGGGCGGCGCAATTAGAGAATCTGAAGAGATAACATGGGAGCTGAGGAGTTTCAGCGATATTCGTTACGGTTAAACTAAACACACGGATCCCATACGTTTTCGTAAGTGATAGGAGACCGTGGTGTCCCATCGAAGGACGTATTTGCAACGGACACTTCCCTCGAATCATCATCTTGTAACTGAATATGCGATCATGCAACAAGGAAGCCGATGGCTTATGCCGGTGAGCATGTTAGGATGACAGCGGTCTGCTTGACTGAGCTACCAAGTGAGACTTAGCGGGTTTTATCATTGTGCACATTACTGCTGCGCAGAGGATAGGATTGGACCCACAGAAGTACGACCTATATTGTGAGGTGACTAATCAGCTCATAGCACAGTAAGCCGTTAGGAGAATTACTAAGTTTGAAAGTAGCAGATGGGTTCAAGGTGAGCAGCACGCTGTTAGACGGATGAATGAGACAAGTAGAGATCCCAGTAACGAAGATTCAATGCAGGGGCACCGACTGTGTCTACAAGAATTCAACACAATCAGTAGCGGTGCCAAAGTAAAAGGATGGAGTTTCGGATGACGCATCCAAGACACTGCAAAGGAGGCGTTCATGTAGGTTAATGCGATGGAACTTGCAGCAAGGTGGTGAAGGCTAGCGCGATCATGAAATGGAACACAGGACGGGACGGAATGACAACGAAGCAATCTAGACCACATGGTCGAAGAGAGAAGCCACGATTACAAATGCCACCAAGCATCGCAACATGTTGTCAGTAGTGCAGAAGGCGCAGTTCGAGGTGTGGTGGAAAAGGAGGTGAAAAACATGGACAAACGCAGCGGTTAATGGTTGAGATTTGCTACTGATTAAAAATTCAGTACAACGAATAATAAAGAATTGATTGTACGCAATGGGGTCGGACTGCCCACAAAGCTCTGGAGCAATAAGTGTCCCCCGGAACTCCCTGAATGACCAATCAAAGTGTCCATGGGACGAACTTTGATCACTCAGAAAGTCTTTAAACGCACCCTTACCAGATACGTAAATAAAATTTCCAAACTGTAAATACTATCAACATTAAGCGGAAATCGATCCAAAAATGGTAGTTACGCAATACTACAACTGTCAGACTAAATCGGAAAGTAACAGAGCTCGTAGCAGCAGGTTCCGAATAAGATAGTCGTCCACATGCACGGAAAAGTACTAGAGTGCAGTTTCAACGTGAATACATTAGACCGGAAATGTTTTTGCGGAATCGGAATTCGTTCCAGTTGGGATGACTAGGGGAAAAGCTGTCACAGAGCGTTCAAACAGTCACTCGCGATGATTGAAATTACGATGTTACGAAATAGTAAAGACTTAAAGACAAACAACGATGGCGCTAAAGAAGTGGAATAATATTGAACAGAGTATATAGACATTTCGCGCTATTTATTTTCATATTTAACTTTTGCCTCTGCGAGAGAAAGACAGAAATGCGCCTAAATAGGACAGCTGGAGGTCCATCAGGGTGACTAACCTGTTGGGCGAGAGTGGACACTGGATGACAACGATGAAGATGCACTCGATCAGACAAAAAGTGAGCAGGCATAGAAATGCGTCTCCCAGCGGAAAGGTCGTTGTCCTCAAGGACCGATGACTAAAGAGGTGGAAAAGGGGAAAGTAAAACGAAACAAATGAGGGATAATAGACGTAACACAGAAGGAAAAGGTTACAATCTGAGGTGACAGATAACCAGAATGACCAGTGTGGTCAAGCACAAATTCGAAATACCTGTTAACGAAGAATCTCTGAGGTTGGCAAACACCCATGTGGGTGACAGTCCTACAAGTTGACATCCACACTGAAAAGTCCAAAATGGACTTTGATGTATCCACAAGCTGGATTGCCTACATGAGGACACGGTAGCTCTATTCTCTAATTATTCTGCTCATTTGACAATGCTTTACTGTGTCCTACAGTCGGTTGGCATATCGTATATTTATTCCTTTCACTTGATCAGACATATCCTTGACGTTTCAATGTCACTCATATTGTTTAGTTACTGTGACACTGCCCAAATACTCGCACACAGCCGCACGCTGTACAACCTCTGCCCTCTTGCACCACGATTGCAAAACCTATTCGTAAGTCATGTACTATATTAAATATGCCCACGGCTATAGGATACTTCGTTTTATTCTTCTGCCCAGACCGTGCGTTAAATTTAGATTTATTTCTTCGTAGTTTCTAGTTTAGTTTTTGTACGACGTACTTAGTTTAGGCTTCGCATCGTTGGTACACGTACTGTGTATTCCTTTCACCGATGTAACCGCTACTGGGCAATACGTATTCGTTGGTGTAACTTTACTACTATCTAATTACAAGTATTACATGTTTCTACACAGTTGTAACAATGAGGAGTGGACAAAGTACTACCACTGAGCACATTCAAGCTGAATTAATTGTACTGCCTACCACATTTTTCCTCTTAGTCTTTATTATATGACTTTTCATTATTTACTGACAACGATGTGCAAAGCTAAGACATCCGAACACTTTGTTTTAATGCACCACTAATCGCGTCATCGAATGAACGCGGACTGCTCGAACGGACCACGTACCTAATTACGAGTCCGTTCACCTACACGGTATACGTTGCTATGCATTTCATTATCATTTATGCAGAACCAACGTTGCTTCAGTACAATTTATTCTGCGCACCGCCCTCCATTCTCACAGCCCAGACCGTGATAAGTGTCGTCAGCCATTTCGGAAGTCACACAAGTTGAATAGCTATGAATAGCTATCTGATGGATGAATCAGGTATGCGTTCGTTGTCACCACGTCCGCAGAATGCAGACCATAGTCCATGTATGTCCACCGCCGATTAACTGTCTGAGGCACTACTTAGAAGTACTGAATTAGAAAGCCAACTGGAAGCTTTTACCTCTAAGGATGCGGTACCTCAGGTGTCCTAAACGAGATGATCGACCCAAAATGTTTTACGGGAGGCATCCGAACTTTCGACACCTGCTGGTTTTGGTGAACTACATTGCAATAGGCGATACATAGCGCGGCGTAGTGTATGGGGATACATGCTTACCGACAGTACGGATTTCGCGGGTCCGAGTCCCGCCCGACACTCTTCCTGGAAACACCTCGGGTGAAGCGGAAGCTCTCAGCGGTTTGCCGAAGAGAGAGATTGCCCGCTTTAACGGTGACCCGATGCGGTATTGGCTACTTATGCGCAGTTTTCAAGCAAATGCCACGGGTGTAACATATAAGACTGGGATCAGACTCTCCTACCTGTTTAATTAATGTGAAGTCCGGGCTCGGGAGGCGGTCGAGAGTTGCGTCATATTTGAACCAGAAGGTTTTGGTGGTGCCATAGAGATGCTAAAAGCTGGATTTATTTTATAGCCAGGGTTTAGATCGATGACTTAGTCAAGGTATCATCAAGCAAAGCGAACAATTTTGAAGCGCCGCATGGACTGGTTGGGCAGATGAAAACTTGTTTGACTACGCTACAATAGCTGAACTACGAGGTCGACCTGAATGCGACTGTGAGTGTCCTCGGTGATCAGTCGGTTGCCTTATGCTCTGCGGCACGATTATTCCAAGAAAGTCACCAGCATCCCGCGCACTTACGGAGAACCATCATTCAGATACCCGTTAAAATTTGTCTGTGATGCCGCAGAAACAGCAGTAACGTAGGCCATGTACATGAATTAAAGCACTATAAGAACTGAAGGGTCCTGTCCGGCTGAGAGACTCCAAAATTGTGGTAATCATATAACTGCAGATTCAGATACTCGAACCATCGTGTGTAACGTGCGTAAGGCATCATTGCCTCAATCAATGTCCTCGATTCCAAACTATGAACAGTGCTGAACGCTTGCTCGCGGAGTTTCGGAAAGGTTTATGCGAATTGTGTCTCAAAGCCAACCACACGTGTGCAAATTGCAGCTCCCGATTTACTTGCGGACTCAGCGGTTGCCAGCTGCAAAACCACCCTTTGTTACACGAAGCCAAAATGAAGTAACTGACTTCACCAAGAGCAGTGGTCAACGAACCGACTCGCGGCCGAGTGGCTCTAGGAATTATTCCGGTTGTATCGCGTGGAAAGAACAAGACATTGGTGACCAATGCTTTACTTGATCCTGGATCCGATTCATCGCTTGTTGACGAACAGCTACTACGGGAATTGAATTTACCAACTAGGTCATCAGTTGTGCAGATAGCAACGGTCACCGGTAACTCATATGTGGGCTCACAGGTGGTACGGCTAGAACTGCAACTTTTGGAGATGGGCGGACCGCCGGATACCCCACAGGCGATCAAGGGATTTCGATAGTGTTGCTATGGTACAGCAGCACGCGGCAATGGACAACGCTAAAGCCGACGTACGGGCGGTTTTTCAGTTAATTACAAGGGAAGATGACAATGGTTGCTGCGCAAAACTTGCACCTTGTTCAAGGTTAGGAGAGAAACCCAGTTTATTTAACTCATAGCCTATATCATATGGTATCTTTTATTCGCTATAAAATTCGTTCCCAATACACTTAGACCACTGATTTCGTTTCTAATTTACCCTGCTTCCAGACAATTATCCATACAGGACACTTGGACTGCAGCCACACACATACATTTGGGACCAATAAGTACGTTTGCTCTCACATATTTCATTATACGGACACCTAGGACTTGGCTTTCTATGGATGCTGACAAATTCAGCTTTATATTTATCCACGTGTTAATAGTTATACCATAAATTTGTCATTTTTCACCGATTCATGAAATAACCGTTTAACACTGCATTATTCTGCTTTTTGTTCATATAGGAAGATTATTAACACTTCAGAATAAAAGATAGTCTAACTGCGCATATATCTAGAGAGCATAAAAGTCAGCTGTACAGACGGACAACAGCCGGTGCTTAAAATCCCGTAGATGGCGCACTCGACTGTCCCTTGGACAGGGGTAAATCTCTGTACACAGATCATGCATGGTCGGACAAAAGGATACATAATGTACGAAGGATAATACCGGAACCGATTACATAATTGGGAGTATTTGAAGAAGCTGCAGTCTTTTGACAGTTGCGATCGAGATGTCGGAGTATTAATTGGTACAGGTGTCCAGGAAGCTTATTGGGTATTTGAGCGTCGATATGGAAAGTCCTCGGACCATTTTGCAGTACGAAGGTCATTGGGTTGGATTCTGCTTGGGCCAGTTAGAGGATCAGACACATCGAACATCTGTATCAGCGCTATTAACGAAGATCATAGATCGACCTTTCTCGAGAGAATGTATGAGTTGGACTTTACTGAGTCGTGTAGGTTAAATCCTCGGAATGTCTGTCAAAGACAAGCTTGCTCTAGAGCAGATGGAATGGTCTGTTGTTAAATGTGGCTCGCATTACCAACTCAGTTTACCGTGGATAGATGCCCAAATCGACCCAACAACTACCCGGTGGATTACCGAAGGTTGATGTCTTTGTGCAGAAAACTCGCTGGTAACCCAGAATTACATCAGATGTACGCTGCTGCGGTAGAGAAGTACACTCCAACTGGGTATGCAGAAATGACTGAGACGGAAGTGTTTGGTAATAAGAATGGCGCTTGGTATATGCCCCATCAGGCAGTGACGCGCCTAAATAAACCTGGTAAAGTTCGCGTTGTTTTCGACTGTGCTAGCACCTATCAAGGCACTTCCTAAAACCAAAGGTTGTTGAAAGGGCCGGACCTGGTGAACAATTAAGTCGGCGTTTTGCTGAGGTTCAGAATGGGTACAGTAGCAGTGGTTTAAGCTATTAAAGCCATGTTTCACCAAGTAATAGTGACTTCGAAAGATAAAGACTATCTACGATGTCTATGGTGGCCAAAGGGTCAGTTACACGAATCACCTCAAGTGTTCCGTATGACGCTCCATCCATTCGGTGCAACATCGTCACCATGTTATGCATCATTCACTCTTAGAAGAACAATCGAAGACTGCAAGACCGAGTATCCCGAGTTGACACTGGCGCTGATGCAGCGATGTTTGTACGCTGACGATTGCCTGTTCAGCTGGGAAGAAGATCACCGTCTTATTACGGATTTTAAAGCAACCGCATCCAAGGGTGGATTCAGCATAAGGAAATGTAACGACTGCCAAATTCTGCGCGAAATAACGAGGAATCTGGCATCCAAGGAATCAGTTCAATTAACTCTGCAATTTGAGAACGTACAACCCACGCTGGGATTGAAGTGGAATTTGTCAGATGATTGCATAACTTTCAGTCTAACAAAGTTCGAACGCGAATACACTCGAAGATTCATGTTATGTTTTTTCGCTTTCATTTATGATCCATTAGGTTTAGTATCCTCAGTACTGTCGTGTACTAAGGAACTATTGAAATCATTCGCACGAAAAAGACTTAATTGGGAGACTCAGGTAGACGGATCAGAACGAGAAGAATGGTGTCGTCTCTCGAGACGCCCAGCAACTAGAACGATTGAAGATTCCGCGGTGTATCATACCAAAGCCATTCACTGACGACGATGTACAGCTGCATTGTTCCTCAGATGCTTCGGAAGATGGGTACGGAGCGGCCATTTACGGTAGGATCGTCGACCGAAAAAATCTGATTTGGTCTACGCTCATTATGGAAAGGTCGCGCGTTTCGCCGATAAGAGCAGTTTCAATACCACGATTAGACTTAACAGCGGCGGTGCTTGCTTTTCGGTTAGCTATTCAAGCGGTTCAAGAGTTGCAGTTGGAAAGATCACCGACATTTTGGACAGACCCGATGATGGTTCACAACTTTCGTTACGAATAGGCTATCCGGGGTGCACAAGTTCTCCACCTCAAAGCAGTGGAGGTACGTCGAAACATTGCTGAACACTGCAGACATAGCCTCTCATGGACTGCGAGTGAAAGTCCTGATGACAAAGTGGATTGACGGGAGTGGTTTCCTATGTCTCGAAGAAGCCCATTCGCCAGTGACATCGGAACTTTCTGCTAAATTCCGAACGAGTGGCTGAAGAAAGAAAATGTCGTCTACTATACAATATTAACCAACATATGGCTGGGTAGGCTCAAAAGTTGCGGTACCTGGGTCAAGCTGAAACGACATATGGTCATCTTGCTCAGATTGATGTAGCATTTGATGAAACGCTGTGGAAGATGTCCGAACAAACCAACCGAGGGTCGTTTGACGTCGTCCAAACTTAACGAAGTGGGAACGGAAATGGTGCGAAATGTACAATAACTCTTCTTTGCGGATGAGGTTAAAGTATTGGAAAGTAATCGACCAAACGAATCAGTCAGTTGCTTTAAACGTTTGAATTGCCCGTCGAAAAGACTATGCCCATGCTTGCATAACGGTATACTACGAGTGGGTGGTAGATTGAATTTTTCAACACTGCCGTATGACGCTAGACATCCCGTAATGCTTCCCACACAACAGCTCGTGACCAGGGTGATTAGTTTAGATTGTCATGAAAGAAAAGGACATGTCGGAGCACTACACGTTCTTTCCGTAAGGCGTAAGCGTTACTGGATCCAACGCGGTGTTTCAGCAGTTCGCAAAGCCCTGAAGGATTGTGCACCCTATAGTAAATGGAAGACTCGACTTTGCGAACAACAGATGGCCACTCTCATCGAAGACTGTTGTATAGCGTATCAACTAGCCTTTACCGTGGTCGGCGTCGACCATATCGGACCATTAGTGATAAAGGAAAAACGAACAACGGGGATGTGGTATGGCTGTATCGTCGCTTGTCTCATTTAGAGCCGTACATAACGAAATAACGCAGATATAGATACAGACTATTTCTTGTGCGAATTTTCAAGATTTGTATCGTGACGTGGAATACCACTGGGAGTGTATAGCGATAACGGACAGAATTTCTGGGAAACTTAAGATGAATTGAAAGTTAGTGTTCGACATTTGAACCAAGATTAGCTGCAATGGACCTTGAACGAAAGGAATTGCGAACAGATTTTCAATCCGCCTTATGCGAGTCATCGTGGCGGTGAGTGGGAACGCCTGATCTGATCAACAGGAATAGTAGAGTGTTACTTTGCAAGCAGATTGTCCAGGACGAAATTCTTCAGACAGCGGTGGTTGAGTTGGAAAGAATGATTAATCACAGACCCTTGATACGAAATCCCGGCCGTCTCTACGAATTCAACGCTAGATCACCCAGTCAATTGTTGACTTTAACATCTGACAGGGCTCTGGACCACGAGCAGACACAGCTTCCCAACCGACTGGCACGACGACTGAGTTAGGTGCAGCATCTGTGCGATGAATTTGGAAAAGATGGTTATTATGTTATTTACCGACCATACAGGCTTGTCAAAGGTGCCATGCGAAGAGGTGTAGTTCCAGTTTCCGATTTACGCACTATAAGAGGTCTGTAGTCAAAGGGCATAATCGAAGAGGGAAAAACTGGGCGCGACGAACTGGTTTGGGAACTTCTGGTACGTACGAACACTGAAACGTTTCGCAGAGAGGTCCGGCAAGTGTGTTTACTGGAGGAGAGTTTAAATGAAGTGAATGCTCAGGAACAAAAAGACGTAACGTCGGAGGAATATGAATTCCCAATTCATCGACGTAACTGATTCGTTGGTGTAACTTTACTACTACCCGTTTACAAGTAGTACACTTTTTCGTCACATTTGTAACCACATTCAGAACCTGTTGTACTGTATATCTTATCCTATCTTATCCTCTATTAGATGAGTTTTCATTAGTTACTGACAATGATGTGCACAGCTCAGACATCCGGACATTTGTTTTAAAGCACCACTTATTACATTGTCGAATGAGGGCGGACTGCCCGAAGTGATCAAATGAAATCATAGCTGTAACGAATTACGAGTCCGTTCACGTTATACGTTTCTGTTTCCTAATCATATATATGGAACCACGGTTGTTTCAGTGCAATTTATTCTGCCCATTGCCATTCATTCTCACAGCCCAGATGGTGTGTTTGGATAGGTGTCGTCAGCTCGCTGTTAAAGAGCCATTTCTGCAGTAACACATACCACGTGAGCAAACACGAAGCAAAGCAGTTGGCAAATTTGGAAAAATTATAATTCAAAGGAAGCAAACATAAACATGGTTGTGCTGATACGTATAGGGGATTCATGGATTGCAGCCACGAGATTCTCCGCGTTTAGAATCTTATTCGACATAGCGACGTGGAAGAATCTAGGTCTTTCGCACCTATCGGTTAACTTCCTGACCTGATTACTTTCATCCAGCCAATATAGCCACACTCCGTTTCCACAACGTTAATTATTGCGTGTCATTTCAACTGGATCGACCGCACTGCGTGGGTCAAGATCGTGGTTCCTTAAATGAACCAAACCTAGGGCGATTCAGGTAAAAAGAAAAGCTGGGGAAAAAAGAAACCGAAGAGTGTTGACTCTTGTGTACTTGGTGTGGCAACCACAATCGTTGGGCTTGTAGTGAGCCGCAAGATCATCATCGTCAAACATAAGCAGTAGGAATATGTGTGTAATTAAAACGGATGCATCACTGCATGATAAGAAAGGGCGGTTTCCAGAGCGCTGATTAGAGAAGCTCGTGATTCGCGGTCAATCAATTATTTGTTACGAAGAGCAGAACAAGTTAAGGCCAAGGTTGAAACCAGCTAATGCCCAAGCGTCAGATTGAAACACCCCGGGAAAGCATCGATCAATAGACCAGTGACGATTCATAATCAATATCCATAATCTACCGAGCGGTCTGTTACAGTGTAGTTCAACTCTCATCTGGTTCACATCTTTGGTCTCTACTAGATTCCGGCTTCCGCGCGCTCGTTCTGTTTGCTTTTCCTTGCTGGGGGTTGGGCTACTGTACCAGTCCCAAGACGCATCGAAAGCACAATACGAAGGAAATCTTTTAGCATACCCTTAGGCAACAAATGCTATGATAAACAGGTATGGTCCGAAAGTGGCGTTCAATTTGAGGATAACGACCATGGTCGGAATAATGCACAATGCAGCAAAAACAGTTGCTGAAACGCATCGGCACTAAAGAGAGCATGGGTTATCAAGAATTGACGGTAACGACGTCCGAGAGAAAGTAAGAATTTCCCAGAAGAACAATTAATTCAGCGATTAATCCACTGGCACATATTGCTGCACCTATTTAAGACATACTGGTATTTTTCCAGGTAACATGTGAAAACGCAACATCCTGACTATTAGATGGATTGGTGGGGCACTGCTAATTTTAACAGTTGACCATCATCTAGAAACGGAAGGACATCGGACGACCAAAAGCAAACTCAGTTGTACAGGTTTACGGGCGCTGTTCCGACTGTGATATTCTCTCAAGGTTATTTGATTTCTGATTTCCTTTCGTCCGGGCTAAAAGTGTTGTGGATGATTTGCGTGTTTTAATCGAAATATCTAATAAAGTGAAAGATCTAAGAAACAAAGAAGGTAAACCCAGTTCCAATTGCTTAGGTAAGAAACATTTCAATAGACGGAACTAAGAGTGTAACGGTTGTCCAATTTTTGAAATACTGTGTATCTCGCAGTTATGATTTTGTTTCCCGTACCAATAATCATAACCCATGGTTCAGAAATATCTCCAGCTCTCGTTTAACCTGGTTTGGCGATGTAGCATGCGTTGACAATACGCACGCATCAATAAGCATTTGGCATCCTCTTAACCTCCACTATTCGTTTCCATTCAGCATTCACCTTTTCAGACTGACAAACCTACACTTCACATCTCATATCCACAAGGAAGTTGGAAAACGTGAGGCAATCTGATTTGATTTCCTTCTTTATTTTCATTCCAATGCCATTAACCGTTTATATTCGTTTGCACAAACAGCGCATTGTCATCATCATCATAATCATCATACACGCTAGCTAGAGGTGGGGAACACCTCAGCTACTGTGCCGCAATACAAAGAAAAAAAATGAGAAAAGAAAGCAACTGGTGCAAGCTGGCTGAGCTACCGGTAACGGATGGGCATCGTTCCGGTAAGCCACCAGTCGGCTGCTGTGCACCAAAAAAATTACTATGCAAAATTATATAAGGCTAAATAGTGAGATCGTGGTTGGATGCGGAGGCTAAGAGGGATGGGGTGGGACAAAGAAATTAACAGCAGTAACGCCACTGAGGTCGGCTCCTAGCCAAATCAGCAAGTGTGTCCAACCAAACGTGTTCATCGTCTTTCGGACCCCAACCAGGGAGTCGAGACGCTCCAACCGAGGCCAACTCAGAAGTGAGGGCCATCATTCCTCTGGACCAAGTCATCGCTTGGCCACCCCTCCTCTTCTTCCATCCACACCCCCGGCGCGCAAACAACACACGTCGCGGGAGTCGGTGGGCTGGCATGCGAAACACGTGGCCGAAGCATCGGAGGATGGTGCGTGAAATAACGGTGCTGAGCGGTTCAGTCCCTTTTCCTGTGACGTAAACAAGGCATCGAACACACTCGTTGTTTACTCGGTGTTCCCACCAGATGTGAGCTAAATTGCGAAGGACCGGTGGTCGAACGTAACTAGCCTCTTTGTGTCCGTTGATCTAAAGGGCTAGGTTTCGCAGCCGCAAAACAGAGTCGAGCGTACCGTTGCATTGCACGCTCTACCCTTCAGGGCGAGAGTGATGTCGCGCCGCCGCCATAAGTGGCGAAGGTTAGTAAAAGCGCCTCGAGCTTTGCTATACGGTTCGTGATCTCATCTTCAATTCCACGGGCGCTGATACAACTTCCCAGGTAGTAGAATTGTTGAACGACTTCTAGCTGATCCCCAGCAAGGGTCAGCGTAGGAGGCGGTCCAGACCAATCTTGAAGGAACGCTTTGCACTTCGAGGGTGCGAAGCAAAGCCAGAAGTGACGGACAGCTAGTGCTAATCTGTCCAGTGCCGCTTGGCACGTTTGTGAGCTGTCACAGATCAGCGCATTGTCACCGAAAATGGAAAAGCAGAGTGGAATAAGTTCCTCAGACTCACACATTTCTCCCTCCCGAATAATTCACACTTTCTAGGCGTAGACATAGGTGTCACTTTCCCTCGATATCTTGGTACACATTTGGAACCGATCGGGAAGTCATCATTTCACATGTCACTCAAAAGCCTGAAGATTTTGAGTAAAAAGCGAAACGCTGTATATCATAAATAAATAAATAGTTTATTCTCGAATTTGTCGAGACACACCAAGTAAGGCATGATCAATTCATATGATCATTCATATATTAACCGGTCGTCTATCAAGCCTTCAGAAAGGATGACTTTCCGATCGGTTCAAAATAAGTTCCCAGATATCGAGTACAGATACGGACGTCGTGTACGCAAATTAGCGAGTGAATTTGTGTGCCTAGCATGTATCGAAGCCAATTTGGAAAATTATCGGTTTTTAACATCAGGTTTCTCAAGGACATCATTATTCTCAAATCCCTCACAGTTAAACCTTCAGATTGTTCGTACACCTCGGTGCGAATAGCCCTCAGAGTAGGCAAAGCATTTTTGAGACAAAGAATCTACCTAACAACTAGACGTCTGGGTGAAAACTGCCTCCATGCGCGTCAGCTGAGCTTGGATTTACAGACTGTGGGGCACAGTCTGATTGGGACAGACTTGTCAATAAGACCTCGGAAGTTAAGGCAGCAAGAGGACGGGAGTCGAAGGCAAATAGGTAAGTTCGAATATTTGATGGCTACACATAATAAGGCCGACAGTCGTACTGAGAAGCATGCATCTAGTAGTAACTATTGTGGGGTTGTTAATATGTCCGATAGGGCGTTGTGATATAGAGCGTAGAGTTTTAGAAAAAGGTTTGAATTTTACTATCAGCAAATCTAAATTGTTTTGACAAGATTACCCCATGAAAAGACAAAGGACATCCGCGCACAACCAGCAAATGTAATTAGATTTCAACAATCGGCAGAAGCGAAGCTTGCTCCAGCTGAACACATAACGTTAAAGACCCTGAAAGTGGACACTAGTATTGTCATTACAGGAGCGGACAAAGGTAAAGTAACAGTGGTAATGAATAAAGTAAAGTATTTAGAAGAAAATGAGGGGGTATTTGACCACAGGACCATACAAAGTGGTTGAGCAAAAAATGATTACGTCGGTAATGAACAAGAAGAAATCACTTGTCGGTAGTTAACCAAGGACCGTGAAGGACAGTTTAGGAAAGAGCAAATGGTACAGCATTTATCCGAAGTCGGCTATTCCATGTAGAATTTAGGGTCTTCCAAAGATACACAAGCTCGACGTCCCCTTGCGACCAATAGTGGATGGCATAGGCTCTTCCACACATGAACTCGCGAGATATCTGGCGAGCTTACCGCAACCCCAAACAGGGAGAAGGAGCGCATTTGTAAAATACGCTTATGAGTTTGCACGAATGGTGCGAGGGGTGAGCGTGGAACAAGACGAATTCATGGTCAGCTTCGATGTTACCTCCTTGCTCACGAACGTGCCCATAGAGGAGGCGTTAAGATTAGTGAGAAGCTGCCTGATAGCAGACAGCTTAGAGAACGGAACAAAACTGATCAACCGGTCGAGGGGATAGCTTTGTGCCTCGACATGACTTATTTCACATTCCAGTCTAGAATGTACACTTAAGAACAGGGTCTGGTCATGGGATCTCCAATATCCCCTGTATTGGCAAATATGTACATGGAAGAGTTTGAAAAGAAGGCACTACCAAATTTCCGTGGTGCCTGAGAGTATGGTGGCGCTAGGTGGACGACACTTCGCGAATGTAAAAAGGGATAGCAAATATGAATTCTTAAACTGTTTGAACTCCATTGACGATGCGATAAAGTTCACAATGGAACTTGAGTCGCAGAGCGGTACGCTCCCGTTCCTTGGTTGTCTGGTCCACAGGAACGAAAGAACGTTAAAAAGAATAATATATCGCAAAACAGTGGATACAGATGGGGTATTTAGCTATAGTTCAGGCCACCCGAAGCACATTTACACGGGAATCAACTAATCACTGTTACAAAAAGCAAGTGTTCTGTGCAAGGAGGAAAAAGATAAAAAAAAGCAGCGCAGATGGTGGCGATGAAATACTTAGTGACTAGCGGATATCCGAGGCGATTGGTGAAACGACAGCTACGGAAATGTTTCAACCCACGCGCAACACCAACCACATAGTGGATAGTGACAGTGGGTATTCCGTGTAAAGAAGGAAGTTCAAAAGCGATTCGAGAGTGCTGATTAGGGAGAAGATAAGGGCAGTTTTCTAAGAGGATCAAACGCTACGGACGAAGGATTAAATACCTGTAGATAGAACAACTAACTACCTTTCTAAGATTCCATGTAAAGATTGTACGCAGGTGTGTATAGGCCAAACAGCGAGGGAACTACGTAAAAGGATTTCGGAACATAGGCGGCACTTAGCACAATCTCCGAAAAATGAGCTAGAGTATGGAGCGCTGCTCTGCATGCATTTCAAACCGCATAAAATGGAGTGAAAATCCAAAATCGTGTAGTCCACATACACCGAAGTATGGATCACGGGAATAGGTACATTAGTGACTGTGGCGGTGTGCAATCCAACTCTTTTCACTGAATTTCAACACATATGAGGATGTACATCACGTAAATACTGACCTGTACTTTTCATGGACACAGTCGTTTGTTAACATTTATTTACTCGTTTCGTCGAAAACAATGAAGTCCGTTGGACTGTACACACTAATAATGGGTTTTAGACGCCATAGTGAAAAGATCGGTTCCAAAAATTTACTGATCGTCCATGACTAGACATCCTTGGTAAAGAAGCATCAAGGCAGCAGAAAAGTTACGCAGTACTTGGATCCAATGGAACAATGGCACCGCTCGCCGAACTTCGCATGTATTCGACATATTTGTTTCGGGATACCAATGAGAAGTGTCTAACCGGGTTGGTTCTGGAAATTCGTCTCGCATCCATGCGTGATATGTGTCTAGTTGAGAAATCGAAACTTTACAGGAAAAGGCAAGTAACCCGCAACAGTGAGATGTTCGCCATAGTCCATTGGACGAACCGCATGTACTAAGTGTATGTGACGCCCAGTTATCTATAATGGATGAAGATGCACTATGACGCCGTAAGTCGTGAAATGGCGATTTCGCAGACAGCATTTCATTTTCAGACGATAGTCGACTGTTAGATTCTGTATGATGTTTGCAGAACATGCGCAATCGCTCTCCTACCAACACCCATACAACTTGATCTATTGCTGTACAGCGGTGAAATACCGGTATGCAGAGTTGGCGACTTGATAATCAAACCAAGGATGGATGATGATGATGAGCCTAATAGCGCAGAAGGTGGCCTCGGAGCAACGCAATTCAACAATGAGTTCCGGCTCACCTGAAATGTTGAAGCTGCAATCGACACCTGGATCGGTTGATCAGCATCATCTCCACTATCCTTCGAAGGCGATGGCGGAGTTGTGACATCTGGTTGACAGGGAACATTCGAAATTGCTGAAGGGAGCGAAATCCAGAGTTCATCAAGCGGATTCTGATCGTCAGATACCGACGGCTTCAGCATGGGTTGGAGACGCACGTCCACTGAGGGGATCAGAGTGGACTGACTTGAATCGTCTTGCTTGCAGCGATTCGAATGGTGAGTTAGGATACCGTTCAGGATCTGACGTGTAGCGACAGCAGTGCACAGATCAAGTGGTCCCAATAATCGTACGGAAAGTTCGGTTCCCTGAAGCAAGAAGAGGGAAGTAGGTGGGTACAGGCAAGTTGGCAGTTAGCATACAAGAGCTTAGAAAGAATTGGAAACGACGGCGCACCTACCGTGAGATAGGAGCGCGATAGATTGAGACACTGCGAGTTGCTGCAACTTAAAGTCGTCTCGCTAGCTAACTGACTAGGTGAAAGAAGAGTAATTCTAATGCCTACTAACTCTATCTGATGAGATGTAATAACATCGAAACGCGTCATAGTAGTGCAGTGTTTTCGGGCGGGCAACACCTAATTTCTACTTGCATCAGCTACGGTCCTCGTGATCGAAAGACCAAGGTTCAGTTTAATGAGAATCGCGGTCAGCATTGAGATTGCGCGTCGCAATCCATCCACACAACGTGTACCACAAAAAGAACCTTGAGCATAAATATAATATTGTTTGAAATTCGAAGTTTGGTTCAAATCGTCCGTTTTAGAGACAGTGTTGTATATGATGCCTATGGACACAGTGTATTACAATAGATGTAGCAACGTCAAGTGAATACGTTTAAAAAAGCCATCGAGGAACGCGAGTAAGTAATGGGGGGGATGGGAAATCTATAGATGAATCTACATTCCGAGGCATGGACTATACGCAATTTCGTAAGTGCGGTAAAAAAATGATGAGGAGAGGTTCTGGTAACTAATCCCCTACTCCTCAGATTGAGACCATGCAAGGCAGTGGAGGGTGAGCGCGCCATATCATAGTGAGTAACCAGTCATGAAGGTTTGTGTCTGTCACCTGCGGGTCAGTGGCTTGAGTCGTCATCTCGCGCAGGAATGGTGGTGTATCCGAATTCAGTAGAATTGCTAGGAGATGCACTCTGCTGACAGGTAGCGATAGGAGGAAACAAGGATTTTCAGATTTGTAGCGACAGTCTGACTGAATTTAGTGGTTAGGATTGTCTTCAAAGGTCAGCAAACTTAAACAATGAACCGTCGCGGAACAGTTTAGACGTTCAGCAAAAATTCCCGATCCCACAGTAAAACGCGTCACGAGATCAGAGCTGCAACGAACGATAAGGAGATGGGGTGTTTGACAACTTGAGAATCAGCAGCATACATGCGGTGGATTCAGTTGCCTTGACTGGTGACGAAGAGGCAAGCCGAATCGAGTGAACACAAGGAGCAGCACCATCGTTGTATGAAAGAGTTAGTAATCAGAATCAATGGAAAGTCGCTAGATAGTATCGCTGCTACATAGCTAAAGGGGACTTATCGGGCGGAAACAAGCCACCATATGCCGATGAGCCCGGTTTTCTTCGGTAGCCCTGAAATCCCCACCCAGTAGAACCGACTTTCGATCCTATTCCAAGTAGCTACTCCATATCGAAACCATACCGCAAGTGGTGTCGGATTTCCCATGATAAATAAATACATTAGGTGGCCATTCGAGGGTGGATATACTCAGCAACCGAACTACGCATTCCTTAAGTGCAGCATCCTGTGGATGCGACGTAAGAAAGACGAACTGCCTCCTAAAGTCGAACGAACCAAAGGAGGTTTGCCATGTGAACAAAAAATGATGAATCTTTCAAAGTTGTTGAAGCAGAACGTGGTGCGATGCACCCTCGGATAAGCAGAGGTAATTGGTGACACAAAATGTACATACAAAACCGGAACAAATGTGGTTCAGATAGGCCGGCGCTCAGCAAACCACTTCGTGTGGTACAACTGAACCGACCCGTGACCGAAAGGATCACAAACCTGTCCTGTAATATGGAGGGTTCGAGTCTGTTTAGGGGAGCAGGCAACCCTTGTGGAATCAGCCCACGCGCGACTGGTAGTGGATGCGTGGCAGCAAAGTATCGGTACTGTGTACCGGCGTATTGCTGATGTTTCGCTTTTACTGAACCGGTCTTCGTGAAACAGGTAGTTTGGTAATGGGTTACCAAGTATCCAGGTATTATAGTTGATAAGCAACCAGATGGCTCCCGAATTGGGGTGGGCCCGGAGCTGCTTCCTGGTGAGCGACTTTTTGACTCGGAGTATGATGATGACATTAAAATATTAATAATGAGTCAGCTGTACGCCGTAACGGCGCTTCGCTGCCGCGCGACCGCCACCAGTCGCGCGCGGACAGAGTAATGACATTGCTCTCATCTGACAGCGTCCAACCGTGCCAAGCAGCAATAAACAGATTAACAGTGGCAGTCAATTGCTTAGGGCTATGTTTTTCTCCCTCAAAATACATAGTCCTCCAAGATTGGCAGAGACCCACCCCTACGCTGGTGGTGATCAGCGAGAAGTCGTTCAGGAATTCAAGTACCTGGGCTATATTAGTGTCCAGTGGATCGAAGATGAGGTGACGAACCGCACAGCAAAAACTCGAAGTGCTTTTGCCAATCTCCGCCACCTATAGCTACGATGCGACATCACTGTCACCCTGAAGGGCAGAGTTTATAATGCAGCCGTCCGTTATACCCTCCTATACGGTCGTGAAACCTGGCCCATCAGGTCGGTAGACATAAAGAGGATAGCTACCTTCGACTATCGCTGCATTCGCAGCTTAGCTCATGTCTGGTGGGAGCAACGCGAGCCATGAGCGTGCTCGACGTCGCGTATCTGGTGCAGGAAGAACGAGTGAACCGCTCAGTACCATTATATCACGCAACAGGCTCCGATGACTGGACCATATGTTGCGCATGCCAGCACACCGACTCCCGCGACGTGCGTTGTTTGCGCTGCCGGGGTCTGGATGGAAAGGAAGGAAAGGAGGCCAAGCGATGACTTCGTCAAGAGGAATGGAAACCCTCACTTTGAAATTGGTGTCGGTTGGTGCATCCGGACTGCCGGGCTGGTGACCCAAGGACGATGAACACGTTTGGTTGGACACACTCGATGACATGGCTAGGGTCCGGCCCCAAAGGCCTTTGTGTTGTGTGTTTCTTAGTCCATCTCCCTCTTCTTCAGATTACCCCTGAAATTACGATCTCATTGCAAACGTTATATATGATATTTTACATCATATTAATTGCTTTTGAATTTTTTGTGGCGTAATTTTAATATCTTATCCCTTTTGTATTACGGCACATGAGCTGAGGCGTGTTTCTCATCCTTAGCTGACGTGTGTTGATGATGGGGTTGGCGCAACTGTTTTTGGCTGTCATCCAAACAGAAGATATCAAATGTCGGAAAGTGTCAAGGATGTTGAAGAAGACAAATGCTGATTTTTCGCTTTCAATAATGCACTCAACGACTAATTTGGCGCTTACATGTACTCTTCAGGTAAAGATGGTCGAGGTGCCACTAGAAATCGGGACGAAGAGATTGCTGGTTGCAGCAGCTACTTAGCACTGAATCAACGAACACCGTGTAAGGATCACTTATCACAAAGGTAATGAACCAGTTGTTGATTCGTATTGGAGCACGTGCTGTGTGAATGGATAGCGGCAAGCGATCTTAAACGGGACCGCGGTATGGTCCCAGAGACCGGAATGACCGAGGTTGGTTACAAAACAAATTATGACCCTAGTCGAGAGTGCATATTGCAGTCCAGTTAGACAGGACAGAGTCATACCAAAAGGAAAGACACATGGTTAGTGGAACTCTCTGTATATAGGAATCCGAGCTCAAAGGTTTCTGCATACGAATTTGGAAGGAACAAGGAATCCCACCATCATGTTGCTTAAGCAATAGCGAAACCATAAAGTTAGGTGACCAACTGAATGGAAGGCGGCACTTCGGTCAACGAAAGAGGCGATGGTGGCGCGTCTGTGTGTTTTGCTGGTATTTCACAAAGCGCAAGCATGTGTAATATGCAACCCCTGTGGAGGCAGAAGCTAACTTGGCCATTGTTAATTAGGCTATCATGGGATCAAGCGAGCCGTTGAAGTAAGATGTTCGTGAACTATTTCGTAAACCGGTGAGCTGCATTCGATGAAGACCCGATGAAGCTCTGTAGAGACGAAAATGACAGTAGACGGTTATCGCATCTACAGTGTACAATGGAATGTCTGTTTCAACTAACGGACAATAATGGCCTTTTTCCAAGACGAAGTTATTGAATATGCGTTTAGGGATACGATGACGATGTAGAGCTGCTCCCAGGTGATCAACTTTTTAACAGATTATGCCGACCATATTGCCCTCATCTCTGAAGGCTCACAAATATTCCAACAAGCAATGGTCAAATTAGCACTGACAGTCAACCGTTTCGGTCTGAGCTGTAGACGCTCAAATGTAATCATTTCCTCCAAGGTTGACAGGAACTACTCCCTGACTTTTGGTGGGCATCAACCAGAAGTTGTTCAGAAAAGCAACTACCCGGGCAGCTGTCTGAGTGTCTGTGGGATCTGAGACGAGATTACGAACCGTACAGCAATGACTTAAGGTGCTTGAGCCAATCTTCTCTATTTGTGACGCCGCCGCGACATCATCCTCGTCTTCAAGAGTAGGGTCCACAATGCCGCCGTCCGTTCGATCCTTCTGTAAGATTGTGAAACCTGATTTTCCAAACTGACAGACGTATCAGCATTAGCTACGTTCGACCATCGCTGCCTTCGAAGCTTAGTGCATGTCTGGTGGGAACAGGGCCTGAACAATGAGCGTGTTAGGCGTCAAGCACCAGGCTCCGATGAATAGGTCGCGCATTGCGCATTCCAGTACACTGATTCCCACGACATGGGTTGTTTGAGCAACTGGGGTGCGAAGAGGAGACCAAGCGATGACTTGGTCTGGAGGGATGGACACCTTTGGTTGGTGCCCCGACTCATTGGTTAGGGTCCCAAGGATGATGAACACGTTTCGTTGGACATCAAGCTGGGTTCCACGCAGGTGTTGCAGGCAATCTGAAATCGCGTATCGAGCGAAGCTATTTTTGTGTATCAACTAAGGTTCGGAAATTCAGAAAACTATCAACTATTCAAACGAATCATACTAAGCAAATAAAAAAGCTCCGGAGACCTCGCTCAACATTGACAGATGATATCCGAGGACGGAGTGATGATTCCGCTTCGTGGACCGTGAATTCAGGTGAGGAGTACAGAAGTGATTATTATATGAGAGTATGAGAACGCGTGGTGGAAAATTAGCTGTTGTTAATAAAGGACATCAGCAGTTGATGGCATTGGGATCAAATTAAGTCCACGAAAGCACATTAATCAAGGGGAGAAGGCACTCAGTGAGACATGCACACAGATCGCAGCAGAAAATGGTATCAGCAGTAAACCGGTGTTTGCTACTGACGCTTCGCTGTCAGGCGACGCCCCAACAGTCATGTGTGGGTTGAGTTTACCGCGAGCTCGCCTGCACCTACGCGAATTTGAACCGATGACCAGATTACGAGGTAAGCGAATAATTCTTTCGGCAACTGGCCGACCAGTTGAAGTGGCATTCGTCGCGAAACCTGACGCTAGGCATCCAGAATGTTAACAAACTCGTTGAAAATCATAAGCAGAATGTCCGCGACACATGCGCAACGAGATAAAACTGGATGTCAGCTAGGAGTTAAGTCAGAGTTTGTGAGCCGGTGCAGAACGAGACTCATGAACCCCAAAAGAATGGGGCAGAGATGAGAGGCAGGTAACTGCGATGATATTTACTGATCAACGCGTGCAATAAGTCCCATGATTCCTCAGCTTGGCCAGTCAATGACATGGCGAAAGAGCCTGAAAAAATTCGCTGAAAGATGATTCGAGTTAGTGCTTGCTGTTCTCCCAGATGGGCGCATTGGGATTAGCTGTATGAGTAACTGGACACCCTATTGGATATAGTGCGGCCACAGAGTGAGCAGAACAAATTATCTAAACCATTCAATTCGGGCCTATGATAATTTCATCGAACGATTTAGATACTTGTTCATTCCTATTATTGTCGTTAGTATTATTACTACCCGGTGTGTGATAAACTGAATTCCCGGTCGATAAATTGTCTCCTTGTCAAGTGACTGTCGATCGAGAAGCATGTGTACACGATGTTTGGAAGGCGCTAGCTCATAGGCGTAATTTCAGCATGCTAAGTAGGTGTCAAAAAGTGATGATCAATAGACCGCTTGCCCTAAGCGATGGACGACTTGTGTATGTTTAAGTTGGAGTCAAAAAGCACCGCTAATTGGCTCAATGAGACTGTCGAAGTGCAACCACAATGAACCCAGATCCATCGAGAGGTAGATTGCAGAGGATACGATGAGACACAATGGTTTCGAATGAACGATATTCAAATGAACGAGAGAGCAGCGCCTGCTAGAGAAAATAAGCGGCCGCTGATCGCAGATGAATGGGATGTGCGAATAGGCAAGAAAGGTACCTTGCGTTGTGTATACTCATCCAAGATGGTTGATGGCTCCATTTCGGCGGTGGCGGCGGCGGCGGGGTGGTAGATCTCACAGGCGCCGAAGTTGATAAGACCACGACAAGTAAATTCTTCCAGCACACGTGGGATCCAATGTTCGCAAAGCACGATGCGTAGCAGTCCCCGCACGAAGCAGTGGTCAGAGACAAGTTTGGAAGTGAGTAAACGCTACAAAGATGAGTCGGAGGAGGATAACGGAGCACAAGTACATAGTAGGTTAAATCACACACAAAAGTTGGGCGTATTTACAACAGCGGAGAGATTTACCTTTGGAGCAGAGTACCATAGACAGAGAATCAAATTTCGCACGGCCAAATACAATGTCGGAAATCTGGCCAAAACAAGAAACAAGGGAAGAAATGATGTAGGTATGCTTAAATCGTATAGGCAGGAATGAAATCTCAGCAGTGGAGAACACTATGTGCTGCGTTTGGTGGCAATTCAAACTGTGTCCGGCGAGACATGCAGGATGTCAAAGTCGAGTCGCAACGTGTTTTGGAAATTCTGATGGACGATGTGGTAACAGCGGAACCGTAGTGAGAAAAGACTGGTGAAATAGGGGACAGTGCAAAGAATACTTCCAAAACAACACAACTGGTTGACGAATGAAGTAGCGCAAAAGACAAAACGAAAGCACCACAAATAGCCCGACTATGTTATAGACAGGTTAGCTATCTATTCTATTTACTTTTGTATCAGAGATAACTATTCTCATGAAGGATTTTATAGTGAAGATTTGGAAAAGCAGAGTCAGTCCGTTTCTTGGCTATAGTGTGCAGCTGTATTAACGCTGCGACGAAGGAAATCTCATCCCACCAGTTGCAATTACGGCCAAAAAACACAGCCAGTCTCAAGAGTAAAGTAATATGTTTGCTTTGAGATGAAAAGTATATATCTTCCCCAAAAATAGTAACAATAAACGGTGAATGGAGCGATAAGTGTAAACACAGACCGCCATTTGTTAGCTACCTTGGATCGATAGTCCATCGGATCGAGCTTGCAGTACATCCACAAACAATCGTGGCACATCCGATAGAATGGGCCTGTTGACAAACAACAGAGGGGCTTTAAGTGTCATTCAATGATGAAAGACCGGTGACACCATCACAGAGTGTTACCTTGCGGAATCTCACGATGTGGGTAGTGAAATACCGCTCCGTGGAAAATTGGTTGATCCGTATGATATTGTGATTCTGTTCGACCATCATGGGGCAGCCCAGTCGAGCCTGAAAAAAACTCTAAAGTGGCCCCATACTTTGGTATGCGCTTCGCAGGTTCAAAGTGCAAAGATTACCACTCACGGATTCTCTCCCACCACAAGACCAATACTCGAGTGCGATTCACTTGCCTATTGTCCGATCACATATGGCGAGGTGCAAAAACTGGAACATGTTCAATATGTCGCGACCAGGCTCATCCCCCGTACACGTGGGATGCCACTAGAAGACCGATGCAGGAGACTGCGGCTGCACACTCTGTCGTGTCATCGGTTTCGAATGGACTCCGTGATGTTACATCGTATATTACATCTTGATGACCCCTCTATGCTGAGGGCATTTTTGTATGTGCGCGCATCAAGCAACAGTCGCGGGCACCGAAACAAGCTTGTGGAACTGGACGTGGAGCGGATAGCGGGTGTTTCAAGTGTCGGGTAGTGAAACATTGGAACAGTTTGTCCGAGACAAAATCCGAAGCGAAATTGGTGTCGGAATTCAAGAAACTCCTAGACGCCCACTATGCGCATCGCACCTAAATACTAGAACGTCACATAGACGAACTGCGTTGACGGTGCACGGCAATTAATGACGATATCCCGCGTGCGTGTTTGATATTACATTGAGGAAACAACACATATGTCTTATAACTCAACATTTTCAGAATTCAGCAGGATAACTAGCCATTTGAAGACTCCTTGACCCTTGTTAATAAGGTCTGGGTAGTCGATCAAGTTACCTACTACAGTAGTTGCAGCAGCATCGATGAACGCGTGAAGACTAGAGCTACTTGCTTGAGCCCGCGACATCTGTGAATTCAGAAGTGAAATTTCCTCGGCCCGAAAGGCCAAGCATACAAAAGACTATACTGAAGGCTGTCCTACAATGTGAGTCATAGTTGGAACCTACGGTTTGAGGAAATGAAATGTCTATAAGCCTTTAATCGTTATCGGGTGTGGAGCGTTGCTAAGCTCGAAGTGCTTTTGTCAATCTCCGCAATTTGTGGCACAGACGCGACATCACTCTAGCCCTGACTGGCAGAGTTTATAACCCAACCGTCTGTTCGACTCGCCTAAACGGTCGTGAAACCTAGCCCATCAGGTTAGCCACGTTCGATGATCGCTGCCTTCGCAACTTAACTCATGTCTGGTGGAAGCACCGCGTGAGCAATGAGCGTGGTCGACGTCGCATATTTCGTGCAGGAAGAGCGAGTGAACCGTTCAGTACCGTCATATCACACACCAGGCTCCAATGGCTGGGCCACGTGTTGCGCATGCCAGCAAACCGACTCCCGCGACGTGCATTACGCGCCGGGGATGTGGTTGCAAGAGGAAGAGAGGCAAAGCGATGGATTGATCGAGAGAAATGAAAACCCTCACTTCGAAGTTGGTGCATCTGGTCGATGGACACGTTTGGTTGGACACACTTGTTGATATGGCTAGGAGCCGGCCCCAATGGCGTCTAAGTTGTGAGTTCCTTTGTCCATCCCTTCCTGCTTAGCCTCCTCCTCCAATCACGATCTCATTTGTTGGGCACAATAACTACTTTTTGCTGCAGGATAGCTGGCTGTTAGCTCTCCGGAACGATATCCATCCGCTACTGGAGACCCAGCCAGCGTGCCTCTGTTGTTTTTGCTTCTTCTTGTCTTTTGTATTGCGGCACAATAGCTGAGGTGTTTTCCACCTGCAAATAACGTGTATAATGATGATGATTATGATGCGGAGCGTTGCTGCTGTCGGATGGCACCAGTGTGTCCGCAACGTGCACAGGCGAGCATTAGGCGGTGATGGTCAGGTTTTCCCTGCAGAAAACCAAATAACACTGAACAAGTTGAGTTGGCGTGATCAAGTAGGCCCGTTTACTGCTTACCGGATGGTACAAGAATCAATGGGTGCAAAAGATGATGCAACTGACGACTAGAGTGGATGCTGCTGGTCAGATTCGCCTTCCAAGCTGCAGTCCTCGCGGCCAGCGTCATGCTTGGAAGGAGACTTTGGAAGACATGACTTGTCACTGGCACCAGTGGTGCGTTTGCTGTCGTTTCCTGGTCCGAATGCTTACAATGTGTCTGATGTTGGATTTTTCGTCGTGTCAATCTGACTATAACGCGGGGCAGTGAAAGTCGTAAGGAAGCTGCCTCGTCGATGCCGCCTTATCTTTGCACGATAGTCAGTTGGCAAAGGTTTGAAACAGCAAGAAGGAACGACATTTCAACAGAATCATACGAATTCAGATATGTCGCGTCTTCTCATCAGCTATGTACGGACAATCTACGATATCAGTATCTTACACAAACAACGGTAAGAAAAGGTGAAATATCGTTCTATTTAGATGAAGTGGATAGATAACGTCACCAGGGCAAAGCGAGAGCAGTCAAAAAACTCCGTCTGCTTACATAAAATGGATTTCAGACGATGAATCGCTGAAGCCTATGCAAACTGAAGCACACGATTATGAACGATTCCCGCAGGTGTTGGCACTTAGGGAAATCAAGGATACACTGGGCAATGGAGCCAGTGGGCAGCTTAGAGCCGGTTGCCACCAGGTTAGGTGTCACAGTTCTGAAATCCTCCAGGAGAGCTTCCTCTTAGTTCGGTCTACGTACCTGCTACGACAAATACAATGAAAGAGGTAGGCACAAGATGCGGTAACTTTAGCGTCTGTACATGTCGGATATGCAAAACACCTGGTAGAGTAGTACTATCCCAGACGCAAAATAGCATTCCTTAGTTGGCTGACGGAGACGATATCGGAATCATATGTTAGTTTTGCTCCCCTTTCTATGGCAGTTTGATGAATACCTCCTTCTTAAGGTCGGCAATACGTTTCTCGACTGACTTTTCCGTATAAGTGGCGCACGATGAAACGACCGGGATACCCGTTATTTTTTCGATGTGTTGCAGAGACATGTTGCAACGCATCGTCATTTATCTACTCAGAGCAGATCTTACGAGCTCTTACGAAAGTGGTGCGGATGAGCGCTCGTTTGTAGCGGATGTGGTAGCAACCGTCCAAGTGAGCCTTCAGTACACAGATCGACTGAGTGTATCATCTACATATTCATTTTCAGGTGCACATCCGAAAGATGGAAAATGCCTCATTTGCCATGGTAAATTTGACCGAGGGATAGCGGCACTGGTTTAGAGCATTAGGTAGACATTCCGTCTATGGAGTGTACCGTCAATGTATCCGTTGTACAAGTGTACGTTTAGTGTAAACGAATGATGTTTGATAGTTTAAAAGTGGCCCATGAAAATTTCACCTAGGAATCGCCTAGGTGGGTTGCAGATGGTTACGCGCCCTATTTGTCGGTACACGGTTCCATTGGATTGGAACTGAATGTATTTCGTGCACATACAGGGTAGCGACTTGAGAGAATTAGACGGAAACCCCACGTTTTCCGCATGAGTGCGCATGATGTCGAGGTTGGAAAGCAACGAACAAACATTAAATGAAGTCAGGTGTTTTCCGTCTACGTTTAACTCACGCATCTTGTCGACAAACTCAAATGTATCCTTGAGGGAATAGCCGGTTAGCTCGCATCGGATGGGTTCGATAAGCTGGGTAAACCACCGTACCAACGTTTGGTACGGTGCACCCAACATTGAGACTATTAGCCCGAAAGGGTTGTTTAGCACAGTTAAATGTGCTACACCAAACCGACCTACTTATTCCATAATACAACGGTGAAGAATCAGTGCAAATTACTGGTGCACTGTTGTTAATGTTGTTGATGATGATGATGAATACTCGTCCTCTTTGCGGCACTTCCATGGACAATGTGATCCTGCACTGGTTCCCAACTTCTCTCTTCGGACACACATGTGATGATGTTCAATTCGCTACAGCTTTTAACAGCTGCATTGGGATACCGGAGAAACATGTAATGAATCCCGGTCGAAAATGCTTAAAGTAGTAAATGAAGCATTGGTCTACTTGGAGAACTCGAGCGATGATCCACAATCCACGATTTCAATCACGGCAATAAACTGCCTGCATCGGCTTTATGTGAAGTCAGATGAGGAAAGGTCTCATACTACCGGACAAACTCACAAGTATTAGTGGAGTCAGCCGATTGCGTATGCCATTCGGTTTGCAAATGTAACTACAGATTCTGCGAATTGTACAAAACACTAGTGTTTGGACTCTATGCGTGTCGTTGTGGTAGGTGTTGCGCTTTCCATTGCATGCACTGGATCAAGACGCACTCAGTGGTCGACGCATCACAAACTTCTTAGATCAAAGGACACTTGCAACGGGTTCTGGACGAGTGCGTGATGAGTGAAGAATAATGGCATGCTATCAACAGATTTTCAATATTCAATTCCCACAATACTGGCTTGGAAAACGGGATAGCACAACACCAAAAGTGAACTCCAAAATCCATGCACTACGAATGCGGGAATTGGACAATAGGCGGGGAACACAGGAAAGACACAATCACTGTCGACCACCACTGGGCCGAATACGAGAACACACTAAGTTCAATAATGCTGTACTCATTGTGTAAAGTCGTGGTATTTGGGCCACACCTGTATGAGTGAGGAGATTTTATTGCACACACTAAATGTTCATTCCCGCGAGATATGACAGGTTTGAGTGAGCGCAATACGAATGCTGACGAGCTGCACACACACTTGTTCAATGTAGCCACCTCGGTTACTGATGTCACCAGATTGCTAATCGTCCCTGGGCTCGCAGATTGATTCCCTCGCACGACCTCAAATACGTAGGTTATAATCAAATTTACACCCGCGACACTCGGTGGTGCTGAAGGCCGGGACTGAATCGATCGTGCCCCCAATCCGCATGGTGCCCAATCCTTCAAGGTTACACTGGATAAGCGCTGGGGGTTGTATGACGTTGACCACCAACCACCATTTATGTGACGTGGTTATCCACGAATTTGAGTGGTGGGTAAATCCGGAGCCGGATGTAATTTACTACGCCTGCTGAGCAAATGTCTGACCTGTTCAGGGCACTTACCGAACCATTTCCGGAAAAGATGCGCGCTCCCATGTGAGCAGATCGGTAGCAGGGAAGGGAGAATTATCTCCAAATGGAAACCAGTGAGCAGCTGAAACCAAAAAGGGAGACATTGGCTGGCAAAAAGAGCGAAAACTATGGGGAAAATGTATGTGCGTATGCGATAAACAGTTCCATGCTAAACCGAGCAGTGTCTGAAAATGGGATTGCACCACCTGCGAAAAAGTGGAGGCAGTTCCGTGTAAACTTAAATAATGTAAAGCGACGAACGCATGTGTTAAAAGTACTATGTAGTACGTTTGCGGTCGAACTCAGCCACATGTGACTGTTTGGGGGGAAAAGCTAGTATGGGGCCAGCGGGCGTCAGATGTGCTCTCCCATCAAGAAAACAGCTTGTGGTGGTCGCGCCCCCACCAATCGAGTTGAGCTTACTCAACCACTGGATTAATATCACCAATGGACAGAGGCCATCGGCGTCTTTTCAGGCAACAATGAGAAGGATGTTAAGAATGAGTTCATCTGACCTCTAACCTGTCACTTAAAAGGTGCCACCTAAATGTAGCTCAAACGATTGTGCATGTAGACAAAATGTCACAATAAGCTAAAGTCCAGTGTCGTCGCGACATTCCTCGATTTGCATAGATCACCTGTGCGTTCGACTGCGCCCTTAAGGAGAATGGCGATGTTGTCTCCGATTAACGTGAGACAAAAGTTTTTAAGTTGTGTAAAAGATCGGCCCTCAAAGCCGGAGCCATATTTGCGAGTTTGCTCAGATAATGGGCTTACAATTCGGGAGAGAAGAGCTGGACGTTGGTCGAAAAAAACCCAGAGAATTCGAGGTTGCTTGTGGGAGAAACCCCAACCTAGAGTGGAGCTGTGGAATATAACGCTCTAGGAAAAGTGTAAGTATCCCAAGAGAAAAAAAGGCTGTATGGAGACCGTAAAATGTGTAAAACATACGTTTATATAACCTATTGATGACAAGAACAATGAACAGGTAGACAATAAAGTGAACCACGTGATTATCGGAAGGGTGTGATTCCAACCAACAAAATAGCAACACACTTCGTACAAACTTACTTTTGCTTTCAGAAGTCAAGTTCTCATGGGTTGAACCTGGAAGAGAATCCATCGAGAGGCCCGTAAGGTCCACACCGAAGGTGCAGAGAGCGTCGAAGGCAGGGACAGCTTGAAGCCATGCGTGAACTCGCATACTAGAGAGAAAATCACACGGTCGTTCGAGAACCAGAGTTGTTCGCTGACAAGGGATAATAATGCAGGGAGTGAGCACAGCAATCCGAATGATCGGCCATAAGTTGCTTTGCTCAAAATAGTACACTTTACACACAAAAATCGTCTACTCATCGGCAGAAAAGTGAAATGCAATTGCAGTGAAAATGATGCTTCCATGTTACACGACCAGGAGTGTGTGTGGGGAGAGCGGAACGCAAAGATAAGTAAACTACGGGGGTGTAAAACCGTAACCAAACCTTTTTGCCCAACTGGCAGGTCATGTGCAGTAGTAAGGCGGCATTCATTAGGAGAGCTTTCAACATTGGGACATTTTATCAATATAACAACTGGCAGTGTCACAACATATGGAAAAAAGTGACATAAAGAGGTGGACAGGAACAGTAAGGAGAGAAGGGTTTTACATCACGTTCACCATAGTGTACGATTTTGGGCCAAATCCGACACTGTTTGCAATCAGATGTGCTAGCGGTCCTTGAGTCCCCGACTCAGGAAAAGTTGACTGCGGCCCACTCGGGAATCGAAGCCAATCAAATCGATCGTATCCGTTAGCCCGATCATCCCAATGCAGCTGTCAAGATAAATGAAATTGTCGACATTAGACCCTGCATTGGGTAGTGTTGGTCTATTCCGCTTTCCAATTTGGAGGATGCGTGACGCAAGGAGAAATCGCCCTCTGACTGGTATTCGCCGACCGTTATCTCCATCAGAGAGAACGTCTTAAACAAAGCACTGCCGCAACATCCTGCAATGAATCACTGTTTCTTGTGAGAGCCGAGTCCCTGAAAGCAAGGTTGCCTTCTGTCCCATATATTGACTCTTCGACAGGTTGTTAAATGTCACATGCAAACAACTTGCCGTGATGGGCTTTCTGGTATGGAAGGCTAGCCGCGACTTTTTCAATTGCACTTGTCTGTGGCAGCGTCCATTATTGAAGGGGAAATAGGAGAAAGTGCTCTTTATTCTAAAACCGCTATACCACGACTCCTGTGACCGCGGAAACATTCCCCTGGATTCGCAACGGTAAACGCAGTGGGTCAGCCCTTTCCCACATCACCAGTCCCCTTCAACCATATGTCAGGATGATCATGACTGTCTATGGCATCGATTCACTTCAATTGGGGTCGAAGAGCCGTTAGATGATAGATAAATCTGGAGAATGCAGGCCAGTTGGTCCCTTTGGATCAGTTCCAAATGCTATGCAAGCGTTTCTGAAAAGACTGAGGTAAACCGCTGCGCGTTTTGTGTGCTTTGTATCTTCGAAGCGCCAAGCATTGTTCCAAGATTATCCTGACTCAGTACCAGTTCATAACCACCGGGCAACAGCTCGGAGCGATCGACCGATTTACTTATCCGGGCAGCTGTATCCTCCTTTCGAAAAGAGTGAATGGACTCTGCACGAAAATCCCCAAGGCAATAGTCTTATTTCCATGGGCACCAAAGTTCTCACGTTACACGTGAAGCTGGTCCTAGGAGACCACCTTCTTGAAGCGGAGCATCCCAATGACATTAGCCCAAACTGTGACAACTCACAAACGGGCCAATCAGCATTGAACAGATTAGCGCGGGCTGCCAATCGCCTCGACTATGCGTTACACCCTGGAGATACAAAATATTTCTCTAAGATTGGCAGGGACCCATTCCTGCGCTGACTCAGTGGTGATCAACTAGAAGTCGTTCACCTGGCTAAGAGCCGATCTCAATGGCGTTCGTGTTGTGAGTATGTATCAGATTAGGGGGACCACGCATCACGAGAAAGGCGAAGATGCAGACGATGATGTGGGTGGATCGGTGACGACAATCGGTAAACTGCGTTGTAATCCTGAGTTCGTGCATCAGTCAGGTCAGCATCGTCATACAAGTTGGCTAGAGGCGGAAAACACCTCAGCTAGTGTGCCGCAATAAAAATGGGGGAAATGCAATAGGTGTAAGCCAACTGAGCTACCGATAACGGATGGGCCTCGTTCCGGTAAGCTACCAGCCGGCTACTATGCACCCCAAAAATATTGTGCAAATTTGTATAAGGCCAAATAGTGAGATCGTGGTTGGAGGGGAGGCTAAGAGGGATGGGGTGGGACAAAGAAATTAACAGCACGAACGCTACTGAGGTCAGCTCCTTGCAGTGTCAGAAAGTGTGTCCAACCAAACGTGTTCATCGTCTTTCGGAGCCCAACCAGGGAGCCGAGGCTCTAACCGAGGCCAGCTTCGAAGTCAGGGTCTTCATTCGTCTTGACCAAATCATTGCTTGATCACCCCTCCTCTTCTTCCATCCACACCCCCGGCGTGCAAACAATGTACGTCTTGGAATTCGGTGGGCTGGCATGCGCAACAGGTGCCGAGCCATCGGAGGCTGGTGCGTGAAATAACGGTGCTGAGCGGTTCAGTCCCTTTTCCTGTGACGTAAACAAGGCGTCGAACACACTCGTTGTTTACTCAGTGTTCCCATCAGATGTGAGCTAAATTGCGAAAGCACTGGTGGTCGAACGTAACTAGCCTCTTTGTGTCCGTTGATCTAAAGGGCTAGGTTTCGCAACCGTACAATAGGGTTGAGCGTACCGTTGCATTGTACACTCTACCCGTCAGGGCGAGAGTGATGTCGCGCCGCCGCCATAAGTGGCGAAGGTTAGTAAAAGCGCCTCGAGCTTTTGCTATACGATTCGTGATCTCATCTTCAATCTCAAGGGCGCTGATACAACTTCCCAGGTAGTAGAATTGTTGAAGGACTTCTGGCTGATCCTCACCAAGGGTCAGTGTAGGAGGTGGTCCAGGCAAATCTTGCAGGAACGCTTTGCACTTCGAGGGTGCGAAGCAAAGCCCGTCAGTCAGGTGGCAAATATTACTTGCAAGAGTAAGTGTATGCATATTCCTAGGATACGCGAGAGGCCGTTTCTGTACTAGGGACAGATTATTGTTACCTATAGGACAATGCCGATGCATGAGTGAGATATGTATTAGGTAGTGGCTAGGTTCTTAAGGCATTCTGAAATATATGGTTTGGACCGGCGCAGAGTTTTGTGCAGCAGTTTTTCCTACTGGCTATATGTCCCTTAGTCTATCATGGAAAAACTAAATTGGTGACTTTGCTGACGAAAACATGATCACTATCGAGTGCTGGCTCAGGAAATTTCCAAATTCAGTGCAGAATCGTCTTGTATCTGTACAGGACCTGATAATGGTTAGTAGGCTTCCCAATACAGTTCATGGAAAAACGACAGCGTATCAAAGGCATGAGCTGAGTCGACACAGGCATTCCAGAACCAGCGGCAAAGCAGGATGGAATCACGCCACCTGTAACTTATGGCTATGTGATCAATGTGGGTCCATCGCTGGTCAGCTACAGGAGGATGCCAACTGGCAATTTGGCGCCTAATGGGTCTAAAAGCAGTGCCACTAAAATACAACAGGTTCTCTGCACACAGTTGCAGTATACGCTCGCCGTTGTCAGTGCTTTCGAAGTTAAGCCCACGTAGATGAGCTTCTGAAGAGCTCAGAGGCCGTACTTGTGCGTTCATATGAACTGCAAGTATGATAATACCTGCACTAGTAAAACTGCGCAGGAGCGCGTTGAGTTCGTGATCGAATAGGTCCTTGGTAACATCAGAACTGCAGTCGGTGGGAGCATAAGCGGATATCACAAACAAACAGCGTTTTGTACTAATGAATCTTGGTTGATGTCGTCAAACGGGTTGCACATAAACAGCTGTTCACCGGAATCCAATCAACCAACGATGACGTAACCTTGGAGCTGAGAAGGATACCTACCCCAGCTTGACCCGTGAGTGGTGCATCAGCGTCTCCGGATGCGTGCAACCAATGGCGAGAGGACAAGCCGGGTGCAGTTAATTCAAAAACCGCACTAGGGTCATTGATGCTAGTGGGTATAGTTCCCAGTTAAAGTCCTTCGTACGAATAGGAGAGTTGAGACTAGATCGCGATGAGGTGGCATAACCAATAGGGAGTCATAACAGCTCCTGATAGCTCAAAGTAGATGTTAGCGTATATATACGCTTAGTGAATCATCTTTGAAGGTTTGCCAGGTTTGTCTGCCAGCAATACTCGTGTTTGCACAAAAATTGCTGCAGTACCCATGAATGGGGAGGGTAAGGAATTTGGAAAATTCCATTTTGGCAAGAACTGTGAATTTTATGGTACACGTTAGTCATTAAACCCTTTACCTCACACTATTTGATATTCGGTGAGCTCTGAAAAGTTGATATTGGGAGAATATCGTATTCCTAGACCACAGTTAAACAGTTTTAAACAGATACGTTCCCTATTGAGTTCCCAAGGTGCGTGCAAGTTCATGTTTTTGTCTGATCTGTATTAAATTGTGCTCATTGAACGCTGATAGTTTGAACCGAGTTACAGACTGCGGAAGCGATGGCGGGGGTATTTTATCTGCTGATTCCTTCCGAAGCACTGTGTGGTGGAGTTAGCGAATGGCAAGAGGAAAAATCCATCGGCAATAATGTTCGTGGTTGAGAAATTAGGTAATGAAGGGGTATGCGGGATACAAGAGGAGAGGGGGTAAGTGAGTCGGCGTAGTAGCAAGAGTAAGCCATCATAAGTGCAAAAAAAACGTGAGAGCATGGTTCCACCGCTTAGGTCTAAGTAGGCAGGACTACCGCCTTGAGCCGTTGGTCAAAGGATGTAAATCCTAGAGAGAGATAAGGGTTTCGCAACGGTTGGCTGCCCGTGACTGATAGCCCAGTTGATAGGACTCTCGGTTAGTGATAATCCATACCAGGGGTCAAACACCCTCATCTTCAGAGGCAAAATCCGATGCTCGGATTGTTTGCCGGAGCACAATCCCTCTAAAAAAGACTAGGGGCAGTGAGTTTCTTTAGTGGTAAATCAAATCCACTAAGTCGTAGTTAGACAGAGATTAATGGCTTTCCTTAGGAGAACATTTGCTAAGTGAAAACCCGCTTTGGCCTGGAACACTGTTACGAATACAACTGTAGGAACGAGGAATTCTGAAGCCACCCGTATGACAAGACAGGGAGAATATTCGGAAAGCCGACGTTATGCTAGATCACTTTTCACTTCAACTTTGTGATCGAAATTGATTCTGTTATCTCAGATTCTTGCAAGCGATCGACTGACAGATGTTGGGTATGCGGACAACATGGCTCGCCTTTGGTATGATGCAGTGGTTGTGTAAGGGTAACTGAACAGACTGAGGAGTAGCTCTGCACGCTACGGAAGGCGCTTTGCACCTTCAAAATGCAAGATTTTGTTGCAAGACTGGAGAGATACGCCACTGATTCTAATTACAAACGTACAGCCACTGAAAGTGGTGGATCGTTTCACCCACCTTGGTAGCTATACCACCCCTGGTGACACTATCACTGAGGAAGTTACTGAACTGAATGGCATCCGCTCTCGAAGTCACATCAACGAAAGGCTTAGTGGATGTATTGCTGTAACCCGTGTGGTTTTTCACAACTCGTAATTTTCTGAGACGATGGAATAAAGGCCAGGATTATCGTGGGCCGCCTACTGAGGACATTAAGAGACTGATGGTGCCTGTCCACCGATGGCGGAAGCACATAATGAGTGACACCCCATCATCAACATCATCGTCATCATAATCATACACATTAGCTTAAGGTGGAAAACACCTCAGCTGTTACGCCGCAATTCAAAAGGAAAAGAAAAAAGTGCAACAATCGCACGCCAGTTGAGTCACCGGTAACGGATGGACATCGTTCCGGAGCTAACAGAAGGCTATCGTGCAGCAAAAATGTTACACTACGCCGAATAAATGGGATTGTGCTTGTGAAAGCGAGGGATAAGGAATCTCACAACACAAAGGTAACTAAGGTTGGCTCCTAGCCACATGGACAAGCGCATCCTCAATCAAACGTGTTCATCGCCATTCGGACTGCAACCAGGGAAGAGAGGACAACATCGGTATAAGGGAATCCATTCTTCTTGTCCAGGTCATAGCTCGCCCATCCAACCTCTTCTTTCGGCCACACTCGGCGCGCAAACAACGCACGTCACGGGAGTCGGTGAGCTGGCATGCATAAAACATGTCAAAGCCATCCGAGCCTGGTGTGCGATATAACGTTGCGGAGCGGTTCGCATCTTTTTGCTGCGCCACAAACAAGGTGTCGAGCACGCTCGGTGCTCACACGGTATTCCCACCAAACATGAGCAAAACTGCGAAGACACCGGTGGTCGAACGTAACTAGACTCTTTAAATCTGACGGTGTAGTGGGATGAGTTTCACAACCGAACAGTAGGGTCGAACCTACGGATGCATTGTAAACGCCAATTTTCAGCGAGATTTATGCCGCACCGGCGCCATAGGTGGCAAAGGTCAGCAGAAGCGCCCCGAGGTTTGTTATACGGATTGTGGCCTCGTCTGCAATTTCAACGGCGCTGATACAACTATCTAGGTAGTTGAATCTCTGGATGACTTCCAGCTGATCCCCAACAAGAGTCGGGGCAGGATTCGGTCCCTGTCCATCTTGGAGGAAAACTTTCCACTTCGAGGGTGCAAAGCATAGATCTAAACGACCAGCGGCCAGTGCCAATCTATCCAGTGCCACCTGGCACGTTTGTGAGCTGTCACAAATGAGAGCAATGTCGCCAGCATACTCCAAGTCAAGAAGTCGTTCATCTGGGAACAGCTCCACCCCCTCTAAGTCCTGTCCTGTGAACGCAATTTCCATGGCTTCGTTAACAACTAAGTTAAAGAGGAAAGGCGAGAATGAATATCCTTGTCTTACACAGTTGGAAACATTGAAAGGGAGCAATAGTTAGCCCGAGCTACGCGCGTAAAGAGCCCGCATAATATGCGCATATTTCTCGGGCACAACTCTCCTGTGCAGACAATCCCAAAGGGTACATAGAGCAATCGAATCGAAGGCACCTTTGATGTCGGGGAACACAACAACGGTGGGCCACCAGTGTACGTGACGATGCACCAACAACTGATGAAAGGTGAATACGTGATCGATACACTCTCGACTACGACGAAACTAGACTTGTTCCTCACGAATCTGGCGTTCACGAGTGCTAGTCAACCTGTGAAGGACGACAGACGTAAGCAAGTTGGAGGCAATGGAGATCAGACTGATTCCTCTATTGTTGCCGCATTCCGAACGCGAGCCTCCTTTGAAGATCGGGACAATAACGGAGCGGCTCCAGGTGGCTAAGACAGTTTCCTTCTCCCGTCGATTCAATACTAAATCGCGTAAATCGGCAACAAGAGCAGGGCCTCCGAATTTCAAGTGGGCTGGAGGAAGATCATCTGGTCCATCGGCTTTATTCAAAGCCAACAATCCGACCTCATGTTTGACTTCTAAACGAGATGACGGATCCAAAGAACAGCAGAGCAAGAAGGTCGATCATTGGCCAGTAAGGAATCTAAAAATTCCGGCCATCATCACGTTACCGAGAGGTGGGAAGCGCCTCAGCTACTGTACGGCAATACATAAAGAAAAAGAAAAATACAAATTGCATGCTAGCAGAGCTACCAGCAACAGATGGGCATCGTTCCGGTACGCTACCAGCCGGCTACTAGGCAAAAAGAAACATTATTATGTAAAATTAGATTACGCTACGAAATGAGATCGTGCTTGGAGAGGGGGAAGCTAAAAGGGATGGGAAGGAACAAAGATTCACAGCAGGAACGCAACTGAGGTCGGCTCCTTGCCATGTCAGCAAGCGTATCTAGCCAAACGTGTTCATCGTCTTTTGGACCCCAACAAGGGAGCCGTGATGTTCCGACCGAGGCCAGTTCCGAAGTGAGGGTCTACATTCCTCTCGACCAATTCGTCGCTTGGCTACCTCTCCTCTTCTTTCATCCACACCCCCGGTGAGCAAACAACGCACGTCGCGGAAGTCGGTGGGCTGGCATGCACAACACGTGGCGCAGCCATAGGAGACTATTGTCTGTAATGAAGGTGCTGAGCGGTTCACTTCCTTTTCCTGGGTCGCAAACAAGGCGTCGAAAATGTTCGTTACGCGGTATTCCCACCAGATATGAGTAAAACTGCGAGGGCACCGATGGTCGAAGGTAACTAATCTCTTTATGTGCGCCGAACTTAGGGGCCAGGTTTCGCAACCGTACAATAAGGTCGAACGTACCGATGCATTGTATACTCTACTCTTCAGAGCGAGAGTGATGTCGGGCCGCCGCCAAACATGGGGAAGGTTAGCAAAAGCGCCGCGAGCTTTTGCCAAACGGTTCGTGATCTCGTCTTCGATCCCAAGGGCGCTGATACAACTTCCCAGGTAGATGAATTTCGGAACGACTTCCAGCTGATCCCCAAAAAAGTGTCAGCGTAGGAGGCGATCCATGCCAATCTTGGAGGAAAGCTTTGCACTTCGATGGTGCAAAGCAAAGCCCGAAGCGGCTGACAGCCAGTGCTAATCTGTCCAGCGCGGCTTCGCACGTCTAGGAGTTGTCACAGATTAGGGTAATGTCGTCTGCATACTCCAAGTCAATAAGTCGTTCTCCTGGGAGTAGCTCCACACCATCTAAGTCATGTCCTGTAAATGCAATCTCCATGATTTCGATAATAGAGAAGTTGAAGAGGAAAGGTGACAACGGGCATCCTTGTCTCACACCGCTGGAAATATTGAAGAGTGGCGACCGCTTGCCGTAAGCCCTCACTCTGCCTATGGTATGCGCGTATCACTCTCGGATAATACTTACAGAATTCTCGGGCACACCTTTTGTGAGTAGACCATTCCAAAGAGCACAGCGATCAACCGAATCGAAGGGACATTTGATGTCGAGGAACAAGACTACGGTGGGCCAATAATATGTGTGATGGTGTTTCAACAACTGACGCAAGGTGAAGATGTCGTCGATGCAGACACGACCACGAGGAAACCCGGCTTGCTCCTCACGAGTATGGCTTTCACGAGCGCCAGTCAGTCTGTGAAGGATTATGGAGGCGATGGAGATCAGACTGATTCCTCTAGGGTTGCCGCATCCGAACGCGAGCCTCCTTTGAAGATGTGAACAATAACGGAGCGGCTCCAGTCGGTTGGGACAATCTCCTGCACCCACAGTTTCACTAGTAATTCATGTAAAGCATCAACAAGAGTAGAGCCTCCGAATTTGAAGAGGGCTGGATGAAGACGATCTGGTCCCATGGCTTTGTTCAACCTCAACAGTCCAATCTCACGTTTGAGTTCTGAGCGAGAGGGTGAATCCAAAGGGATAGCCCAGGGAACAGGGCGATCACTGGCCGTCTTAGAATCGAACAATTCTGGTCGATTAAATTGGTTTTCAAAATGCTCAGCCCAACGCTCCAAATGTTTTGACAAGTTGTGGATAGGCTGTCCACTCTCGTCACGTATAGTTTCACTAACACTAGGTTTTCTGCTGTCGGTTTCCCGTATCAGACGGAATAAGTTATGGCCACTTCCATCTCTGACGCACGATGAGACCACCGAAATTCGCGGTCTCTCTTCAGGCTAGCACGGAGTCTTGCCCGGAGCTCTTTGCGAGTTTCATTGTGTTCACTTCAAGCCGAGACATGCCGGCGAGCACCGATAAGTTCCAGAGACCGCAAAGAGACAAAATGCCCTATTAGACTTACCACATGAGGATTTGACTGCTGCTAGTAAGGTCTGGTGAACATGTGACCATCAATTGTCTCCAGTGAACGCTTACTCAACTTGCATATCAGCATACTTTGATAGGCATTCACAACAGATGGTTTCGCCAGTTGGCTAATGTTAATGTGCTCACAACATCGTTGTGGGCGCCCGCCAAAACGCATGTCAGCACATACAAGTGCATGATTGGTGTCCACACATGTGCTCCAAATCGAGCGACAGTTCTGGATGCAGCCTCTCCAGCGGTAACTGATTTCAATGTGATCGATTTGTGACCAAGGCTGGTGGGCGCCAAGTAACCCTCCCGCGGGTGCTGTGACGGAAGTTAGTGCTCGCAAGAAATAAGCGGGCATCTTCACACAAATGAAATAACCGCTCACCGTTATCATTATGGGAGTCTACACCGTGTTGACCGCCCAAATGCATTTCATCAGTGGACAACTTTCCTACTTGTGCGATCAGTTCCCCCGCCAGCACAATATTGTCCGTGCTTCTTCTGGAGAGAAGGAGCTGGGTCAGTTGGCGGTAGAAGTCGTTCTTTACCGAATCATCGCTACTGTTTGTGGGCGCATAGGCAACGATGATGATTAGACAACTATTAGTCCCGCGCGACTTCGAAGCTTTGAATGAGCCAGCTAGTTGGACCGCACATATCCGCTTACGGATTGGAATCCAATCAACCAGAGCAGCTTCAGCCCGGGGACTCAGGGCAATACCAACACCAGCTTGGCCGGTGCTTGAAGTTGCATCATCACCGGATAGGCGCAATGAGAAAATATTGCTTGCGTCACCTGAAGGGGATCGCAGAGCTCAAGCCTTGCAGGCGGGTCTCCGATAAGCAGCAGATATCGATCGAGAGGGTCTCCAATGGTCGGGCAAGTGCTGCCTGTTGACCGATCTGTAGTAATGTGCGTACATTGAGGCATGCCAATCTGAAGGAGGATCGAGAGCTCCAAATGGAAGATGATGAATTGGAATGGACTGCTTGGTTGGACATGGGCTTGTCGACAGGAGGGGAGTGACGCTCCGCGTTAGTATGTGAGTTGAAACGCCCAGCAAAACATGTTGGGGAAGGGGCCAAGAATCGGGGGACCGAAAACTGGGCCGAAGAAATTGCGTTTCAAAGAGCTCAGCTCAACGTTCCAGGCGTTTTAACAAGTTGTGGATTAAATGTCCACTCTCGTCACGTATAGTTTCACTAACATCGGGTCTCCTGCGCCCCGTTTCCCGCATCAAACAGAACAACTTCCCATGGTTACCAAGCGCAGCGAACCAATTTTATCTCTGATGCACGATGAGACCATCAGGATTCGCGGTTTCTCTTCAGGTTAGCATGAAGTTTTCTCGAAGCACTTTGTGAGTTCCAGTATGTTCGCTTCCAGTCAGAATGCGCCGACGAGCATCGATAAGTTCCAGAGACTGCGTAGAGACACAATGTCCATGTTCGCTTTTGGATTTATTGCGTGAAAAGGGCCTCCTTCTAGTAAGGTCTGGTGAACATGCGATCAGTGATCAACTGTATTCAGTGAGTGCTTACGCAATCCGAATGCCAGCGCAAATCCATATGCATCCAGAGCAGCTGGCTTCGCCAATTGCCAGGTGTCTATGAACTCACAGGGTCGTCGAGCGCGACCGCCAAAATGCACCAACAGATCAGTACATACAAGTGTATGCTCACTCCACATATGTGCTCCAGATCGACCGACAATTTTGGACGCAGCCTCTCCACCGATAACTGAGAGCAATGTGATCGAATTGTATCTATGGCAAGTCTGAGGCTGGCGTGCGTCATGTCACCATATGGTAGGTACCGGGTCGGAAATTAGTGTTCGCAAAAAGTAAACAAGTATCTTCACACAAATGAAGTAGTCGCTAACCCTTACGATGAAGGAACCTACACCACGTGGACAATTATCCATGTTGAGCGTTCAGATCCCCAGCAAGCACTATAGCGTCCGTACTTTTCCTGTGGTGTAGGATCTCGTTCAGTTGACGATAGAAGTCGTCTTGTACTGAAGCATGGCTAGGAGCCGACCTCAGTGGCGTTTCTGCTGTGACTTTCTTCGTCCGACCCCATCCCTCTTAGCCTCCCCTTCCAACCACGATCTCATTATGTAGCATTTTATAATTTTGCATAAGAAATTATTTTCTTCTGCTGCATAGGAGCCAGCAGATAGCTTACCGGAACAATGCCCATCCGTTACCGGTAGCTCATCCGGCTTGCACCTGCTGCATTTTATTCCCAATTTTTCTTTTAGGCATTGCGGCACAGTAGCTGAGGTGTTTCCCACCTCTAGCTTACGTGTATATCATGTGTGTGTGTGTGCTGAAGCATTGCTACAGTTTGTGGGGGGCGTAGTCAGCGATGAGAAACAGACAAATATTAGCCTCCCGCGACTTCGAAGCCTTGAACGAGCCAGCTAGTTGGACCGCACACACTCGCCTACTGATTGGAATCCAATCAACCAGAGCAGCTTCAGCCCGGAGACTAAGGGCAATACCAACACTGGCTTGGCCGGTACTCGAAGCTGCATCGTCTCCGGCTAGGCGCAATGCGAAAGTCCCGCTTGCGTCACCTGAAGGGGATAGCAGAGTGCGAACAGAGTTTGATTCTTGTAGGCGGGTTTCCGATAGGCAGCATATATCGATCGGATTTCTAACGTTGGATCAAGTGCTGCCTGTTGGCTGATCTGTATTAATGTGCGTACGTTGAGGTATGCTTATCTGAGGGAGGATCGAGGGCTCCAAATAGAAGACGATGAATTGGGCTTCACCGCTTGGTTAAACATGGGTTTGTTGAGAGGGCAGCAGTGACGTTCCGCGCTTGCACGTGAGTCGAAACTAGAGGATAACCGTCTAGTAAAGCAAGGTGGAGGAGGGCCAAGAAATGGGGATTGAAAACGGGGGGAGAGAAGTTGGAAAGGGACGATAAGGATAAAAAAGCGTAGGATGGGGATTAAGAAGATGGGAAGGCTTGTGTAGCCGCATCCAAACCCAATTCAACCTGCTCGATGCAGCGAATAGGGCACCGTTTATTATCCTCTGCGACTGCTAAAGCATCAAGGGATTGTTTAGAGTTAAATTCATTGTGTTGCATTGCATGTGCAGGATACTGTCAGGTTAACCAAGCCTAGACAGAAGACTGATTAGGGTTCTCAACCAAAGCCTCTAGTAAAAAAACCTGACCGCAATGCACCGGGTTTGGCAGTGGACTCCAAGGTCACGAGAGCCGACACCGTGTTGGCCGCACAGATGAAGCGCATAAGTACACAGTTTTCCAACTTGGGCGTTCAAATCATCAGCCAGGAACGCAGTATCCGTACTTTTTCTATAATGGAGGAGCGCGTTCAATTGGTGCTAGAAGTCGTCTTTCACCGAATCAGCACTAGAATTTGTGGACGCGTAGGCCGCAATGACAAACGAGCACCGTGTGTCCCCACGCGACTTCGATGCTTTGAACGAGCCAATCAATCTGACAACGCACATCCGGCTAAGCACTGAGAGATCCAATCGTTTAGGACGGCTTCGGACCGGGGGCTAAGAGCGCAATACCCACATCGGCTTGCTCGGCATTTCAAACCGCTTCATCTCCGGACAAGCGCAATGAAAAAATACCGCCAGTGTCGCATGTTGAGAATCGCAGAAGAAATGAATGGAATCATGTAACTCCCTCCGGGACTTAAAGCGAGAATACACAGGAGAAAGTTAATGTCTTGGTGAGAATAGCAAGCGCGATTTTTCGTTTTTATATGAATGCTCCGCAGTTCCGTTGCAGGCGCAAGTAGATCGGTTCTCTCATTGTGTGGAACAATAAGGGCTGATCTAGGGGCAAGCTACTGAAAGCAGTCCTAACATCAGTCCAAACTATGGTAGTTAATATTTTATGGTGTCCAAACGAACTGAAAGTCCCCAGCTTCTGCTACCACCATGAGAACAGAGCGAAAAATGATACAACAGGGGCACCAAGAAGGATGCGAGTCAGGAAGGAATCAAAACGTGCCGTTAGTTGGACGACAGAAATAAATGTGCAGAGTAGTGCGTAAGTGATGCCGAACAACAACATCCAACTGGTGCCGAGAAACTTTTAAAGACGATATATATATATTCATACATTAGAAGGCACTGTACTTACCTCATCAACCGGCCATGAGCATGGATCAGTGGAGAGCTGCAAAGGAAACGGGAGCCAGAGAATGACACTTTGAGCTGTCACAGAAGCGAGCATAGTTTGTACAATCCTGAGGTATCTGGGGAACATGATCGACCATAATGCGAATCTGCGTGCCAGTCGTAGGGAAGGTGCCTAGTCAATATGACGCAAGCAGGATTTCCAATAATTAAAAGCAATAAAGAATACTAGTTTTTCTTCTAAGTATCTTTTGAGAGTTAGTGTCTTTGAAATGTAGAGTTCACACAAAAGTTGCGCACAGTGGTTCGGAAAAAAAGCGAAAACTGGTAGCTCAGATTGTTCTGATGACAATCGAACTGTTTGATGAGCCTGACAGTTCTCTGCAGATGTTTCGTCACCAATCGAGGTAACATGATCAGTGAGTTGTTGAGTAGTGGGTGCTAGCGCAGCGTAGGGAAGCGCCGATGAGTGGCACTCCTAACAAGGCAACGATGATGTCACCACAATTGGTAACGAAATATCTGCAACGAAACTGCCAATCTCAGCGAACAGCACATTGCTTTCATTGCAATGGGTTTTACGTCATTGCTTTGAGCGTTGTAAGTCCCTAGCATTCTTCATCGTTGGGTCCCTAACCCAAACGATACATGGGCCAGCAATGGCTAGACGAGATGGCAATGATTTGATGTTTTCTCATCAACTGATTAATAAGCCTCCACACGGTATTGTCTAATGCGTCTCTGCAAACGCAAGTAAAACGCGACGTGGTGAAAGCCGTTAGGCATGTGCAGGACGTGGTCAAACTAGCTCAAATGGCGCAGCATACGGCTTTGGTGGTGGTGGAAAGTATAGGGGAGCCTGACACTGAATGTCCGCCCAGAGGGTCTAGACTCACACCAAGTCCCTTTTCTTCCTAAATCACCAGCAAAGCCATCTTGGCTGCATTGCTGTGAGACGACGACACACAATGTATCGATGTGACGCTAATGGGAATGATGACTTAAATGAAGTGAAATCGTTGGACAAATTCCAGCAAACTCGATAAGCAGAATCGCTCGTGAAAGATATGCATCAATCCCTGCTCCAATTATTGAAGATTTAAGAAAAATAAAATCTTCTCGCGGACTTTAACTTGTTGTACACTGGGTAAGTCAAAGCCGACCAGTGGACGGCTGTACAGTATAACAGTGTAAGTTCTGTTGCTGACTGATTGAAAATGCTCGGTGATAAGGCCGATTCCGAAAAGCGGTGGCTGTAACAAAATAGACAATTACAGATCAGTTTGTTTGACACCTATTTAGGCCGGGAAGATCGTGAAAAGTTTGCTGCAGCCGTTCCGATCAAAAGATCGACTGACGCCCGCACTGCACAGTTTGATGCCAGGTCATGTATACAGTATAAACCTACTGGTGACGAGGTAGTGTATCAAAGGAGGTCTATCGACGTGATCTACGTTGAATTCAGCAGAGTTCGAGAAAGGTGAACCATAAGGTTCTCATGCACAAGCTGAGGAAGTGCGGTGTTGGCGGGTCACTGCACCAGTGAATCTGTTTTTCGTTTGGTGTAACTGAAGGGTACAGATCGACCACGACCTTCTACCAGTGGCGTACGCCAAGGCACGGTGTTGGGCTCCCATTGCTCCTGATCTCTATCAACGATAGAGCTCAGCTTCTTCGGTCTCCATGTGCCTTGTTTGCGGAGGACCTGAAGATGCGAAAAGTGATAAGCACTTCCGACGACTGCGGTCTACTACAACAAGACCTCAACCGCTTCTCCATGTAGTCCGCAGAAATCCGCCTCCAAGTTAACGCATTCAAACAGGTATTCATGTGCCTGGAAAAGGGTTGTGACCACCGAAGCTGCAATCTTGATAGCTAACTGCTACATCCCACGTCTTTCGTGAAGACCCTAGGCGTGCTCTTCCAATACTAATTGAAGTCCATGGAGAAGACGAACGCGCTATACCGAAACGGACTGTGTATGCCTTGGGCGCTCAAACGCAACTTCTGTACTTGGTCTGAAGTGGTCGCCCACCCATTGCACAACCAGTTGACGCGAGACGCAGAACACTGAACGGGTACAACACGCTGCTACCAAGCTCATCCCAAGTTTGCGGGGAGTAGGGCAGGTAGAGAGGTGCGAAATGCTGGGATTATACACCCTGACCTTTCGTTGGTTGCGAGTCGACATCGTCATGACCTATCGCCTTCTATGTCGAAGAGACTTCCCCATGCTAAGTCCACTGTTCCCTTGAGAACAGCCTGCAGTATACGATGACAAAGATTCAAAGTCGTGGTGCCAGAGTTGAAACGAGTTCCCATCATCTGCATTTTGAACGGTGAGTGGTCCATGTCTGAGACAGTTTGCCAGAGCATAAAATGGAATCAAACTCAGTACCGCAGTTCAAGACATTATTGGATCTGTATTTCTTCAATATCATATTACGAGTATTCACTGACAATGACGTTTCACATTTGTGAGCCTCAATTTAGTGTGAGTTACGTTATCACGTGGAGACTAGAAGAACGATTAATGTTGACAGGTCATAAAATGTTTTTGTTTTATAACCCGTTTCACCCTATTTCAAATTAACACTTGCTCCCATAACACAGTATGCAAAGCATATTGTGTAAATTCAGGAAGCGGGTAAGATGAAGTTGTGGTCTAGGAGAAACAAAAAGGTACAGACTAAAGAATTCGAAGATTTAAAAACCACAATAGGTATCCGGAAAACAAGGTCGCTCTTTCACAAGCTGGTTTCCCTAATAGACAATGAGCTTCGCCAAGGGATCTCAACTCAGAGGGAGCGAATTGGGAAGTAATTATAGCCGCATGATCAACCAAGAAGAATGTGAATGAGCATATTGGTCGGTAGACGATGACGTGAAATCATATCGCTGGATAACTGGACCTCCTGAACGGTAATACAGCGGCAGAGATAAATAAACAAATAACTTTTAGTCACGATTTGCGCGAGGCACGATTAAACAAACAGGAGTGATCAGCTAATGGGGAAATTGTTCACGCATGGGCCATATGTTAATGGACTGCATTCAAACTATCACAGATGAACCTTCATCAGCTAATCTGATGAAATGCTGATAAAAATCAATTCATTCATTCATTAGCTAGAGGTGGAAAACACTTCAGCTATGGTGCCGCAATATAAACGAAAAGAAAAAGGCAACAGAGGCACGCCAGTTGAACCACCAGTAACGAATGGGCATCAGTTCGGGAGAGTTAACACCCAGCTACTGTGCCGCAAGAAAAAAAACCATATTATGTATCAGAAATGAGATGGTGTTTGGAGGGAGAGACTAAGCAGAAGGAGGGAGATAAAAAACGCGACACAAACAACACTTAGCTCGGCTCTTAGCTATATCAACAAGCGTATCCCCAGCCAAACATGTTGATAGTCTTTCGAGCTCCGACCAGTAAGGCGAAAGGATCCAACCGAGGCCAAATTCAAAGTAAGGGCCTTTATTCCTCTTGATCAAGTCACCGCTTAGCCACCCCTCCTCTACTTCCATTCACACGCCCCGCGCGCAAACAACACGTCGAGGGGGTGAGTGCGCTGGCATGCGCCATCGGAGTCTGGTTCGTGAAATAACGGCGCGGAGCCGTTCACTTCTTCTTCCTGTGCCATAAACGAGGCGTCGAACATGCTCGGTGCACGCACGGTGTCCCCACCAAATATGAACCAAACGGCGAAGGCACCGGTGGTCGAAGGTAACTAGCCTCTTTATGGCTACCAATCTAACGGGCCAGGTTTTTACAACCGCACAGTATGGTCGAGCGTTCGGCTCCATCGTACATTCCAATCTTCAGAGTGAGAATGATGGCACGCTAGCGCCATAGGTGGTAAAAGCGCCTTGGACTTTTGATAAAGAATAATGGTTGCATGTGGAAGCCCAGGTTGAATAATTATATGGAGTATTCAAAAAATTTCAATTAGAAAGTTGATTAGTGAAGCTGGACTGATAATCGAGAAATGTGTAATCAGCAGCGGTTTGTATCACGCATTGCATAGGCTAGATGTAAGAAGCAAAGTGGTGTATGAATTCTAATAGATTCAAGTTGAACAGAGTGCCAGACTAAATAGTCGGCTAAATTGTTTCATTTGTCCTGCATGATGTGGGAACAAGTGGGTGAATTATCGACGATTTTGTACATGGGTTAGATAAAGAAATAGCACTATATGCATATATGGGCTTACCTTTATCACAGACGAGCAGGTGAAGACATTGGGGTGATATGCAGAATCTGGGTCACCGATAGGTCGACGCGGAGGTAACTGCCGCCAACGGCCGCATAGACGACACTGTAGCCACCAGGGTAATAATTGCGCAGCGAGGAAGTCGGCCTCAGTGGTTCCAATCTGACGGCCGCGAGTGCTCGATTTACGACTCCGCTCTCGCCTCCATGAACTCAAGCGGTGTCGCCAAGCGGAATCGACACAATGGGGCTTACGCCTTGGAGAGTGAAAATGATCACAGAGGTGTCGTCAATGATGAAAACTCCTAATAGACACATACGAATAGCCAAAATTTAACCTTAACAGCTTTCGAAATGCTGTGTGGATTTACGGCACTGGCAAGGGATGTCATGACCCGGACAGTTAACCACTGTCTTCTGCACGGGCAGTAACCTGCATGGCAGAAAAGGATGGGAATGGTTATGTCGCTGTTAGATTTCAATCCCCGAATGATCAGCCATCGTCCCCCATGGTTCACTCGTATAAGCTGCTGGCTAGTGGTGCAAATCGCTAGCAGTCATGGGATCGGTTCCCTGAAGGAGACCGAAGGAATGCGCACCACTGACGAATCCCGATTGGTGGTTCTCCGGATCGATAAAGTTCATTGGGCTTGTAATCTAATTGCGAAGAACAATGTAAGTATTTGTAAGTGTAAAAATGTACCCTAAGAAACGTACCCGAGGAATTCGAAGCACACACGGCACACATGTTCACCAAACGAAAAATGGTGCCACCCCAAAGTTGATCGATTCCGAGCGCAGCTGGAGATGGAATTAGGCGGAGTAAAATTGAATATACCCAGGGCTAACACCAGCAAAACACAGTGGGACAACGGAGCTGCAAAATCCATTCGGACAGAAAGCGGATTCCACAGATTGAACTAACTCAAAACCGCTGATATTCATCGCATGAGAAAGAGACGATGGATATTGATGAAGTCCACACCGTTGGTGGAAAGAGGAGCTATCGTGGATATAAAGAATAAGGAGATTAAAGTGCTCAAAAATGTGGTATTCCTTCTCCAAGTACGACTGATACTCGAAAAAGAATACTTCCAAAACTGATGCGTTAAATATGCCCACAAACGTGGGAGCATGGGTAGCCGAAATGGCACATAAACATTTCAAGAATAGGACCGTGCGGGCCACAGCGTCATCATTGACAAAAGCAATACACCAAAGCCTTTTACTGCGGCATTGCTGGGGTAGTACGATAAATGGTCATTTTCGAGTTATGATGAGGACAGCGTGTCTAAAACTGGTTGGGTCTAACCTGCATTCACATTCAAAGAACAACCATCTACGATGAAGTAGTAGTACTTAGTGAAGTCTCGATGTTACAGTGAATAGCTCTAAGAAAAGATCAAGGAAGAGGTGAGAAAGACAGTGGAGCCAGAAGTACAAAAGTGAGCTTCCCGCTCAGTTCCGTTAATCAAGCACGATCTGTGCACTTAGGCGCGGTAGTTCCAGTTAGCTACGCTCAAGTTACCAATGAACAACAATCAAAATGGCAGAGAAATAGCCGGAGAAGAAACAAAAGAGTTAAAAGGAGAGAGGAAATAGCAAAATCGATAGAAGCGGCAGGAAATAACAAAACTTGGGAGTTGTTCGATGGCGTCACCAAAATCATCACCAGAATCATTTGTCAAGCGGTAATGCAAGCCACTCGGAAAGTCTCATCCAGGAATGCGATGATGTTTCCAGCCTTTATAACTATCTAAGGCCTTTAAAGAAACACGTCTGATGAATTCGTGCAGTGATAGTGGTTTAAGCACCAGAGGTGGTACACCTACTCGGGTAGGCAAGTTGAAACACCAGTTAGTGGATGTGTGCCTTCACAGAGCGCTATTTGACGCCTCGAGTGAACTTGGAGAAAAACTGGCGCCACAGCTATCCGATTATGCTAGATATGAAAGAGTTGTCTTGCTCTCCAACAGAAAGGTACTATGGATGGAGATGAGGATTCGAAATGCCAGAGAAGATTAACACGTTGCTGGATCGATGCACGCAGAAAACTGGGGTGCACCTCCAAATACAAAAGTACCTACAAAGCACAAGAGACCACCAGCCGGTTATGGAAACATGACCGATGTTTCAAGCGATCCCAACAAGTCACAAAAACCGAGACATCGATGTGACCTCTTGTTGCGGGCCCGTCAAATATCCCCACAAAAACGCACCAGAAACTCCGGCATAATGGCTGTCGCAAGCGAGGTCCAATTCCTCCCCACAACATAGCAGTGTTCAGCCAGTCCGAGACGCGGCCCAACTGCGCACCTGTTAACAATGCTCTTTTAAAATTACCACCCCGTCGTGGTAGCTATATTCCCTAACTTAGCGACCCATAGCATTGGCTGCGATTTGCCCTTTGTTGGTCGTAAAATAGCCTTCAGAGGACCACTTGCCTTTCTTCTTCTTCCCCTTAGTTGGGAGTCGGTCGGTCAAGTGATTTTGTATGCGTCGATAGCCGGGCAGCGTTCGCGTCTAAGTCAATAGTGCGTGGCTACCGTAACCCCCTCTCGTGTGCGTCCCTTCCGAGGGCTCCGCGTCTACCCGAATACATGCAGCCAGGATAGTTCTCACGCTTGCTCAATTTCCGTCTCACCAGCGCGTACCCCGGGCTAAGCTAACGGCATCAGGTCATCGCAAATCCGTTCGATTTGCCAGAGTTCCAAGTCGTTACCGTACGCCTGCTCCAACCGTGCCAATGACAATCTTAGCAGGCGTTCCCTCGATCGTAACACCTCTAAAACTATGCACCATGCATTACCAACTCCTCAGTTGGAAAGTTTGTTAAGTAAAGCCAGGACGCAAAATGCCCATCTCAGCAAGAGAAAGTAAAAAGTTCATGCATCGCAAGGGCTTGTCAGACACTGCGCGTGTGATATTTTCTTTTGGCTCGCATTCTCTAACGCACTGCATAGTGTGACAAAAAACCATGCTAGTGACCGTACATTATCCCACACAGCTATGGGTGAAGAACACGCCATTCAGTGTGCCGCAATACAATTTAACTAGATGACAGTAAAAAAGAAAAACAGAACACATTATCATACTTGTCGGCCCGTAGTTTAGAGGTAAAGGGCTTGTCTCGTAATCTTGCGGCGCGGGTTCGAATCGGCGTAGGGGTAGGCGTCATCGCGGTATACTCATTCCGCGTGCGACTGGTGGTGGTCGCACGCCAGCAAAACGCTGTTACAGCGTACAGCTGACATATTAGTATTATTACTATTATTATTAGTAGTAGTATACTTGAGGTTATATCGTGCGCTAACAACTGTCTCGTGGTTGGAGGACAAGGCTAAGCGAGATGGAACGGGATAAAGAAACCCACAATACAAATACCAATGTTTTCTGCTTTTCGCCACATCAACAGGATTAACTAAGCAAACGAGTTCGTCGTTCTTAGAACCCCGACAAGGGACCCTAGGAGCTACAACCGAGGCCTTCACTCTTTTTGACCAAGTCATCGCCCAGGCTCCCTTCTCTTATGCTATCAATAAACCGGTCATGAAAACAACGCATGTACCGGCACACGTAGCCTATGACCCAGCCACTGGAGCCTAATGTGTGATATAATGGCATTGAGCAGTTATAACTTGCTCTTCCTGCGTCATAAACAAGGTGTCAAACATGCTCATTGCTCACGCGGTGTTCCGAAAAGACGCGAAGTAAGCTGCGCCCCGGTGTTTAACGTAACCAAACTTCCTTAGGTCTAAGAATCTGATGGGCCAAATTACTCTACCGTACAGGAGGGTTGAACGGACGGCTTCATTGTAGACCCAACTCTACAAACACCACATGTGGCGAAGATGGGCAAAAGCACCTCCAGCTTTTGCCATCTTCGACCATACAGCGCTGACATAGTTGCTAATCTTTGAGAAAAACGCATTTTAATGGCGAAAATTATAGCCCGAAAAGGACTGATAGCCAGTGCTGATCTGTCTAGTGTGCTTGGCACGTTTGTGAGCTATACAACTTGGAGCGATATCACAGACGTACTCCAAGTTAAGAAGTGGCTCACCTGAAAGCAGCTCCGTACTTTTTAGTTCGTGTCAAGTGAATGCGGTTTCCATGAGTTCACAAATAGCGTAATCAAAAAGTAAGGACGATAGCTGGCATCCTTGTCTATAACCGCGGCGACATTCTGGTATAAGTCGTCACCATGACCAAGCTACCTGTGTAAAGTGTTCCTATAATATTTACGTATCTCTAGGGTATAACTTTTCTAAGAAGAGACCCTAAGAACGCATCGACCCACCAAACCAAAGATACCTTAGATATCGAGAAACCAGACTACGGTGAGTCGGCAATATAATTCATCATACATCAATATACAGGCAAGCTGCAGGTGGAACACACCTCAGCCATGTTGCCGCAATACAAAAGAAAAGAAAACAGTGAAACAGTGGCACGCCAACTGAGTCACCAGAAACGGATTGACATCGTTCCGGAGAGCTAACAGCTAGTTAATGTACCGCAAAAAGGAGTTATATTATGCCTAATAAATGAGATCGTGGTTGGAGGGGGAGGCTAAGCGAGAGAGGAGGGACAAAGGAACTCACAACACATAAGCCCTTGAGGTCTGCTCCTAGCCACGTCAACCAGTGTGCCCAAGCAAACGTGTTCATCGTCCGCCGGTCTTCAACCAGGGAGCCGAGAGGCTCTAACCGAGGCCAACTTTGAAGTAGGGGCCTTCATACCTCTTGACCAAGTCACCGCTTGACCATCTCTCCTCTTCTTCCATCCACACCCATGGCGCGCAAACAACACACCATGGGAGTCGGTGGGCTGGGCATGCGCAATACGTGTCAAAGCTATCGGAGACAGGTGTGTGAGAAAACAGTGCCAACCAGCTCACTTCTACTTGCTGCGCTATAAACAAGGCGTCGAGCATACTCATTGCTCACACGGTATTAACACCAAATATGAGCCAAACTGCGAAGGCACCGGTGGTCGAACGGAACTATGTCCGCAGATATAAGGGGCCAGATTTCACAAAGGAACAGCAGGGTCAAAAGTACGGCTGCATTGCATAATCTAACCTTCAGAGAGAGAGTGTGTGTGTGATGTCGCAACGGCGCCAAAGGTGGCGAAGGTTAGAAAAAGCGTCTCGTGCTTTTGCTTTACAGTTTGTAACCTCGTTTGCGATTCCAACGGCGCTGATACAACTACCTAGGTAGTTGAATCTCTGAATGACTTCTAGCTGATCCTCACCAAGAGTCGGAGCAGGGTTCGGTCCCTGTCAAACTTGAAGGCAAACTTTCCACTTCGAGGGTGCAAAGCATAACGCGAAACGACAAACAGCCAGTGCTAATCTGTCCAGTGCCGCCTGGCACGTTTGTGAGCTGTCACATATGAGGGCAATGTCGTCAGCATACTCCAAGTCAAAAAGTCGTTCACCTGGGAGCAGCTCCACACTTTGTAAGTCGTGTCCTGTGAACGAAAATCCCATGACTTCGTAAACAGCGAAGTTAAAGAGGAGAGGCGATAGTGGACATCCTTACCTTACACCGCTGGAGATATTAAAAGGAGGCAATAGCTTGCCGTAAGCTTTCACGCTGCGTGAGTGACGCGCGTAAAAGGTTCGCATAATTGGTGGTTCGATGTTGCTCCACCCAACCCTGACACCCCATAACCGGTTTAGTCCTCCTTTGGACTCATTAGATGGAGATAGCCTGAGCTGGGGTGGACCACGAGGCATGATGTTCAAAGGTTGACGCCTTGACCACTATGGCTCTAAGATCCGCGGTAAGGAATTTAAAATTTACGGCCGATTAAATGGCATTTCAAAGAGCTCAGCATAACGTCCCAAGAGTTTTGACAAGTTGTGGATTAAATGTCCATTCTCGTCACGTATAGTTCCACTAACATCGGGTCTCCTGCTCCCCGTTTCCCGCATCAAACAGAACAACTTCCCATGGTTACCAAGGGCAGAGAACCAATTAATTCCATCTCTGACGCACGATGAGACCATCAGGATTCGCGGTTTCTCTTCAGATTAGCATGGAGTTTTGCCCGGAGCACTTTGTGAGTTCCAGTATGTTCACTTCCAGTCAGAATGCGCCGACGAGCATCGATAAGTTCCAGAGACTGCGAAGAGACACAATGCACATGATGGCTATCAGACTAACCACATGGGGATTTGTCTGCTGCTAGTAAGGTCTGGTGGACATGCGACCAGTGACCTTCAACCGTATTCAGTGAGCGATTACTCAATCCCAATAAGTATTCATATGTATTCAAAGCAACTGGCTTCGCCAGTTGCCAGGTGTCTATGAACTCTCTGTCCAGACACCTTCAAGGAGTTAAAGAATTCCTTGTGTTGGCGGCGTTCGGCGTAGCATTCCATCTGCTTCGCCTTCTTCGTCCACCATGCATAATTTATGCGACGGAGCTCTCGGGTCAGTCGCAGTCAAAGTTTGCGAAACTGACTACTCTTTCCCAAGTCAACGGGGTCTGCCACAAGTGCAGCAAATGCTGCATTCTTCTCCGACCCCAATGCGCCAATCCTTCTCATCAAACCAATCAGGCCGCTCACAGTTTGCGCGCCCGATGGTCTCCTCGGCAGCAGCTGTCACCTGGTCGCGAATGTGGTGCCACAGGTCGCCCACTGTGGCTATGCAGTCCACATCACACAGGCGTGCAGCCATCGCCTTCTCCAGCTAAGTACATTTCGCCACAGTATCGAGGGAGAGAATGTTAAATTTACGCCGTTTCATGACGGAAGTGCAATACATAAATTTACGAAAATATATGTACAGTTTGGTCCGAACCAATTTGTGATCAGTGCCACACCCAGCTCCACGCAGTACACGTGTCATGCGCACTTCACGCATATCACGCTGACGTACGATAACATAGTAGAGCAGGTGAGCGTGAACACTCCGTGGGTGCGTCCATGCTGCTATATTACTCGCACTCAGCGCAAACCGAGTGTTCGCGATCGTCAGGCCGTGAGTGGCACACAGTGAGAGCAGCCTGTCACCGTTCGCATTCGCTGAACCAATGCCATGCGCACCGATAACATCTGTCCACATCGATGCATCACGCCCAACGCGCGCGTTGAAATCACCCAGCAGAAATAGTCGGTCGATTCTCGGCACAGACCGTATCACGGAGGATAGCTCAGTGTAGAATTGATCACGCGTGTCATCAGGATAACACATGGTCGGACCGTACGTGCTTATAAAAGTGGCAAACTTACCTCTACCGAGGCGTAGGCGAACAGTCATCAGTCGCGCGCTGATGCCCGTTGGTTCACCCACCAGCTGGCCATGGAGGCGATCGGATATTGCAAATCCGGCCCCATGATCACGTGGTGCTGAGGCGGCGTTGACCGCCCAATAGAATGTGTAGCCAGCACCTGCTTTATGCAACTTACCTTGCTCAGCGAACCGAGTTTCACTGAGCGCCGCAATATTGATGTGGTAGCGCGCCAGCTCCATCGCGACGAGTGCAGTGCGTCGCTCCGGGCGCTCGCTGGAGTTCCGGTCCAGTAGTGTGCGCACGTTCCAGCACCCGATGCTGAGTGCTTTGCGCTCAGGCACACAAGTGCATTGGTGGGCAATCGCACGCGAGATGGTCGTTGTGCTTCGGAGGTTTACTTGAGGGACTATACCCGGAGCCTTTGGCTCAATAGCCTGATCCACAAGGCTGTGGGTGATTTGGAGGTTTGCTTGAGGGACTCCACCAGGAGCCTTTGGCTCAATAGCCTGACCCACAAGGCAGTGGGGAGCAGATCCAGCTCGCGAATGTGATTGCAGAGACAGATTGGGATCTGCTTGACGGCCGTCACACGCAGCCTTGGAGGTAATGGAACGGTTTATATATGTATTTCGACCGTAATAGGACACACCTGCGACCACGGCCAGACGCAGGTGGGTTTTGGCGGGTTTGCACCAATTTGACCAGGGGCTGCCTGGCTTGAGGCGGGCAGTAGCTGTTATAATATTCTCACTAGACGCAACACCAAAAATAACAATTCACTGCTCCACAAAACTTCTAGCCCAACCGAAGGAAAAAAACAGAACGCCAATGACCCTGACAAATAACGTATTAATCGCAGCCAACGAACACTGTACAACAACTGCGGACCTTGGCTGTATTTATAGGTCTCTACTGACCTACGACTTCTAGAATTGGAAGGTCAGCTGCCAAGGTTAGTGGTTCCCCATATCTTTTCCCGAGAGGTCAGGTGGATTTTGATCACGTGTAGAAGAAGAACATTCAGGAACGTTCGAAATCGATGCGATAATCGTTAATAATCGATTAATCGCTAAAATAGGGAATTTCCAAGGCAATTCTTACTTTCTCCCGGACACCTCCCCTTCTGAGTTATGTTCCGAGGTGTAAGAGGAAAGCCTGGGATTAACTTGCAGTCTTCGGGACGGTGTTCTCTGCCTGTCGGTCCACCTCCTTGGCAGAAGCGCCCGAGAACTTTGTTCCGATGTTCTTGTTCTGGATTCGTTGCTCGACCTTGTGCAGTCGTCCACTGTTACCTTCGGCAGGTTGAAAGTTTCCACCAGTAAATCGAACGGGAGGTCAGTAGGCCTTTCTTGTTCTGGCTGGCACAATGTGGGACGTAACTGGTTTGCATGCCGCGGCCAGACCTGTGCTCCCACCTTCACGTCATACATGACGTTTCCGCGCTTGCTTTTGACCGTCCCTGGCGTCCATTTCGCATGGCCTTCCCGGTAGTCACGTACTAGCACCTTTTGTCCAAGCGTGAATGATCGCTTCTTTGCTCCATGCCGCCGGTTAAACTCCTGTTCCATTCTGCGGTTTCTTTCACCAACAGAGGACTCCGAGCCCGGTCGGATGGCGTCGAAAGGCATGCGGAGCTTCCGGTTCATCATAACCTGTGCTGGAGAGACTCCGTCTGGTGCTTGTGGATTTGGTGTTGATCGGCAGAGGAAAAGGAACCGGTCAACCACCTCCTCTACACGTCCCTCCCCTTTTGATTTTTGGAGGGCTCGCTTGAATGGGTCGACAAATCTTTCTGCCTGGCCATTCGACTGTGGGTGAAACGGCGGCGAGCGAACGTGCTGGACGGCGCATTGCTTGCAAAACTCCTTAAACGCTGCTGAAGTAAACTGTGAGCCATTGTCAGTGACCATTGTCTCAGGACAGCCGAATCTGCTAAAGGCTTGGCGCAGTTTCGATATGGTGGCATTGGTGGTGGTGTTATCCATGAGAAATACTTCTGGCCACTTGCTTTATGAGTCGACTATAATGAGGAAACTTCTCCCGTTGATCGGCCCTGCAAAGTCGACATGAATGCGGGACCACGGCTTAGTAACTATTGGCCATGAACAGAGTTCTGCTTTCGGTGGCGCTTTCAAGACATCGGCACACTTTTGACAGCGTCTGGCTATTTCTTCTAACTGTTTGTCCATTAAGGGCCAGTATACATAACTGCGGGCAAGCGCCTTCATCCGGTTGATTCCAGGATGCCCGGCGTGGAACCGTCGAATAAGCCGCCCCTGAAGTGCCTTGGGGATGACCACTCTTTCCGAAAATAGTATGCAATCGTTTACAATAGAGAGTGAGTGTATCCTCTGAAAATACTGTTGCAACTCGACAGATGGACATGAACGTGGCCAACTTGTTTTGTGAAACTGAGTAACCTTCTTGAGTATTGGGTCCCGAAGTGTTTCGGTCCGCACAGCTTCTGTGGTAACTGGTAGACAGCGCAGTGCATCAGTTACCAGAAAGTTGACGTCTGGTTCAATCTCTACCGAGGCAACGATAGTGTCTTCATGTTCTTGCTGATGGGTATCAATTAGGCGTGACAGTGCATCTGCTTGGCCAATGGAAACTGTCGACTGATATTGGATCTCGAAATCATACCCCATTAAGGTAAGAGCCCATTGGGGTTTCCCCGCGTGGGTTCGAATCCCATCTCCGTCTCCATTTGTTATAATCTTCTCACTAGACGCAACACCAAAAATAACAGTTCACAACAGTCATAAAAGTCCACAAAACTTCTAGCCCAACCGAAGGAAAAAAACAGAACGCCAATGACCCTGACAAATAACGTATTAATCGCAGCCAACGAACACTGTACAACAACTGCGGACCTTGGCTGTATTTATAGGTCTCTACTGACCTACGACTTCTAGAATTGGAAGGTCAGCTGCCAAGGTTAGTGGTTCCCCATATCTTTTGCCGAGAGGTCAGGTGGATTTTGATCACGTGTAGAAGAACATTCAGGAACGTTCGAAATCGATGCGATAATCGTTAATAATCGATTAATCGTTAAAATAGGGAATTTCCAAGGCAATTCTTACTTTCTCCCGGACAGTAGCAAACCATTGAACACCCGGAAGTGCCCTCCCACCGTCAGAGACAATGCGTGGCGCTCGTGCTCTACACCAATCTAGCTGTGAGCTTATAACCCGTAGACCTGTTGTCTCCCATGGCTAGGTTTGACGGGAAGAGGGCCATCGACCACTTCCTAACCTCCGAAGAGGATGGACTAGGATACTGCCAGGGCGCCCAAAGACTTCGATTAAATGAACACCCTAAGGCAGCGGGTCTAGCACATGGTCAGTTCACTGACTCATGCGGATTGGTGTCCTGGATCTTAGCAGGGAGAAGGGCGAAACCCAAATCCCACCCAGCGGTCGCTACGAGGAGGCGCCCAGGACATGAGCAAATGGCGCAAAAGTAGCAGCAGTGGGTAGACCATCTATCAGGATCTAGCCAAAACCAGCCTCAGCGCACCATATGCTCTCTCCTTATATATATATATATATATATATATATATATATATATATATATATATATATATATATATATATATATATATGGTTGGCGGCATCCGGTTTCGGATTTGCCTGTCCCTGTGGCAAGCCACAGGACGCCTGCGCCTACAGAGGGACCATGGGTGGCTTGCGCTGCACCACCCACAGCTCCAACCACACACCCCATATCCAGTGTAAACCCGAAGGAATAAGACCGGGAGGTATGCTGATGGGAGCCACGTTTCATCAACGGAGCCGGCCCACACTCCTTCACAGGCAAACACAGGCACGCTGTATTTGGGGAATCAAGCGTACACAAGGCGGTGGCTGGTCCGTAGTCCGCTCCACACTGAGTGCATGGAACCACTCTTTGAGCCTAGCACGGCCACAAGGACCGTGCACCCCGTCCCCTCCAGCAACGACCAACTGTCTCCTGGACCCAGTATGAACGAGGTAGTGGGTAATAGACAGGTAGGCACCTTGTCAACATGCACATCAAAATAAATCCAATAATGCATACAGATACGGTGGTATAACTCTTCCCTAAATTACCATATGAAGTAAGTTGGTTAGCAACGAATCCACGATAAGTAAGAAAGGTCCACAAGTTACTTAAAAATGCTACAAACACAACGAAATTACCGAAGATACGCGCAATTTGCGTAAGCAAGGTGGCCAGTTGATAGAACATTACTCAGATAGGCAGAACAAACCAAATAAAGTGGAATGAAATGTATGCAGCTTAAAAAGACCTAGTGTAAGTGTCAGTTGGTTTAGCCCAACCGCGTTGAAGAAGCATCAAGAATGCAACATCAGCCCCAGCATGGGGCAATATATATATATATATATATATATATATATATATATATATATGTATATATATATATATATATATATATATATACCATTTTCACTTTAAACTGGACATTTTTCAAACCAAAGTGGACATATTGCAAAGCAAACTGGACATTTTGCAAATCACATTGGACATTTTGCAAACCACATTGGACATTTTGCAAACCACATTGGACATTTTGCAAACCACATTGGACATTTTGCAAACCAAACTGGAAATTTTGCAAACCAAACTGGACATTTTGCAAAACAAATTGGACACGTTGCAATCTAAGTAGCAACTCGCCAATTTGTTGGTAAGAAACGAGCAGTAAGACTGCTGAATGATGTTCAGCATATACATTGTGATGACGCTAATACACCGGCATTGTGTAAGCAGCAGGCTACACTGTAAAACATTTGCTTGATCGTGAGCAGCGACCGAAGTTCTGAACTACGCTCCCCTCTCCCCATTGACATTCGCCTAGTTGGTGTGCAGTGCTTTTTTTTATCAACCTGTGTTGGTGTGCGACAGTTGGAAAATCGGACTTCCGAATCGTAATTGTGTATCAATCATTTTGTGAGTGGATTGCGATGCGCAATCTCAATGTGCACCGTTATTCTCATTAGAGAGAACCTTGTCCGATTCGGTCAATGGGACCATGTCGGATGAAGCAGGTAGGCAGTGTCCCAGCTTCGCCCGTCTCTCTATTAGCTTTCGCACCTGCCACGTTATTGTATCAGCGTAGGCTGTAATGACCCCCAGCACAACCAGTCTAGAGCTATAGCCTATTGTTGCAACATATCAACTACTGAGGAGTGGGCCGATTACACGATGTTCAGGCCACATTGTGGTCACGATAATGTAACCGAACTGCGTACGTAGCGGGTGATTGTGTAAGCCCTTCTCTTGACATAAGTGCCGTTCGCCACGGTCAAAATCGGTGACCTATTTTCTCCTACACCCCCCATAGGAATTCGTGTGTTTTGTCTGGGTGTGTGGACCGACCTATGCAGCGGCACCACTATTGGAGCCGAGCATACGATAATGGTTCCACTCAACCCAACTTAGCTTTATTAGCTCCGTGCCGCACGAAACGACCAAAATGAGTGACGAACAACAGGAGAGCTGGTGTCCGACGCGACGGCACTGCAGGCGAACATCATTTGCGCAAAGAGAAATTCTCACAAAACTTGTGCTGGTCGACGGCAAAACTACTCGGGAAGCCGCCGGTGTTAACGCGAGTACGGCAAGGAACATCATTAATGCCTACAAGCGAGAAGGCTCAAATACACAGCGCACCTGCGGTGGAAACAATAGGGAGAAGCTGACTCCCAATGTATTGCAGCGTGTCGAAGAAGCGGTTGAACGGCACTCTGAGGACACATTGGTGCAGCTGCAGATGCGCCTGAGAGAGGATGGGATAAACCTATCAGTATCCTCTGTCTTCAACGCCCTCAGAAGACTAAAGATAACTCTCAAAAAGTGTCATTACGAGCTCGACCGAGTCAACAGTGCCACGACAATCGCAAGCCGACAGGCGTACGCTCTCGAGTTCTCGGCACATGCACCTTCTAACAAGGAGAAATGCATCTTCATAGATGCGAGTGGTTTCAACCTTCATCTGAGGCGAACTCAGGCTCGCTCAAGAAGAGGGACGCGCGCGAACGTCGTGTTACCCACAGTCAGAGGTCGCATGGTAACCTTGATTGTTGCAATGAATAACCAAGGCGTCATCCATTCAAAGATCATTAACGATGGCACCTGCAATGGTGCGAAGTTCTCAGCGTTCGTCGAGGAACTGGTGGCGCGTATAAGCTGCATAGTGGAGATGAACGGCGCGTGGCTGATCATGGACAATGCCAGGATCCATATGCCTGATGAGCTAAGGAGGATCCTTGGTTCGTCTTATCACCTGCAGTTCTTGCCGCCCTACTCGTACATGCTAAACCCAGTAGAACACGTCTTTTCAAAGGTGAAAGCGTCGGCGAGACGCCTGCTTATTAACCCCACACCTGAGCAGACGCTGAGCACGGTCATTCAGGACAGCGTTGGGATGGTAACGCAGCAGGACTGCATGAACTGCGTTCTCAATACAATGATGAACCTGACGAAAGCGACAGCCGGACAACCCTTCGTCAACTGATCTTTGCTATGGTTACTGCCTTATTTTTTGTTAATACACCATTTCAATTTCAAAATGTGCGTTTTCAATATTAACAGTTGGCTTAGCGTGTAAGAGCAGGACGGTCACCGAGAATTCGAGAGCGTACGCCTGTCGGCTAGCGATTGTCGTGGCACTGTTGACTCGGTCGAGCTCGTAATGACACTTTTTGAGAGTTATCTTTAGTCTTCTGAGGGCGTTGAAGACAGAGGATACTGATAGGTTTATCCCATCCTCTCTCAGGCGCATCTGCAGCTGCACCAACGTGTCCTCAGAGTGCCGTTCAACCGCTTCTTCGACACGCTGCAATACATTGGGAGTCAGCTTCTCCCTATTGTTTCCACCGCAGGTGCGCTGTGTATTTGAGCCTTCTCGCTTGTAGGCATTAATGATGTTCCTTGCCGTACTCGCGTTAACACCGGCGGCTTCCCGAGTAGTTTTGCCGTCGACCAGCACAAGTTTTGTGAGAATTTCTCTTTGCGCAAATGATGTTCGCCTGCAGTGCCGTCGCGTCGGACACCAGCTCTCCTGTTGTTCGTCACTCATTTTGGTCGTTTCGTGCGGCACGGAGCTAATAAAGCTAAGTTGGGTTGAGTGGAACCATTATCGTATGCTCGGCTCCAATAGTGGTACCGCTGCATAGGTCGGTCCACACACCCAGACAAAACACACGAATTCCTATGGGGGGTGTAGGAGAAAATAGGTCACCGATTTTGACCGAGGCGAACGGCACTCATGTCAAGAGAAGGGCTTACACAATCACCCGCTACGTACGCAGTTCGGTTACATTATCGTGACCACAATGTGGCCTGAACATCGTGTAATCGGCCCACTCCTCAGTAGTTGATATGTTGCAACAATAGGCTATAGCTCTAGACTGGTTGTGCTGGGGGTCATTACAGCCTACGCTGATACAATAACGTGGCAGGTGCGAAAGCTAATAGAGAGACGGGCGAAGCTGGGACACCGCCTACCTGCTTCATCCGACATGGTCCCATTGACCGAATCGGACAAGGTTCTCTCTAATGAGAATAACGGTGCACATTGAGATTGCGCATCGCAATCCACTCACAAAATGATTGATACACAATTACGATTCGGAAGTCCGATTTTCCAACTGTCGCACACCAACACAGGTTGATGCGTATAAGCACTGCACACCAACTAGGCGAATGTCAATGGGGAGAGGGGAGCGTAGTTCAGAACTTCGGTCGCTGCTCACGATCAAGCAAATGTTTTACAGTGTAGCCTGCTGCTTACACAATGCCGGTGTATTAGCGTCATCACAATGTATATGCTGAACATCATTCAGCAGTCTTACTGCTCGTTTCTTACCAACAAATTGGCGAGTTGCTACTTAGATTGCACCGTGTCCAGTTTGGTTTGCAAAATTTCCCGTTTGGTTTGCAAAATGTCCACTTTGGTTTGCAAAATGTCCACTTTGATTTGAAAAATGTCCAGTTTAAAGTGAAAACGGTATATATATATATATATATATATATATATATATATATATATATATATATATATATTCCCCACTGCCTTGTGGGTCAGGCTATTGAGCCAAAGGCGACCGTAGTAGGATACACCTGCGACCACGGCCAGACGCAGGTGGGTTTTGGCGGGTTTGCACCAATTTGACCAGGGGCTGCCTGGCTTGAGGCGGGCAGTAGCAAACCATTCATCATCATCATCATCATCATCAACAGCAGTACATCAGCCGTTTGAACTGATGCTTCGCTGCCATACAACCATGAGGACCTATGAAATAAAGAATAAGAAGAGGGAGAGAAGGGGGACTTACCTGAAAACCTTAATGCCCTAAGCAAACATTAAGGGTCAAGGCGTCTACACCTTGTGTAGACAACATACCGTCACAAACAGCTGGCTATCGTGCAAAGATAAGGCGGCATCGGCGAGACAGCTTCCTTGCGGCTTTCACTGCCATGCGTTATAATCAGCCATTACCCCGCAGATAACTCAGCACCAAACACACTTTAAACAGGCAATCCGATTAGGAGACGGCAGCAGACGCGCCACTGGTGTCGGTTGCGAGCCATGTCCTGTAAAGTCTCGAGCCAAGCACAAGGTGAGTCACGTGGACTCCAACGCGGAAGGCGAGACGGACCAACGGCACTCAGTTTGGTCGTCAGTGACTTCATTTCCCGCTGCCAAGTCAACTTCTGTCCACCTCGAGCCTTGCGCCATCCGACACCTGGTAGACTGAACAAGGCCCTCCTAGGTAAGCGGTGACCAGGCATGCGTAGCACGTGCCCGAGCCAACGCAACTTATTCAGTGCTATCTGTTCTTCTAGGGAGCTAGCATGATTACCACCACCTAGTACTCACCTACGCACATCATCGTTGTGGACACGCTGGTGCCATCCGACACCAGCAATGCTTCGCAAACAACGATGATCAAAGACTTGAAGGCGCCTCAGATCTTCAGACCGAAGGGGCCAAGTCTCACTACCATAGAGCAGAACGGCCCTCACTGTGGCCTTGTATACACGGCCTTTCAGACGGAGGGAAACTCCCTTCTGTCGCCAAAGATGACGCAGATTCAAGAAGGCAGCTCTGGCCTTTGTAATGCGTGAGCTCACGTCAGTTTCTATGCGCCCATCATTGCTGATGCAGCTGCCAAGATAAGTGAAATGATCAACCACCTCGAGTTCCTCGTTAGCAAGAGTCAAGGGATCATCAAGTGGCTGGTGGTCCTGCAGCAACACTTTGCACTTTGAAGGTGCGAAGTGCATACCAAATAATGGGACCACTCTGGATAGGCTATTCAGGGTTGATTGTGCCGCCTCAACATTGTCGAAAAGCAAGACGATATCGCCCGCATAATCTAGATCAACTAACCTTTCACCAGGCAGCACTTCAACGCTTACATCGTGAGATTCCGCAAGAGAACACTCTATGATAGAATCCACGACGAAATTGAACAAAAACGGGGAAATCGGACAACCCTGACGAACGCCACTTGTAGTCGAAAAGCTATCCGATAGGGCATCATAGACCGTGACGCGACCTGTAGTGTTCGAGTATAGAGCACGCAGGATGTTCACATATTTCGTGTGAACATCTTTTCGCGCAAGTAATTCGAACAGAATCGATCGATCAACTGAATCGAACGCACTCTTGAAATCGAGGAACACAGCCAGTGTCGGTCTGCGGTATGCGTGGCGCTGCTTTAGCACCTGCCGCAAAGTAAATATATGGTCTAGACAGTCACGTCCTGGGCGGAAACCGGCCTGCTCTTCCCTAACCCGAGATTCCCGTTCTGCAGTGAGGCGACGAACGATAATCGAGGCCAGTACTTTTGTCACAACTGGCGTTAGGCTAATACCCCTGTGGTTCGCACAGTCTGTGCGACTGCCCTTTTGGTATATTGCCACTAACATACGTTTCAGAGAACGGTTGCCACTTGACAACGATATCACCCACTTGTGACTTACTGTGTAAACAAGCACTTTGTGTGCTACAGAAGGAGTTGCTGAACCATCTCAGGATAACCACCGGACGTCCTTATTTATTTTTTTAAAATGTTTTTTGATTATCACTCGATGGAGTTGTACAGAATTATTTTCTACTTGCTCCAAAAAAATACAGTATTCAGTATAATCGATTCGCTCCAATTAGCCGGCACACTCTTCGTTCCAGATACATTCGAATAGGGAGGTTAGTGCCCTGCAGAGGACCTCACCTCCATCCTTAAATAGTGCAGGTGGGAGGGAATCCGGGCCAGCGGCACGAAAACGATTGAGGGCTGTGATCGCGTTTCGGACCTCGGCCTCCGAGGGAGACTCTAAACTAACCGTCCATGGCTCGTCCTACATCACCTGAGTAGGAAGAGGTCCGGGAGCAGGGGGCCAGCTGAACTGATCTTCAAAGTGTTCAGCCCAACGAGCCATACGGCGCTCCTTATTGTGTATCAGCGCACCCGCGCTGTCTCTGATTGTCTTACTGACGCCTGGTTTTCTGGGACCAGTGGTGCGGATTAGCTGGAAGAGCTTGCGGTAATTGCCTACTGCTCCTGTCTCTTCCATTTCTTGAGCCCGACTGGTCCACCAGGCTTCCTTGTCAGCACGTAGGCTCCGCTTTAGTTCAGGCCTAATAGCCCGTCTGGTCACATTGTGTTCAGAACCAGTCGGGAGGTGTTTTCTAGCTTCCAACAGGTTCGCGGACTTCTAGGATATCCAGTGACTGGTGCGGTGACGACTGATAGTGCCACAAACAGATGCTCCTGCGACGTGCATAGCGGCCGAGATCCTATTCCACTGAAGTTCAGTGTCATTAGGACAAGACAGCGAGAGTTCGCTATGCAGTGCGTCTGAATAGGCTTGCCTGACCGAGGGCTGAGACAATTTCTCCGTTGCCAATCGGCGGAGACGCTTTGTGCGCCTTCCGGTAAAGTTCATGGAGAAACGACAGCGCACCAAGGCATGATCAGAGTCGGCACAGGTACTCCAGTACGAGCGGCAATCCAGAATGGAACCGCGCCACCTGTAACTTATGCCTATGTGGTCAATTTGGGTCCATCGCTGGCCAGCTACAGGTGGACGCCAAGTGGCACTTCGGCGCCCATTGAGTCTAAAAGCAGTGCTACTAAGAAACAACTGGTGCTCCGCACACAGTTGCAGCAGACGCTCGCCGTTGTCAGTCCGTTCGGAGTTAAGTCCATAATTACCACCCAGCTGAGCTTCTGAAGGGCTTAGACGCCCTACTTGTGCGTTCATATCCCCTGCAAGTACTATAATATCTGAACTAGTAGCACTGCGTAGTAAGGCGTTCAGTTCGTGATAGAAAGTGTCCTTGACTGCATTAGAACTGCAGTCGGTGGGAGCATAGACGGAAATCACAAACAAACAGCGTTTTGTTTTACTTCGCGAATTCACCTTAGCTGATGTCGTCAAACGGGCTGCACATAAACGGCTGTTCACCGGAATCCAATCAACCAACGATGACTCAACCTTGGAGCTGAGAATGATACCTACACCAGCTTGACCCGTGAGTGCTGCATCGGCGTCTCCGGAAACGTGCAACCAATAACGAGAGGATAAGCCGGGTGCAGTCAATTCAATAACCCCGTTAGGGTCATTGATCCTAGTTTCGGACCCACAACACACATCAACACCCAGTGTGTCTAAGGTGCGTGCGAGTGCAGCCTGCTCACCTGTTTGTCTTAGAGTGCGAACGTTGGATGTCGCCATGGAAACGGGACAGCGTGACCTTATAAGGGACTTTTGCCGATAGGCGTCCGATAGGTGCTGTGGGATGGTGGCTGCAGATGGTACTACTCCAGTAGCACTTCGGTTGCTGTCAATTAAGCAGGGAATTATAGAAGGAAGGTTAGTAATGGGGGCCGGGATGAGAGTAAGAGAAAAAGGTGGAAAAGAAAGAAGGGAGGCGCCAACAGTAACATGTTTTCGCTTATCCGCCCTGCTGTATGCAGCAGATAAGGCGACCCTTGATAATCTGCGCGACGGCCGATGCAGGATGAAGTTTATGTTTGAAGAAAATGTCATGGTCGTATGTGGGCTGGGATACTGCCAGGGTGCCCAGACCTAGACAGGAGGACGATTAGGGTCCTCATCCAAAGCCTTTGGCTCAAAAGCCTGTCCGCAAGGCAGCGGGGTGGCAGTGATTTAGTTTTACAGAAATGGACGCCATCTCATTTCAAACCCCCAACCTGGAGGACCAAGAGACTGAGTTTGTCTGACCTCTCACCATTGACCAACCTGGTAGGAGTAGCTCTCAAAATGCTCGGAGGCATCACCCAGTATAGCTCAATGGGTCAATGAGGTACGCAAACCGTCGCACCACGTTAAGGTACAGTGCCCTCCCACCGTCAGAGACAATGCGTGGCGTTCGTGTTCTACGCCAATCTAGCTGTGAGCTTATAACCCATAGACCTGTTGTCTCCCATGGCTAGGTTTTACAGAAAGTGGGCCATCGACCACTTCCTAATCTCCGAAAAGGATGGACTAGGATACTGCCAGGGCGCCCACACATGACAGGAGAACGACTCGGGTCCTCAGCCAAAGCCTTCAATTAAATG
>OX104063.1:1816512-1840027 GCA_944474145.2 Dicrocoelium dendriticum | reverse complement strand
AGGCTTTTCCCCCACTTTATTCCTCGCTGAGATTGGAATGTGGGGGAGAGAAATCTCGCAAAGAAAGGACTTGAACTTGCCCCAAGCAACCTGGACGGTGTCATCCTCTTACACGATACAGGGTTGATTTGCAGCTTTGTCCCTGATGGATTGAAATCAGCGCGCTAGATATTTGGCCTCCTGACCATACACTCTTCACGTCTCCGACTTAAGGCGCATTTGAATAATAGGCAGACGTGATCCCTAGAGCCCAAAGGGAATCATACACTACATCCCGTACAAAGTCCATCGATTTCGCAAAGATGAGGTCTAAAATAAAAGGCGTTTAGTCCTCCATTGACCTAGTTGGACTTTGTACAAACTGATGAAGGGATGCTTGTAAGGAAAGGTCAAAGAGAGCATTAGAAAAACGTCCAGACGCTGCAATGCAGAAATCGCGCCAATCCACCCCAGGAACATTAAAATCACCCATAACCAGACCTCTATTTGTCGTATGAGTACAAATGAAATCAATGAGCCTGCTTGACGTACTTTTGGGGCTTCTGTATACTAAAACAATTTTGAATTGAGTGAAAGAAGCGCAAACATCCACCGCAAGCGCCTCGGCAGTTACATCAAGGGAATTAAAAGAATATGTTCACGAAAAAGTCAAGGTGGATTTGACGTACAAAACAACCACCACCGAGACAGCATGAGGCGCCATCAGCTCGCAGAATGGTATAGCCAGGCAAACACATTTCACTGTCCAGGATATCGGAGAACAGCCACGTCTCAGTGAAAGCAAGTACGTCTGGCCGGGAGCTTTCTACAAGAGTGCCAATCTCGCACAACTTGTTCCTTAGACTACGCACGTTGCTGAGGACTACTTTAAGAAAATTGGGATCGTGAGCTGAGGATCGGGTGCCACCAGAACGGGCTCTGAAAGGGCGAAAGTAGACCTCCGGCGCACCACCCGAAAACCCACCAATCGGAGACCAGTTTCACCCGCCTCGCGACGGGCTTTGAGGTCCTTTATGGCGGCCTTCAATTTCAACCTGTCAGTCAATGGGAGGTCAGGTTGAATACTGACCCCAGAACCTTTGAGTTTAAAAGCGAAACGCAGAGGCATATTACGCTTCTCCGGTGTTAAAAGGACGACTCTCAGTAAACGGGGTTTGACGCCCGAAGCACTGACCGGCACAGACCCAAGCCTAGTGTGTTTTCGCACAGTTACGCCAGGAAACCCGGGCGGTAGCAATTTAGAACTGCAAATCTTAAGCCATCGTAGGGCATCAAGCATTCGCTCCTTTGGAAGAGCTGCGGTGGACTCCGTGACGTTCCTAAAGATGACACTGCTATCAGTGTAAGAATCACTGCGGCGGGGGTGCCTACACCGCTCGCCACAGTCATAGAATCCTGCGACTTGGTGGCCGGTTGCTTGGATGCACTAGCTGCGTAGGAAGAGGCTTTGGGAGGAGACGCCGAAGGACTAAGTACTGAAGGCTTTGCAAGTGACGTGCTTACCTGATCCACTGTACACTCCTAGACTACCGCATCTTGCAAGTTTACAGTTTTCTTCTTCTTTCTCCGCTTACGTTTCGCTGGTACTGTCTGCAATATTTCATCACCAGCTGTGGAAGCACGTGCTCTTTCCAACTGTTTAGCGCCAACTAGTTCACAATCAGTTGCTGGATTGGGTGTTAAGTCGACGGAATCCGTTTTCCTGCTACTATCCGCTAATTTCACCTGGCCGTGAACAACGGATGTTGTCAGGCGATCCACTAAACCTTCAACTTTCGCATCCAAAGTTGTCAGCTGCAAAGAAAACACTCGTTCCATATCTGTCAGCCTGGAAACAAGCGAATAGAAGCAATCCTTCTTGGTTACAAAGCGCTCAGCTTTCAGCTTAAAACAATCTTCACAGCTATAAAGGAACCTCTCGATGCTTGCCATGAGAGCATACTGATCAGCAGGCAAACCGGTGCATGCCTCATGGAAGCATCTGCCGCAAAAGTCGCATTGCATACCACGCGACAAGTCGGTTACCGGTATAGAGCATCTCTCTAAGCCGCATAGGTAAACTGAATCAGCTGTTTTAAGACCCGAAGGCACACCCATAAATTTTCTAACCATCTTGACAGCGATGAAGGAAAGGTAAGAACAACGAAAAGGTGAGGATCGGCTTGCGAAGGTCTACAATGCAGACAGCGAGAGCAAAGTCGGATAATACCGCAAGTAAAGCGTACGCACCGATTTGAACTTAATATGATAAGATGACGCACTTTTTCAAGCAGCACAGTGTCCACACGCGTTTTCGTGCAGTTAGAGGAGTATTCAGAGTATACAGGGAGTAGGAAGCCGTAAGTCGACCGGAGACTCCACGGAGACTGCGTGGTGACAATGAAGACACCCACAAGATATTGCGAGTATATAAGGAATTCGGATTCCTTTTGAAACACTGAAGAACTGTTAAAGTTAGAGATTTAGGCATTGTTATTCGAGTAGTTTCCAAACAAGGCATTCGTCGAAGAAGAGCTCGAACGATGAAATCCGACAGGCAGGCCGTGACCAAAATTTCCGGTAATTTAGCAATTCCAAGTCCTTTTGGATCAAAAGAAAAGTGACAAAAGACAAATTTTCTGCGCAGTGTTATTCAAATACTGTTTTTAAACCAGGATATCAGTGAAGAAAATTGCGAACGGTGAAACACGAGAAGCACGCCGTGACCTTGAGGGATTCAAAAGGAATCCAATGCAGTTGAATGTTCAGGTCCAACTTCAAGCGGGACTGGAACGATAGGATGATCCCGTGTGTCTTCCTTCTTCGGCGTGTCGTTGAACCAGGAGTTGGAGAAATTTGAAATACTGATGGACCTAAAACAAAGACCGCATCACACCCTTTCCAACCAATTAATTCCCAAGTATCCTGTCCTAGCAGTCCCTGTTGGGACGGTTACGTGAAGTAAGAAAGAGAAAAAAGTAAACGCAGAAGGCAAAAGAGAAAGTGGAAAGAGCTAAGCAAGTGGAATGCCAAGATACTTGAGTCATCGAAAAAAGAACTGAAAAGTGAAGGTGAATCAGCTGGGGAAAAGCAAAAGTTTGCTGTTGCCACACAAGAGCATCGAGCTGGCGCGCAAAACCCTTAACCGTAGGTTCCCTAACCACGTGATCTGGAAGCGAATTCCAGCGATCTATAACTCGGCGCGACAGACCAGTTTCCGTCCTATTCCTATCAGACCGTGGTTTATGCAGTTTCAGTGGGTGACCGCGGAGATTAGGTAACGTAGCGGGACTAAATAGCCCTGACAAGTCCGGGCCAATTTTACCCGTCAAAATACGATAAGTGCGAATCAGGTCCCCTCTCATCCTTCGGTAGTGCATTGAGTACATCCCCAAACTGAGCAAGCGTTCACGATACGTCTGTCCCCGTAGACCCTGCATAAACCGAGTGTCCAATCGTAACACACTCTCCAAGTACATTTTGTCTCGGGTAAAACATGGTGGACAAGCCTGAATGCAATATTCCAGATGGGGTCGGACGAATGCCGAAAATAGCTTCACAAACAAATTGGCCGTTAAGATTCCGAAAGAGCGGCGGATAAACCACATCATACGAAACCCTCGACCAGCAGCCTTCTTCCGGTTGTCTCCAGAATGAAGTGCTGATGCGTGTACGACTCCTAAATCAACCTGCTGAGTGACAACAGGGAGTTCACCACCGCCGACAATATATCGGGTGGGAGGATTAGCAGCTCCGATTCGGAGAACAGAGCACTTGGCCCTATTTATGGGCATCAACCATAAGGTAGACCATTCCCAGAGACTTTTCAAAGCAAGCTGAATTGCCCCGGCATTTACACAGTATTCCAGAGCTTAAATAAATAAATAAATAGTATATTCTCTGTATAACGAGATACCCCTCTAAGGGCGTGATCAAATATTCATACTAGCATAGCTTCTTTGTAATACGAAAACCTTAATTTTAATGAAAGGAATGAAGGAAAAGATGTAGTCCATATGAGTGGGCATATTGTCAGGTAGTAGTCAGATCAAGGACCACGATGGCGCTGTGGCGCGCAAAATCTGTTGCAGCAAGATAGAAGTTGGGGGTAAATTTGCCATGTAGTGATCCATGAGCACGGGTGCCCAACCAAGGTTTTGGTGCAATCAATGACCATTACGAAGCCGGGATGAGCTGTGATCCATCAAAGCATTCTTAATAGTAAAATCACTTGCACAGGTTGGATGTAGAAGGCTGAGGACTGCGTCAGTGTGAAATGTCTAGCTGTGACTTTATTTTGTGGCGTGTCATACCCACCACGTTGCAGTGTTGTTAAACAGACAGTTGTAGCTTTTACAGGGAGAAGGCTTGCCAGTAGAAAACCTACCACCTCCTTGAACACTGTCCTAGCTTCCGTTGAACAGTAGTGTTAGTCGGCTTTGCATCGTATAGACCGATTTTTTATTCTATTATTCGCAGTCGGTTGACAGCCAAAATTCTTCCTCGGCTGGCCAAATGGCTTAGTAATGAACCGGCAGTAGTCGTTGAAGCCGGTCAATGATGTAAAAGAGTCGCAGAGTCGAATGATAATGATGCAGGTGAGTAAACGCATTGTTAATAGAGGCCAGCTTTTTATGTTACCTTCTGGTCCGGCTCGCAGCCCGTGTCCAGCTATCCATGCTGCTCGTCATGGGGACGGTGAGTGCAGTTGTTTCTTGTGTCTGAATGTGTCCATAACAGGTGAAAATGCCATTCTCCGTAAAGTGGACTCGGAATTCCTTCAAATGTAAGTGTACCTGTCTCCATGGCCAAGTGAAAACTCCATGAAAGGTCATCGGAAAGCCATTTATACGCGCGCAATGCTGTCCGTGAAATGACATCAGAAAAGCTCCAGGTGACTGGAGAATCGGAATGTTTGAGGCAGTTAAGGTAATCACGCCAGAATTGTCTTCGGTTGTGGAACAGGGGATCCATGTAAATAAGTTATTCCAGGTGAGTAAATTGTTCTACTGTGAGTACGAGGCGAGCTAAACCCATTTGTTTAGACCCCGTGGTGGTAGCTTCTCCAGAATGGCGGAAAGAGCTCCATTTGGAATGATGTGTGGGTTCTTCATCTCCCGGATAAAAGTTCAAGCGTTTAAACCATCTGGCTATTGAGGGTGGGTCGACCAGTCCCAGTGGATAAACATTCTTGTTTTGGCGGGTGTAACTGTGGAAATCTCGGGAGAAAACGGGCAACGGACAAGAGGCAGTCAAACAGCAATGTAGCACGAAGCACAAACACAGACGGGTGGCGCGCAACGGTGCCTATGATACATTAAAACTTATGTAATTTGGTTTAGCATCTATGCTCTGCAGGCGCGTTCTTTACATCACGTCGCTGGTGCGAATCAGACTACAACTACTAGGTAAGAAGAAGGTTCTGTAATTGTAGGGTCAAGAGCGATATATCAAAGCGTGTTGACAGAATTTAAACGAATAATACGATTGTTGGAGAGAAACAGGTAAACCGATGATGATAACAGCAGTCCGAAGGCGAGAGGCGTGTTAGGTGAAACTAAGGACAACTAGGTTGTGACCGAATGCGGGAGAAACATGGGTAAAGGAACGTTCCAAGAAGAAAAGGAACTTCAATGAATCAGCTATGAGCGGATGAATGCGGACGGCAGTGCGAAGTGTAATTCGTGAGAGTAATTACGAGGAGATGATAGTCAGGATGAAAGATGGTTTACTCCTAATGTGTGGGGAAGCCAACGACGATCTCGTGCGAAGTATGAATCGTTCAGTTCTGAATAATCGCAGGTGATATACCGGTAGTCTGAGAGAACTCTGAGAGCCGAAGACCAAACAGACGAGACTGTATTAGTCGACATCGGGAGGTCTCGTAGTACTCCCAAAGAATTTGACTAATCAGATGATGATAAAGAAGGGCAGGGACCTACGCGTTGGTCGTCCGATTGAAGAAAGATTGAGTGTACAGGTTACTGATAGAAGTGCCTATAATAATAAAGGATAAACAAATCTAACGGGCTGTCAATGTAAGCGAGACATAACTTTGAGTCTACAGAGCCTAGATCGATAAATCTTGCTGCTCTGGAAAAGGTCAAAGTAGCAGACCGGTCAGCTGAGACAAGGTTGTTGCAGGGCGCTGAGAGTTGGCAGTCCGATTGAAGAAATGAAAGTAGAGAGCACCATAAAGAGAGGAGACGGTCCGGATAGAAAGAGGTTTACGTATAAGGTGTGGAAATGTCCATGGAGCTCGCGAGGTAACGTCACAACATTCTGTGAGACTTTGGAGCGCAGGGGACCTATCAGACGAGACTGGATTAGTCGGCACATTGAGAGTAAGTCGAACAGTTAAGGTGTGAAGATAAATTAAGAGTCGGCAGAGCTGGACAGGTTAGGGAATAAAGAAGGCATATGAATATAAGGTATACAAGTCAGGCAGGCTCGCAATGTGTGAGAAGTTGTGTGCTGGTGATGTAGAGTCTAAAACTACATTTCACTAGTCAGGAAGCAGTCAGCGAGGATAATAGGGCAGGGCACTGAGAGCTCGCTCTCCTGTTGAAGAAGAAATAAAGGCAGAGCGTGATATCGGGAGGACAGAGCCGAGAGTTTACGTTTAGGGCTAAGAAATGCGACAGTTAACGTGGCTCTCTTGGTAATGGTGACAGAGCGTTCAGTCTTCCGAGCAATGGCCGTCAACGTCACATAAGTCCGGCAGGCTGTCTAAGTGAGGTAGTATGTATGTATGAATGTAACCTCAACAGTCTATTAACTAGACATAGAGCCAGAATAAAACCATGGAGATCATGAGATAAGCAGGAATCATCGCGTCATATACATCGTGGCATGCTAGTTGAAGGTGAGCAACACACTTCAACTGATATGCCGCAGGAATAATGGAACATTTTGACAAAAAGTAGAACAAAACATTTTTAGTTTGTTTTCACACGCCGCTTTTGCTCTTTTTTGTCAGTTTAATGTTTGTAGTATTAAGCATGTGAATCAATACAATTCTGTACACAATTCTTCCATTTATTCCGGTTGCGGGCCATGCCTTCAAGAGTGTTAAGCCATTAGCACTCCTCATCTTTGTTTCCCCATCCTGGAAGACGTACGGATCCAACAGCAGCTAGACACGACGTCAGCGATTTCATGTGCTGCCGCCATGTGGAAGGCTGACCACCACGCGGTCGCCTCCAGCCAGGTCCTTGACGAGCGAATAGAGTGCGACGCGGTAGACGCTCAGGTGCCATGCGTAGGACGTGACCGAGCCATCTCAACTGGCGCAACAAAACCAGTTTGTTGAAGGGAATACTCGCATTCCCCAAGATGCGACTTCGAAAGTCGTTATTATTAACTCGATGTCGCCACCAAACACGAGCGATCCTCCTTAAGCAACCGTCATCGAACGCAGAAAGACGACGCATGTCTTCCACGCGAATTGGCCAGGACTCGCACCCATACAACAATACTGAGCAAACTGATGCGCTGTAAACGCGGCCCTTCAGTGAGAATGAGACGTCGCGACGACGCCACTAGTGCCTCAAATTGAATAAATAAATAAATAGTTTATTCTCGACTATGCGAGGCACGCCTATGGAGGCATGATCAGAAAAGTACAACAGTACAAACATTTTATGACAACTGTAACAGTGACAGTAGGAAATTGTTCATATGTCCATGATTAAATAAATAAATAAACAGTTTATTTTCGAATTTGTCGAGACACACCAAGCAAGGCATGATAAATATTTACATGCAATATTGCTTCGCAACAAAAAAGTTGCTATGAGTGTTGAGTCCATCCCTGTCACAGTTTCCAGCGGTGTTGTGCAAGGCAGCGTGCTTGGACCTACCCTGCTTTTGATTTAAATATATAAATAAATGGTATATTCTCGGTAAAACGAGACACACCTGTAAAGGCGTGATCAAATATGCATACAAGCATTGCTTCTGTGGAATGTTAAAACATTTCGTTTTAATGAAAGTTATAAAAGAAAAGATGTTGTCTGTATGAGTGAGCATACTGTCAGGTAATAGTCAGACCCAGGGACATTATGGCGCTGTGGCGCGCAAAAATCCGTCAAAACACAAGTTGGGGGTAATTTCGCCAGGTAGTGATCCGTGAGCACAGGAGCCTAAACAAGGCTTTTTGCAACCAATAACCATTACGAGACAGAGATGATCTGTGCTCCAACAAAGCATTGTTCATAGCAGAATTAGTTGCACAGGTTCGATGTTGAAGGCTGAGGACTGCGTCAGTGTGAAATGTATAGCTGTGACTTTATTTTGTGGCGAGTCACATCCGCCACGTTGCAGTGTTGTTAAGCGGACATTTGTGGCTTTTTATAGGGAGAACGCTTGCCAGGCGAAAACCCACCACGTCCTGGAACACTGCCGTAGCTTTCGTTGATCAGTAGTGCAAGTCGGTTATGCATCGTATAGACCGATTTTGCATTCTATTATTCGCAGTCGGTTGACAGCCAAAATTCTTCTTTGGTTGGCCGAATGGCTTAGTACTGATACGGCAGCAGTCGTTGAAGCCGGTCAATGATGTAAAAGAGTCGCAAAGCTGAATGATATTGATGCAGGTGAGTAAACACATTGTTAATAGAGGCCGGCTCTTCTATTATATTCTTGTTTGGCTCGCAAACCATGTCCAGCTATCCACGCTGGACTTGTCATGGAGTCGGTGAGTGAAGTTGTTTCTTGTGGCTGAATATGTCCTTAATAGGTAAAAACGCCATTCTCCGCGAATTGGATTTGGGATTCCTGCAAATGTAAGTAAGTGTAACTGTTTCCATAGCCAAGTGAAAATTCCATGGAAGACCATCGGAATTGCCACGTATACGTGCGCAACGCTGTCCGTGAAATGACATCAGAATAGCTCCATGTGACTGGCGAATAGGAATGTTTAAGGCAGTGAAGGTAATCACGCCAGAGTTGTTTGTCTTCGGTTGTGGAACGGGGGATCCATGTACATATATTATTCCAGGTGAGTAAATTGTTCTCTGAGTACGAGGCAAGCTAAACCCATTTGTTTAAACCCCACGAAGGTAGCGCCTCCGGAATGGCGGAATGAGCTCCATTTAGACCAGTGTGTGGGTTTTTCATTTCCTGGAGAAAGGACCAAGCGGTTTGAGGATAGGTCGGCCAGTCCCAGTGGATAAACCTTCTTGTTTTGGCGGATGTACCTGTGGGAATCTCGGGAAAAACGGGCAACGGACAAGAGGTGGCCAAACAGAGACAGCAATGAATCAAGAAGCACTAACACAGACTGGTGGCGCTCACCGGTGCCTATGATACATTCAAACTTATGTAATTTTGTTTAGTATACATAATTTGCAAGCGCATTCTATACATTACGTCGCTGGTGTGACTCAGAGTACAGCTACTACGTGGGAAGAAGGTTCTGCACGCGCAGGGTCAAAAGACCGATATAACAAAGCGTTTTAACAAAAGTTAAGCGAATGATGCGATGGTTTTAGAGAAACAGGTAGACCGATGATGATGGCAGAAGCCAGAAGGCGAGAGGCATCTTAGGTGAAACTGAGGACAATTAGGTTGAGACCGAATGCGGGAGTAAGATAGGTAGAGCAACGTTCCAAGAGGAAAAGGAATTTCAAGGAATCGGCTAGGAGCGAATGAATGCTGACGGCAATACGAGGAGTAGTTCGTAAGAGTAATTACGCTAAGTCGTTCATGATTCTACAGTCCAAAAGCCGTCAGAATCTAGGAAAATGGTCACAGGGGGCCAAAACTGCCGTGCATTGAGAGTCGTTATGACACGTACGGTCTCAATAGTATACCAGTGCGAGCATAAGGTAAAGAGCATAGGAATAGGAAGGGTGGTAAGTTGAGCCTAATAATGGAAATACTAGTCAAGCAACACTTAGCAATAGTCCGAGTGCCGCCAATACTCAGGAGCGAGCTCAGAGCGAATGGGATAATGCGCACGAGGATAACTTGGATAGGCGCAATGAGTGTAAGCTGTGGGAATACAAATTGGAGCGCAATAAGAGAAAAGGCCAAGGATAAGAGGAAATAAAAGCAGGCAGAAAATGACAGACGGGTCAGGTGAGAGAGGATAACGGCAGGACAGTAAAGCCGGACGTCCGAGTTAAAAAGATGTGAAAACAGAAAGCGATAGGAAAGGTTAGGGTCTAGATGAGAATGGATCATTGGTAAAGCGTGGAAAGGCCCACAGGTCTCTCCGCGTAGTGTTTACAGGACCAATAGGTCAGCCGAACCAACAGAAGTGACGTCAGAGAAGTCCATATGAATTCGTTGATTATGGGACGGACGAAGCGGGATTGGGTTAATCGGCGCTTTGGGACTAGGTCGTACAATGCAGATAAGAAAGAGGCTATAACAATAATGTGGGGTAATAGAGTTAACTCTGCGAAGCCAATACCGTTCATGGCTAGGCAGCATGGGAGCAGTCAGAGATAAACAGACTAGTCCAGTGAGACAGGATCACGGCAGGGCAGTAACGCTGGCCGTCCGATTAATAAAGGGGAATGAAAAGAGAAAGCGAGATAAGAACAGGTTAGGGTCGGTATGAGAATGGTTCACTGATAAGAAGTGAGGGAGCCCACGAAGCATTCCAGGTGATGTAAGCAAGACGTCGAGTCAGCGGAAACAAGGTTTGTAATGTGGAATAACTCTAAGTAAAAGTGGAAACAAGTGGCTGACCTAGTGAGACTAGATTAGTCGGCGCGTAGGAATAGCACGTAAAATTAAAGGCAGGAAAAGAGGCTGCACCAAAAGGTGAACGAGTCTAGCAGCCTCACGTAGTAAGGGATCAAGAGCGTTGAGTCTGTATAGCGTGTACCACTTAAGTCAGAGTAACATATCAGCAATCAGAGAGAAGGAAACTGATCGGTGGACTAGATCACCACACCGCCAGTTGAAGAACAATTGAGAACAGAGCGCGATAAAACATAAGTTAGCGACAGGATGAGAAGGGTTTATTCACGATGGGTAAGAGAAGTTCACGAGGCTCTCTAGGTAATGTAAAGGGATAGTAGCGTTGGATGAGCAAAGAAATTCGACGTCTCAGAATACTGAATAAATCCGGAGAGCAGGAGGCCGATCGGGTAGGAGCTGATTAGTCGGCGCGTGTGGATAAGGACATGTAGTAAAGGTAAGAAAGGAGCCAGCACCAAATGGTGAGCAAGTCAAGCAGGCTCTAAATTTAAGGGAAACACCATGTTTAGACTACGGGGCGCATACCGCCTAGGTCTTAGTAGCGTAGTAGCAGACTGAGGGAAACAGACTAGGCAAGTGAGCCAATATCACGGCAATGCAGTAAAGCCGGACGCATCTAGTATGTCACCTGTCTGGAACCGACACACGCCGGCTCCTCTAACTAAACGGCCTCGCGAGCAAAATTCACCATACTGCTCGCCTGCTACGGCCATACCATTCATTTCTGCGTCAGAAACAGCCAAGCCGGAAGCCACACTGCACACGGGTACCAAAGGAAGAAATACTATGTTTAGTACTATTGCATTTAACGTTCCTGATGAAACATCCTTGGAAGTGTTCAGGAGCTGGATTCTTGAGGTCAATGGAATCCAAAGAAACCCACTAGAGGTTGTGCGACTGAACAAAAGAATAAGTAAATTCGCGGCACCACTCGAATTAAGTACTAGGGACGAATCAACTCTCCGAAGTATAATGACAAGTTGTGAAGAGCTGCGTAATAGAGCAGAGCTGAAACAGCTATATTTTCGGCCACTGAGGGTGAACCGACGTGGGGGCCCATCACACTTCGAGCCTGGAGATGGGGTTTCTCACACCCATAGTGATCAACAGGTTCCCATTCTATTCCCATCACAGAAGCCACACACACGTGAGCTTGAACGAAAATTTCCACCCGAAGCGACGATGGCACCCAGAGCCAAACGGCCCCGCGTAAGGATGACTCCGAAAAAATCACCGAAGGCAGATACCCAAACCTCACACACTCATGAAACAGCAAAGTGTGAGGCCTCCCCCCAGCCGACATCCGAAGGGGGTATTTGGCCGTATACTACCCAGGTACTTAACGTACCCGAGGATCTTTCTTTGGATGCATTTACGAGAGCTATCCTTGCAGTATTTGGTTTAGCAACACGTTCGGTACGTGTTGAGAGACTACCTAAAAGAAGCAGTAAATTCCCTGCACCGATCAAACTATATTTTAAGGATGAAACAACTTTAAATACCGTCGTAACAACCTTTGAACAACTACGCAGTGAAACCATGATGGATCATTTTTTTCTCAAACCGCGAAAGCTAGCGGTAATGAAAATAGCCCGCGGTAACAGGGAAACAATCACACGTCCCATATCCACACACCGGACTTCCGCAGCTAGTACATCACCCAATATTATTCAAGGTTCTTCTCACCATGTTTCAGATAGTCCGGACTCTGTAATACCTACCTTATCCCACCGGTTGTTACCGCCACAACAACTACCTGAGCGGGCAAATTCCCTTCTTTCTACACCACATCACGCGCCTTTTTTATCCCAGGTAGGGATGAGCCGCAACAAGCTCATCCCGACACCCAATACGCCATCAACGAAAAGCACACTCTTACTTCTTTTGACCCAGTTCCTACAGCTTCTACAGATGGTCCAGTAGCTCTTCGTGCTCCCTTTATGTCATCCATAAAACTGGGAGACACTGGCCAACTTTTCTCCATTATACTCATAAATGCCAGGTCGCAAAACAACAAGATGCATATTCTACGCCCTTTGGCTACTCTTGCTGCGCCTGATGCAATACTAGTCACCGAAACATGGTTTGGTGCCTTTACGTTCGATGATACCTTTTTCATTCAAGGCTACCAGCTGTATACACATTCGCGTACACACAAACGAGGTGGAGGATGTGCTATTTATCTGCAGCAAAATTTCTCTGCTAATATCGAAGTCCTAGATAACACCGAAATATTGGACACTATATGGATAACGGTTGATGCCATGGGACCCAAGTTACTACTTGGATGCATTTACAGGGCTCCTGATACATCACCTGTGAGTGACAAAGCGCTAATAACTACTTTTGAGCTAGCTGCGAGCCATTCATGTGCATGCAAGCTTGTGGCGGGCGACTTCAATCTTCCTGAAATCCAGTGGTTTCCACCCACTGCCCCAGCGAATAATAGTGGGCTATTAGCCTGCATCAACTTGGGAGGATGGGTGCAGCATGTATCAACGCCGACCAGGTTTAAACACCTGTTAGACCTGATATTTATACTGGGTATATCCAACATACGTGCATCTGTAGGCCTAGAGTTTCCGGGGAGCGACCACAGAGTGGTATACTGCTCGCTGTTTGCAAACATCCCGGCAATCTGTACGAGTAGGTCAGAGGCCATTGAGATATACCGGCCGATAAGCTCCACAGATTGGCCCACAGTTGTTACAATTATTCTAGCAAGGAACTGGGAACAGTTCTTTCTGTCCGACTCCCTGGAGCAATCGTCCGCAATATTTTATGGCGAACTGCATTATTGTCTAGACCTATTGGCTCCACTTACTCCTTTAAATAAAAGTTCAGGAAAAATTAGGAGGCAAACTAAGCTGCATGCAAGGTTGAGGCAACTACGACTTTCCTACTACAAGACGTTCAACTTTGCGCATGTGCTGAGAGCCAACGAGATTGCGAGCCAACTATCGTCTAGGTCTGTATTGATTAAAACATCCCACGAAAGAGCAGCCATGGCCAGTGCAAACAAAGCCAAGCACCTCAACTGGCTGCTGCGTTCTCGCACTCCTCATTATGGAGCAAAGATCACTTCCATACGCGTCGGCCCTTGCAAAGTAAGTGAAGATCCACGGACTTTATGTGAGATGTTCAACTCTTACTTCAAAGAGTCCCAGTGTGAAGAACTGTCCCCGGTCACTACTGAGCTGGATGTGTCCACAAACCAGCTGCTCTCCACGGTTCAGTTCGATATAAAGGGCATCCGTTCCGCTATCAAAACCACAAAACCATCTACCAAACTTGGTCCTGATGGAATTCCACCCATACTACTTAAGAATGGGGGCGATGACCTTTCCATACTCCTCTTGAAACTCTTCACACTCTCTATGGAGAAGGGCCAATACCTATTGGCTTGGAAGCACTCTGTCATCACACCGCGCCATTAAGGTGGCTCCGTGCAGGAAGTCAGCAACTACCGACCCATAAACCACACATCTATTCTCTCATGTGTGATGGAGAAATCGGTTAAGCGTGCGCTTATGGCTTGCTTGAATGCAGGAGGCCACGTTAGCAGGTCACAGCATGGTTTTCTAAGCGCACGATCCTGCGCAACCTGCCAGCTTGATTTTCTCAACCTGGTCACTGGCGCGATTGAATTAGGTCTAGCGATTATTACGCTGTACCTCGATATGCAGAAGGCGTTCGATAGGGTCCTCCATAAACGCCTATTACATAAGCTCAAGGCTTACGGTGTAGTCACCCCTCTGCTTGACTGGCTTAAATCCTACCTAACCGGGCGTACGCAGTCCGTGAAGGTAGCAAACGTTGAGTCCATCCCTGTCACAGTTTCCAGCGGTGTTGTGCAAGGCAGCGTGCTTGGGCCAACCCTGTTTTTGATTTATGTGAACGACATCTGTAGCAGCCTGCGCCATGGTCCCCCATTCCTCTTTGCCGACGATATAAAGGTCGTATATGTCTTCCCACCAAGCGCTAAAGTATCCGCACTACAAGAGATCCGTGAAGACCGGAAGACCTTAGAGTCGTGGTGTCAAAATTGGCAAATGACATTCTCTGCTGATAAATCTAGTATTCTAACCCACAAATGCTCCATATTGGATGGTGCTTTTACGTTGAATGGTACGCCCATCCAACTAAAAACGTTAGCTACTGACCTAGGTATTCGCTATTCTATGACCCTCAACTTTTCAGAGAATGTGCAGTATCAGGTAGCAAAAGCACGCAGAATGGCCTTCCACATAGGCCGCCACATTAACTCGGCTGAAGCACAGTTGGAGCTTTACCGCAGTCATGTCCGTCCACAGCTGGAATATTGCCCCTTTATCTTTAGTAATTTGCGGAAATCAGACCGCATATTGCTCGAAAAGGCTCAGTGGAGGTTTACCAAAAAAGTAGCCCCAAAAGGCCCAACGCTTAGTTACCTACAGAGGTGTAACCATCTCGAACTCCAGCCTCTATGGCTGCGGCGCATTATCTTAAACCTGTGCTTCTTACATAAGTTAATATACCAAGCGGTGCACAGTTATAGCCCCAGCCTGACACTGAGAAGAGGATCAGAATTCAACCTCCGAAACAAGCACTGCACAGTTGCCCCGCTGCCAGCGAGGAAGAAACTACGTTCACGTTTCTTCCTTGTCGCTTATGTAAGTACCTGTAACAAATTACCTTCACAGCTGAGGGAGATTCACAATTACAGACTTTCAAGCAGGAGGCACGAAAGTTTATGTGCCTGGATAACATAAGACGCATTTTCAACATCTGTGATTCTGATAACAACCTTTCTGAGACCGGCCCCGATGGGGCATAGATCACAATTTGGTCAGCTCTAGCGCAACTTTGTATTGCGCTCACCTAAGCTCCATGACAGGAGCATCTTGGGCTCACAGGTCCTCCCCATACTTTGTGGTCCCTGTCACACTACGTGAGAGATCTTGGCCCGATCAGTTGCACTCATCTTACAGATGGTAGGACTGCTAATCCGACCACAAAAGGTATTCAGCCTACCCCAGTAGTAGCTGAGCGCTTTACTGGCTCCCACCGACAATTAGTTAAATGGGAAGTCTTGAAATAGTAGACTCTACCGCAAAGGCAACCTGGAAACACTAATCGGTAGCTCAAACTCTTTGAAAGCTCCTTCTCTACGCCCAGTTTCTTACTGCTCAACAGATCAGCACGTAAAGCAGCCTTGTACTATTGAATGGGAGCATCGTAAGCCTGTAGGCATTGACCAGGTAGGATATTGCATAGCAATGGGGAAGCAATCCGAACGGACAAACTTTACTTCACTTCTCAGCCATTTATTAGAATAATTAGACGCGTTGTCTCGATATCTGGACGTGCTATACTCTAAGCTTTTTAGATCCTATATACGGCAAAACAGTGTTCCTCTAACACGAATTATGATGCCGTGCTATTCCATAAGGACTAACAACAATGGATTAAAAGTTAAAGCTGCCCGAGCCAAACTCCGGGTCAAAAGTAGAAGTACTCATTCGAATACCGCAGTTTCTGTTGATCACAGTTCTGCATCATGCACTGCCAAGGCGGATAAGGCGACCAAACGTCCTGCTACAAAAGACAAACTGAATACACTGCGCCCCTGCAGTGTCCTTCTTATAGACCCTTTGAAAGATGCACTTAACAAAATCAGTGCACTCGCAACTGAAATGGTTGCTCTCAAAAAGGAAATGGCTGTTAGCAAAACAGAGCTAGCAAAACTTATGCCATTGGCCCAACTCGCAGGATTAAGGGCAAATGGCAACGCTGACGGGCTTAAAGATGCCGGCGCCCTTCTTACTACCATCACTACTGAGATAAATGAGCGAAACCGCCGTGCCCGAAACGTGATCGTCTTCAACGTTCCTGACAAACTTCCCTTGGAGAAAGTCACCCGCCTACTTACGTCCATGTGTAACATCCCTCCTGACATGTGCGTGAGTAAGCGGCTCAGAAAATCGAAGATCAGTCGCAATTTCCCTATCCTTTTCGCATTCAAAACTCCAGAAGTGGCTACAAGCTTCATAGCAAATCGATTTACTTTAAGAACAAACTCAAACATTGGGCCTATTCTTATCAAGCCTGATCTAACGCTGTTGCAAAGAGCTTTCCCACCGACTACTAATATCAAAGCAAGACAACAGCCTCATGATTCATCGCCGGTTGTCAGAGCTACTGCTTGCCCTACTACAAGCACTAACTTGGATCTGTATCTAACCCCCCTGCGTCACGCGTCTACGACAGCAACACATCCCGACTCAAGCCCCACAGCCCTAATAAACAAAAAGTCAACTTACGTTCCAGATTCGCCCCCGCTAACCATACAAGAAGCCGAGACAGTCCATAACGCCTCCGACATGAGTGACACCGATTCCGAATCTATCACTGTAGACTTCCCGATGATCAACTCCCTTCCCTCCCCCTCATACAAAGTCGTAACCACCCTCGCAACACGACCGACTACCAACAAAGGTCAACCGCTGAAACACGGCACGCCTCGTTATGGGATGCACTCCCCGCTGATGCATCACCATAACAAAGATAACAGTACCCACGCAATGACCTCACGGCACAAATGGACAGCCGATAAGCCCACAACAACATTTGCACCAATGGATCGGCTGAGATCGAAATCCTTCCGATCACAAACGCCGCCCTCCACGCAGATTTCGACCCAACCGGCCCAATCACTGCGCAAGCCCTACCTACTCGAGACGCCCAACAATGCTACTAAGCCCCAGAAATATAACAACTACCATGGCTTGCGAAAACCGAGGACGTTCTACCAGTCACTGCAACAAAATAAAACTATGAACAGCCCGCGCTGCATCAACTCAGTGATTCCCCCGACCACCAACTATCCGCCTGGTACGCCATCGCCCAGTCGGCCCTTCAAAAAACGCTATGGCATCCAAAGATCAAATGCACAACCCCGTTACCAATCCCCACAGTCTCTCGAAACAGTGAGGAACATAGCACCCTCCCAAAGAGGACGCCCTTCTAAAAATCTATACCGCTCCATTAACACCACCCCGCACGCCCTGGCCATACGTCCCGCTGAACGAAAAATACATCCGGATGACAAGCACTACCTCCGGACCATGCCATCCACGGCCTCCTTTTTATGGGATGCAGCAGGACACGACCCACCTCGCCCATTCCACCAAGAGTTCTCACCAGCCCTCTATTACCTCCAACCACTTATATGCTCACTACAACTAACCCCCACGGTTGGCTTCAGCCCTCCGGATAGGTTCTAAACTCCGTATTATTACTACAGCCTCATTAAAGGCCGAATACCATCAGCTACCTCCGCAACCCCTTCCTGATCACAATCCTATATCACACTCTCCACCATTTCTTACCACCTCCATGTACCCTACGCCCATTACACCTTACTGTGCAACTTACCTCACACATTCGAACTCTTTCATCTCTCATTGCGTTGAATCTTACAGTATGCTGCTTATTAATGCGCGATCTATTACACACAAGATGCACCTCATTGGCCCATTTATCCTGCTCTCATACCCACAGCTGGTTCTCATCACAGAGACGTGGCTGCCCTCAAATGCTTCTGACAGCCTACTACGTATCCCCGGCTACACTGCATTCTGTAACGGACGAGACAACCAGCGCGGTGGCGGTTGGCTTATCTATGTCCGGGACGATTTTGGTGCACCTGATTTCGAACGGCTAGCTAAAGGTGACCCTGAAGACTCCATCTGGATCCAGACGACAGGAGGTCACCTAGACCTCCTTATCGGTTGCGTATACAACCCTCCACACACATCTAACAAGAAGATTAATAAACTAACTAAGCTCTTCACTGAAATCTCCCAAATGCCCCCAAGGCACAAGATAGTGGGTGGCGATTTCAATATGCCACTTATCCCCTGGAACGACCAGGCTGCCCCACTCAGATGCAGAAGATTAGTTCACACCGTCCACGCAAATAACTGGACCCAACAAGTTCACGTTCACACCAGGATTTCTAACACCCTTGACTTAATCTTTACGCATGGTGTCTCCGATGCTGTTGCTGGTATATTGGATAATATAAATGGCTGCGACCACAAGGTGGTCAAACTCATATTTACACGTTCTACTCCACACAGCGCCACTTCTTCTTCTGTCAAACAGTTTCGAATGTTCAACCACATGAACCGGGACAGCTTTGAGATATTAGTGCGATCTTCAAACTGGGACAACTTCTTTTTAGCTACCGATGTAGACGCAGCCGCACAAATCCTGTATCTAAATCTCTTCAGCTGCCTAGATGTGCTCGCCCCACCCACCTGCAAAAGCTGCGTAAAGATGACAGCGAAATCAGCTAAGGCCTACGGTGTACTTATGAAGATAAATAAATAAATAAATAAATAGGTATATTTCTAGACCTGCTAGAGGCTGCACCCTAAAGGGTTCAGATCAATACTTACATAAATCCGATGCTCTTGCATGGAAGTAGGTAAAATATAAGTATATGTTCATCGTCAGCAATTACAAATGCATTGGCATTGTTTGATATACAGCTACTGGGTCGCAGGCGCCCACATTGACATGTTTCTGGTTCCTGCGGGCGATATTGAACTCCTTGTTCTTTTGTGAAAACTTCGCGGAGGTGTAGTTGTGCCTTTTCTCCTTGGAACAGAATCCAATTCGCCGAAAGTGCACTTTAAATTGATCGCACATTAATTGGCCACTCAGTTGCCCCAATTGTGCGCACATGGAAGAAATGAGTGAAGGGATTATAAGGCATACGAAAAGTTGAAAACAATTCCGATAAATGCGGACAAAAGTAGAAACAATTTGTTAAGAGAGAAAGTAAAGCTGCGTGCTTCAGTAGAAAAATACCAATTAACAAAAAAATACAGCCCTACTTTTCTTACGCTGATATTGCTCTCCGGCGCAAAATTTCAACCTGAGTTATTCTCAGATAAAAGAAAAAGCCTTTCTACAGTTAGAATACCGCTTAAAGTGGCACAAAATTACACTGGTCTGGACCAGCTTTAGCGCCTGAATACGTTGAACGTAAAAGCAACACAATGCGTGCAGTAGTTTGCGAGTTATTCGCAATTAAATGATGGTCTACGAATAAGGCCATTTTTATTTTTCGCTAAAAATGGCTTTCTGCTTTGCAAGCAGATAGCAGAAAAAGAAAAGAAAATCTAAAAAGTAGGGAAGCGGCGTATGTTCTAGATAGGCATAGCTATCCAGAAATGCTCTAATTAGCCCGTAATACCCTGCGACAACTACGGACTGCGCAGGCGGCCGAAAAGTAAACTTTGCAGGCATACATGACAAATATATGCAGATAAGGGATGATCTTGCGCGAAAACGCTAGAAATCCAGCAAGGAATATTATATCTACATGGGAATTCAGGGGAGCTTGTAATTAACTCACGGTTAGAAGGCCACAGCATACCATTTTCAGTGGATACTGAGCCACATAAACAACCAGTAAAATAGAGTTTAGCATTTTTTAAGCCTCTAAGCTTTTCTAAAGCTTACAGCAAGGCCGCATGAGCCAGATCTACCTGAGTAACTCAGGGGATCTTTCAGATCCGTTGACAGATTTCGGCCTACAAAATACACACATTACTTAGCTAAACATCACAAGATTTATCCCTTAGAGCCGATTTTCTATATTCATGAGGCTCCGTCTCTAACGTCAGTGAGCTATGGGAGCCTGCGACCAATAATAAAGAAATAAGCATGGGAAAATTTAGTAAAATTTAGCTAATTGCATTTGGGCGTGAAATCCGTTTTGGTCTACATTGGTTGGGCTTTAACAACTCTACTTCTGGTGGTTGAGCTTGCTCATACTTGAGTTATTGTTATGCCTCATGTGTAGATGCACACTATTGTGCAGCTCTTTGATGAATTTCGATTTATTTCTCTCCATTTTTAAGTTCCGAAGATAGTGCCGGCGGTGTTCATCCAGTTGGCAATGTTAACTGGTACTCTAATGTCACACCGACTATTTCTTTTGTGATTTTTCCTGGCAAGAGCTGTTCTAGCACCCGAAGCAAAGAGCGATAAGGTAAATCAGGAGTAGAATAGTAACAAAAAACCAGTGGGAGCTGGTCGTTCACCCGCCATTACGCATAGCGCATGGTAGGCTTTGGAGCCAGCTAAAAGATAAATGACACACGGACGGCCAAGATAAGAAAAGTGGTGATGGAATGTTTCTGGTGCTCCAGCCAGCCAGTGTGACAGGGGCCTCTCTGTCGTTGGTTAGCTTTCGTGCCAGTGAAATGAAATCTGGAAATGCGAGTGTTTTACGAGCAAAAGCAGTTAAAGAAGAGGATCTGGTTTTCTTTATGCCTGTCTACTAGTGTTGACAATAGCGAAAGGCACATGTATACCAGAGAAAGCTAAGTATATGGGGCCAAGAGAGTATAAGTGGAGAGCAAAATGTCTGATTATTGGGTCTAGAACTTTTAAAGTGCGCTCATTGTCAACAATAAGAAAGATATATTTTTTATTTTGCGGCTTACCTACTGATAGTGTTTGGAAACTGCTGACTATAGTAACTAGTGCTCAGACTTAATGAAAAAGCTTCAATTAGGGCAACAACGCTAGAACCTGGCATTTCACATGAGGCTTAATGTTGTTAAAATGTTTTTAGTAGACGTGACTCATGGGTCACAAGCATAAGTATTCGTAAGATACCTAGTGGACTAGGTATTTGGAAAATACTAAGGGGGTAAAGATATAGACGAAGGAACCAAAGTGTAGAAAAGATGGGAGAAGTGAAGTAAAGTTTTTCCGTTCGGATTGCTTCCCCATTGCTATGCAATATCCTACCTGGTCAGTGCCTACAGGCTTACGATGCTCCCATTCAATAGTACTAGGCTGCTTTACGTGCTGATCTGTTGAGCAGTAAGAAACTGGGCGTCGAGAAGGAGCTTTCAAAGGATTTGGGCTACCGATTAGTGTTTCCAGGTTGCCTTTGCGGTAGCGTCTACTATTTAAATAAATAAATAATTAAATAGGTATATTTCTAGACCTGCTAGAGGCTGCACCCTAAAGGGTTCAGATCAAGGCTTACATTAATCCGATGCTCTTGCATGGAAGTAGGCAAAATATAAATATATGTTCATCGTTAGAAATTCCAAATGCATTGGCACTGTTTGGTATACAGCTACTGGGTATCAGGCGCCCACCTTGACGTTTTCTGGTTCCTTCGGGCGATCTTGAGCTCCTTGTTCTTTTATTGTGAAAAACTTCGCGGAGTTGTGCCTTTTCTCCTTGGAACAGAATCCATTTCGCCGAAAGTTCACTTTAAATTGATCGCACATTAATTGGCCACTCAGTTGCCCCAATTGTTGTTGCGCACATGGAAGAAATGAGTGAAGGGATTATAAGGCATACAAAAAGTTTAAAAAAAATTTCGATAAATGCAGGCAAGAATAAAAACAATTTGTTAAGAGAGTAAATAAATCCGCGCGCTTTAGTAGAAAAAGACCAATTAACAAAAAAATAGAGCCCTACTTTTCTTACGCTGATATTGCTCTCCGGCGCGAAATTTTAACCTGAGTTATTCTCAGATAAAAGAAATTGCCCTTCTACAGTTACAATACCGCCTAAAGTAGCACAAAATTGCACTGATCTGGACCAGCTTTAGCGCCTGAATACGTTGAACTTAAAAGCAACACAATGCGTGCAGTAGTTTGCGAGTTATTCGCAATTAAATGATGGTCTACGAATAAGGCCATTTTTATTTTTCGCTAAAAATGGCTTTCTGCTTTGCAAGCAGATAACAGAAAAAAGAAAAGAAAATCATTAAAAAGTAGGGAAGCGGCATATTATCTAGATGGGCATGGCTATCCAGAAATGCTCTAATTAGCCCGTAATACCTGCGACAACTACGGGCTGCGCAGGTGGCCGAAAAGTAAACTTTGTAGACATACATGATAAATATATGCAAATAAGGGATGGTTTTGCACGAAAACACTAGAAATCCGGCAAGGAATATTATATCTACATGGGTATTCAGGGGAGCTTGTAATTAACTCACGGTTAAATGGCCACGGCATACAGTTTTCAGGGGATACTGAGCCACATAAACAACCAGTAAAATGGAGTTTAGCATTTTTTAAGTCCCTAAGCTTTTCTAAAGCTTATAACAAGACCGCATGAGCCAGGTCTACCTGAGTAAACCAGGGGGTCTTGCAGATCGGCTGACAGATTTCGGCCTGCAAAATAGACACATTACTTGGCTAAACATCACAAGATTTATCCCTTAGAGCCAATTTTCTATATTCATGAGGCTCTGTCACTAACATCAGTGAGCTACAGGAGTCTGTCACCAATAATAAAGAAATAAGCATGGGAAAATTAGTAAAATTTAGCTAATTGCATTTGGGCGTGAAATCCGTTTTGGTCTACATTGGTTGGGCTTTAACAACTCTACTTCTGGTGGTTGAGCTTGCTCACACTTGAGTTTTTGTTATGCCTCGTGTGTAGATGCACACTATTGTGCAGCTCTTTGATGAATTTCGATTTATTTCTCTCCGTTCTTAAGTTCCGAAGATAGTGCCGGCGGTGTTCATCCAGATGGCAATGTTAACTGGTACTCTAATGTCACGCCGACTATTTCTTTTGTGATTTGCCTGGCAAGAGCTGTTCTAGCACCCGAAGCAAAGAGCGATAAGGTAAATCAGGAGTAGAATAGTAACAAAAACCAGTGGGAGCTGGTCGTTCACCCACCATTACGCATAACGCATGGTAGGCTTTGGAGCCAGCTAAAAGATAAATGATACACGGGCGGCCAAGATAAGAAAAGTGGTGGTGGAAAGTTTCTGGTGCT